>JAUPFT010000008.1:22907373-23272373 GCA_036936625.1 Parnassius smintheus behrii
TTATAAAAATTGAAGAAACTGTGTTTTAGCCACCTCGAAAAAGGAACTCGACTATGTTCTTTTGTATGTAAATATTATATTATATAGGTATGTTACGCGATATCTCTTACAATTGCGAACTGATTTTAAATATTCTTTCTTTATTATATAGGTTATATTTTAGGGATTGTCCTTTATTATTTTAAAATGAATAGTTCTAACTCATGAGGACTGAGATAGAATAATTCATTATTAGTAAAAAGGGCCTCTGGTTCTCTACACTAACCAATCGAAACACAACAGTAGTATGTTACCATTTCACGCTGGTATTCTGTGAGAGTAGGTCCTTTTTATCTATACTTATGACTGACTGACTGATCCATCAACGAACAGCCTAAACCAGTAAAGTTTTTAAATTTTGACAGTAGGTTGCTTTTATGACGTAGGCGAGTACTAAAAGGATTTTTGAAATTCGATCTAAGGGGATTAAATGGGGTGTTAAAACTTGTACGGAACTGCGTCATTTTTCTGGATATATCCATGAAAATCAATCTTTAGGTTTTAAATTAAAAATAAAGAAGTACGTATTTGAAAGTTTTGGAAAATTCTATCCCCAAATGTGTTATATAGGGGTAGAATATTTGTATGAAATTCCGTCATGTCTTAGATTATATTTACGAATTTCAGTATTTTTGCTACAGATTTAAATAAAGAAGTATGTTTCACAGTTTTCGAAAATGTGACCCCCATAGAACTAAAATAGTGGTTGGAAATTTGGATAAAATTTCGTCATTTTCAAGCTATAAACACAAAGCTTGGTAGAGTGGCCTTAGATTTTAAAAAAGAAGTACGTATTATGTGGGCAAGTGCTAGTCGAACTGTTATACGGGACCTCGTAATTTAGGTTTTAAAAAAAACACTTTTATTTCATAATAAGAAATAGTAATATTAAAAAAAATATAAAATTGAGAAAATGATAAATGTTACAATATTTAATTGGCCCGGAGTCGAAACTGGCAGACACGCGAGGATACAGAGAGAGATGTTAGGGATTCAGCGGCCGGGCAGAGACTGACTGCCCACCGGGAGCGGGAAGCAGAGCTGCCTTTAGATGATGTCATGACTAATTAGTGGAAATCTATATAATCAATAATTATCCAAGACTAAGGGTTTTCCCTAGCATTGGGGAATCGTAACAGCCCCCCGATTTAGAGTAAACTACACCCTTAAAAGTGGAGTTTATGTTAATGAAGTGTGAATTAGCAGATTCGAAGAGAGGGTCCCGTGTTAACATTTGAGGGGTTAATGTCATCTAATTCAGTGTCATTATTTTCAGGAGTTTTATTTGTTCTAGATTTCATTATTTTCTTGTGTATGCCAGTTTCATACATCTTATAAACGATAAAGCAAATAATAAAAATTACAATTACAATTGTGATACCTGAATAATATTTTTGATACAGAACAATATGCGGTTTTTCAATTATACTGTTAAGGCTTTTCAGGATTTTAGGATCATCATAAGCTAAGGAATCTAAGTTGACATTCTTAAGATTAACTACAGGTAAGTTTGATACAATATTATTATACGCTACAATATTACAACAGGAATCATTTAAAATACTAAAATTAGGTACAATGGTTTTCAGTTGAATTTCATGATTTTCGTGTGGTGTTAAACGAGTGTCCTTACAGTAGGCGATACATTCAGGAGGTAAGTACAATATACCGTTTTCACTAAATTCAATTTCAGTAATTTGGGAGTTATTACATTCAATACTTATTTTAGTTTTTTCAGACATTACAAATAACCATCCATTATAACGTAGTGGCTGCCAGATGCTTACATGACCATGAATGAATTTAGTTTCACAAATCGAAGGGATTGAGGTGAGTACTTTTGTAATAATTTCGGTTTCACAGGAAGGCGTTGCGGAAGAGGAATATAGTATTGGTGTTTGACAAAGGTAATGATCATTTTTGATTACTTTACAATAGTCCAGATTGTCTAACTTACAATACATTGATCTATCTCTGCTTATACCAATATATTTAGAGGATGGGATGATGGTCGAATACGATTCAGGATTATTTTTATCATGAGGGACTAGTGACGGTAAGTTGTGATATATGTTTAAGTGTATAAGATTAATGAGAGGGATTTTTACTGCAAACACTATTTTTTCTTTATTGAAGTAACTAGAAATCTCTGATATGTTTAAAATAATGTGCATGTTGTCGAGATTTAAAGGAATTGGAAACTGTTTGGATTCGGGTAAAAATCTGTAGTTTTCGACTAATTCGGTGTACAATTCTTTAAGTATTAGGATAGTGGGATATAGGATATTATATTTACTAAACATGATAGCGTTAATTATGTCTTCAACTTTAAAGGACAAGGCTAGGAGGCTATTTTCTATCATGGAAGTTAATTCCAGCATGCGAGACCTAATACCTAGTTCCTTTGAGACGTAAGTCAGGTTTAGAATGTCTTGTGACAATCCATCAATTGCATTTTTCAGATGGTTTTCATTTAGCTTAATTCTGTACAGAGTTTCATTAAAAGATCTAAGCAAAGAAGAAGTGACTAATATATTTTACTTCATCAGGAGGGCTAGCTTCTTTTGGTCTGTTTCTATCTCTGCGATGGCATTGTCATATCGGATGGTGTCGTCTTCATCCATTGTGCCGAATAACTTTTTTGATACAGTGCCTACGAATCCTAGAAGTGCAGACCTTTTGGTCTGGCGAGACGTAAGATGAAAGATGGCTTCGTTATCATGGGCTATATCATTATAACGGGTGTTCAGTGGTTCAAAGAGATTAGTGCATTCTAAGCGATCAAAGACTTTGCCATCATTACATACTTGTTTGGATTTATCGAGGACAAGACGCAGATTTAGAATATGTGGATTAATAAAGGATACATCGTATGGGATAACTACACTAAGATAACTATCAACTAAACTTAAGGAACCTAAGGGGTCGAAGTAGATACCAGGACTGTTCGTTAAGGACGTAATGAACTCTTGCCCCAGCGCGGAATAACTGTAATAGAATATGATTAAGATTAATAATATGTGTATAACTAGGGCTATGTTTCAGATCTAGACGCTAGTTTAACTTCGTCATAGTGATGAGTCACATGACGTCTATTTATGAGCAATGTCAAGGTGTTTCTGCCATTGATTTTTACGACTTTATACGGTCCTTTCCAAATAGGCGAGAGGGCTTTACGCAGACGCACATGATTTTTGAGATAAACGTAATCTCCGACTTTGTACTGAACAGGCCGTGAACGGGTGTCGTAATATTGTTTAGATCTCTCCTTAGATCTTTGTATGTTCTCTAAGGCTTTTTCGCGTGAAAGTTTTAGACGATGGTGTAAAGATTTGAGATATTCCGGGTAAGTAAGATCAGCTTGTAATTCGTAGACGGAGTCCGGGATGAAAGGCTTCTGACCGAAAAGGAGCTCGTATGGTGTGAAGTTAGTAGTGGAATGGGTTGAGGTGTTGTATGCTAACATAGCGGTGTATACGTACTTATGCCAATCGGAATGATTTTCATTAACATAGGACTTAAGGTATTCCTTAAGCGTGGAGTGGCTGCGTTCAAGTGCACCTTGAGTTTGGGGATGGTAAGGGGAAGACCAGATTTGTTTAATTTTCAGGAAGTTGCAGGTTCTTTTGAATAATTCTGCGGTGAAGTTTGTGCCTTGGTCGGTTAAAATAGACTTTCGGATGCCGAAAACGGAAATAAAGTGCACTAGACATTCACATGTCTCTTCTGCAGTTGCATTAGCGATAGGATAAGCGAGGGAATATTTGGTGAGACCAGCTTCTGGAAGTGGACCTACAAGATCGAGGCTGACACGTTCAAATGGCTTGGTAGAGGTTGTAGTTATTTGCATAGGTGATTTATTAATTTGTCTTAGGGCTTTGTTACTTTGGCATAGGGAGCAATTCTTTACATAAGTTTCGATATCGGTTCGCATATTTTTCCAGAAATACCTCTCTTTTACTCGATTATACATTCGCGCGGATCCCAAATGTCCGGCAATTGGAATGTCGTGGTTTTCGCGGAGTATTTTAGGTATCTCGGAGGGTGTAGGGTAAATTATAGTGTTGTGATAAATATGAACTGATATTTGAGTATTGTTAAAGATATAGCAGAACATGTTGTATATTTTCGTCCAGATGTATCTGTCGAAAGGATTTTGGAAATCGGTAATGGCTAAATTTAGGTTGGAATCGGTGGAATTACGTAATATTTCGCATCGGAGATTTAGTAGGCTTTTATAAATGTCTTCATAAGAGCTATTATGAAAATGGTATACTTTGGTGAACAGGAGATATATAGTTTTTCCCTTGTGATCAAATGAGATGAAGGAGTAAAGAGTTCTTTCCCTGTCTAAGAGTTCTTGAGAATTTTCTAGGTTGCTTAGGATTTCTTCTACATGAGGGTTGGAGTCGTCGAGGTCGATGAAGGTAGGTATGACAATGATTTTGCAGTTAGTTTTCAGGATGCTTTCGTTATGTTCAAGAATGTTAGCGTTACTATTAAAGTTTTTGTTACTCATTGTTTTTAGGAATTTGCTATAATTATCGTCGCGAGAAGGATTTGGTGTGAGATCTTGTGATTTGTTGGATGTGGTAGGTGTAGGAGGGTCGTCGATTCCTGGTAATGAATCGTCGTTTTCTAAGAGGTCTACAGAAGGTAGTCTATCATCGAGGTCTAGGGAATCAGTGGGTAATTGGATATCAAGATCGTCGAGAGTCAGAGGGCTAAATTGAGGTGTGGAATTATCTTCATTTTGATTAGAAGTGGATGGGATAGGATCAGAGTCTAATGGCTGAATTGGGTTTACAGGATATCGGGATAGGGCGTCAGCAGCGGCATTGAGTTTTCCTTTTTGATATTCGATTTCGTATTCATATTCCATTAGTTTTAAGCGCCATCTTTGTAATTTGCTACTAGGATCTTTATGATTTAACAACCACTTTAGTGGTCTATGGTCAGTTATGATTTTGAATTTTCGTCCATAGAGATATGGGCGGAAGGTTTTACAACCGAATAAAATAGCAAGGAGTTCTTTTTCAGTGGTGTTGTAGTTACATTCGCTTTTGTTGAGGGTTCGAGAGGCAAAAGCTATTGGCCTATCCTTGCCTATTGGACCTTGACTGAGTACAGCGCTGATAGCATAATTTGAGGCATCACACGTTAAGATGAAAGGGATGGAGAAATCTGGATAAATGAGGATGGGAGCAGAGGTAAGTTTGTGTTTCAATTCGTCGAAGGCGACTTGTTGTTGGTTTTCCCATAGGAAGGGGACATCCTTTTTTAGGAGTTGGGTTAAGGGTTTATTAAGGAAGGGGTATAGGGGTTTCAGAGGTATTAATTACTGATAAATTTATTCTTTTATTTTCTTTGACCGCGACTAAGCAATTAGCGATAAGCAAATCTTCATGATAGTATTGATCTAGTACAAGTCCTTCTTTTACTTCAGGGTTAGAAACAGAGCATTCTATGACGGTTTCGGATCTAGGAGGAATTACATAAGTAGGTTCATTAAAATATAATTTTATTTCATTTTTGCCTATTTTCAAAGTTTCACGAGTGTAGTCGATTGTGCAGCCGAAAGCGATTAGCATATCGGTGCCAACTATACCATCATAAGGTAAGTTTATTTGGGGTATTATATGGAATCTGTGTGTGATACAATTTTTATCGTTTATTTTTATCTCAAGTGGGAAATGGCCCATTGTAGGTGAAGCTTGATCGATAGGGTCGATACCTTTTAGAAAAATTATTTCCGTTGCGATGTCGACTGGTTTTTGTATAGAGGATCGCTTTAGTAGGCTAACAGTTGCACCGGAGTCTATAAGGAGAGATAGGGTTGTGTCTGAAACCGAGGAATGCACGAGGATATAGGGTAAGCGTTTCTTTAATGGACCTATATTAATTTCGTAAATTCTGGTTTCAGGAATAGGATGAGGACCAGTTGAGTCTGAGGTGGATTTAGCAAGTACGGAATGATCTATCTTACGTTTGATGAGGTCGGTGGATACGGAGG
Organism: Parnassius smintheus behrii; assembly: GCA_036936625.1. NCBI lineage: Eukaryota > Metazoa > Arthropoda > Insecta > Lepidoptera > Papilionidae > Parnassius > Parnassius smintheus. The sequence continues at coordinate 22,913,426 of JAUPFT010000008.1, forward strand.
ATACAGCGGTGCGACTAGGTTGCAAGTCCTTATTGTTAGCGAGTGCAGAGGATACAGCGGGAATAGAGGATACAGCGGATGCAGAGGGTACAGCGGATGCAGAGGATACGGCGGATGCATAGCTACGATTTATTCGCGAATCCCTATTACTAGGGGATACAGAGGAGACAGTGGATACAGTGTCGCGTTTATTTCGCGACTCCCTATTATAAGGGGATGCAGAGGATACAGTGGATACAGTGTCGCGTTTATTTCGCGAGTCCCTATTATAAGGGGATGCAGAGGATACAGTGGATACAGTGTCGCGTTTATTTCGCGAGTCCTATTATAAGGGGATGCAGAGGATACAGTGGATACAGCGTTGCGATTATTTCGCGTGTCCCTGTCGTAAGGGGATACAGAGGATACAGTGGATACAGTGTTGCGATTATTTCGCGTGTCCCTGTCGTAAGGGGATACAGAGGATACAGTGGATGTAGTATTGGTGCCTTTGATATGGTAACGTTTTGGAAATCGATGTTTGGGTCTCACGAGACACCACCGTGAGCCCGCTATGCGTTTAAATCATCGTTTGATTTATCCTGATTTTCTGTATATTCACTGTGGAGACGCCAGTAACTTAAGGTATCTTCGATAAAGATTAAGTGGACTGTAATTTTGGTGCATACGGCAAAGGGGAAAATAAATAGGTGGGATAGCACGCACTGACCTGATGAGGGCTGCCTTGCCTTCCTCCTGGGGTGTCTGCTATACAGCAAGCTCGCCACGTGGTTCGGCGCACACGCACTCTCGGAACAGTCTCGTGAAGTCCCACACTCTCCACCTTTGCCCTTACGGGGGCGTCTCACACTTTTATGAGTTACAAAGACACAATGTCTGATGCGGTGAATATTAAACATAAACAGGAGAACTCAATGTTCGTCCTGCGCGGTTTGCGGTTAATGTACATAAGACGCGACGGGCGGCCGTGCGTTGCGGATGGCGTAATATCACTTAGTATAATGACGCGCGCCGAGATCCTCTTTTTCACCTCGGCGGCAGCGCGTGCGGTAGGAAAGGGAAGGAAGGAAGGAAACAAAAAATATGCACTAGTCATGTTGATAAAGTAGATATAACTTAGGACGAACTCAATGCGATATGTAATGTAATGTTGATAAAGTAGATTGTTAACTGGCGTTACCATTTCCTCCCGCCCTTAAAGGGTCACCTTTAAAAGACAACCGTAATATAAAAGTAAAAAGGAAAACAAATAAATAAGCGGTATATAAAGTGAGAGGATGCGCTCAATGCGCATGTCTCATCTACTAAACTTACTTGGTAAGCGAGAAAATGTATACATAAATATAATATTGCGGTTTAATACTTTTTTAATATATATAAATATAAACTTAATTCCTAATTTAGATAAATAATTATAATCAAAATAATCGTGATTTATTGTCTTGGGAGAGGGCAAATACGAGCAACAGGACGGAGATATGTTCCCTTAGTAGTTCTCACGGTCACTACTCGAACTACGCCATCCTTCGAAGGATGAACAGACTCGACAATCGCTAATGGCCAAGCAAGGGGCGGTTCATTATCATTTATCACAATTACAACCATGCCTGGTACGATAGCCGTAGACGGGGTGTTCCACTTTTGACGAACTTGTAATTCGTGAAGGTATTCCGTCCTCCACCGGTCCCATAACGACTGAACTAATTTATCCGGTAAAGAATGCCTGTATAACAGACTGGTAGAGTCAGATTTGACTTTGGGTGCGGGTTATGACAATAAAGGTGCGGTATTCAAAAAATGACTCGGAGTAAGAGCTGAAGGCTCTGCAGGATCAGAACTTAATACTGTCAAGGGCCGCGAGTTTAGCAAGCACTCAATTTGCGCAAGAACAGTATTAAGCTCTTCGTATGAAAATAACTGATGTCCGATAACTCGGAACAGATGCGTTTTTACGACTTTGATCATACTCTCCCAGGCGCCTCCAAAATGAGGAGAGTTGGGACAGATGAACTTCCATGTTATACGATTCTCAGCACACTCTTGCTCAAGCTTTGGGCGGTATTCAACGTTTAGAAATTTATAGAGATCGCGAAGATACGAAGCGGCACCTTTAAAATTCGTTCCATTATCCGAATATAAAAACTGAATCGGCCCTCGTCTAGAGAGGAAACGTTTAAGCGCAGCGAGGAAACTAGAACTACTAAGATCTGTAGCGATTTCTATATGTACAGCTCGAGTCGTGAGGCATGTGAAAACACATAAGTACGCCTTCTCGCTGCGTACACCACGACGACGTACAGGAGTGTATGCGATAGGACCGGCATAATCGCAGCCCGTGTGTGTAAATGCCTTAATAGCTTGTCTTACACGACTATGGGGAAGATCAGCCATCAAAGGGTAAGTTGGACGGGGTCTAAGCCGGAAACATATATTACACTTGTAGACTCTGCTTCTCACAGTGCGGCGTGCGGAAAGTATCCAAAATTTTTGACGGAGCAATGACAATAACAATTCAGGCCCAGCGTGTAAATTTTTAATATGATAATAGTCAATGATCATGTTCACTACATGATCACTGCGCGGGAGTATAATTGGATGTTTTTGCGTGTAATCTAATGCGGAGTTCGAAAGACGACCACCAATGCGGATTAAACCATTCTCAATAAAAGGCCTTAAACTGTTTGTTACCTTCAATATTTAAATATTCCACTGCAAAATGCTGTTTTTGCAGGGCGCGGAGGATTATAACCTCAGAGAAACTGAGATCATCAGCAGTCACTACAGTAGTGCTACGGCGGGGCAATAATTTAGCAAACTTACACACGTACGCAATTATACGTAGAAGTTTACTCCAAGAAGAGATGCGGAATCCGAGCTCATAAATCGCAGAATTACAGACGGATGTGCACACAGTGTGCGACAAAATCTTCTTCTCAGGCATATTTGCAATAACCTCATTGTCTAAAGTACGAAGAGGCCATTGAGATGGATCTGACGAAGTCCACTGAGGCCCATGGAGCCACAGGGGGTTTGAAACTAATTTATTTGGCGTAACGCCACGTGAAAGTATATCAGCGGGATTCTCAGTACCTGCGACATGATAAAAGTTATCAGCGCGAATATTGTCGGTAATCTGAACAACGCGGTTTGCAACAAAGGTCTGCCACTTGTGTGGCGAACTCTTTATCCAGTACAGAGCTACTTTTGAATCTACAAAGGCATAGACTGATATTGCAAGGTCAAGAGAATAATTGTCGAGTACTCTGCGAAGCAATTTTGAGAGTAAAACCGCTCCACAAAGCTCAAGGCGTGCAATAGATAGTGGTTTCGTCGGTGCGACTTTAGTCTTTGCACAAATCAACTGGACGGTGTTACCATTGACGCTCTTTACATGTATGTAGACTACGGCACCGTATGCGCGCTCGCTGGCGTCGGAAAACCCCAGGAGTGACGCAGTACAGTTTTTGGATACACCAACATGTCGCGGGATACGTAAATCATTAAGAGCTGGTAATTCAGCACAGAATAGCCTCCACATCTTAATAATTGGCGGTGGTGGTATGTCGTCCCAATCTAAATTAAGTTGCCAAAGCTCCTTTATTAAAAATTTGGCGTACGCGACTGTGGGAGCAACGAAACCCATTATGTCCCACAGGCGAGCGACAGTAGATAAGATGGCGCGCTTAGTGCACGTCACATCAGCGGGAACAGATATCTTAAAATAAAAGGCGTCACTATCGGTAGACCAATGCAAGCCTAGTATTTTATGTGGCATTGATTTATCGAACTCTACTTCTCCTGTAATTTTATGGGAAGTAGGGAGGTCATCTAAAACAGATCGACGGTTGCTATGCCATTTTATCAGGTCCCATTGGGCACCCTTGAATAAGTCTATCAGCTGCCGAGAGGTCTCACTGGCCTCGGATTCACTGGGCATAGAGAACGCGATGTCGTCCATATATGGCGAAGTAAATGCGATACGACTCGCAAGCGGATACTTTGCGCCGTCGTCATCAATGAGCTGTCTTACCGTGCGCAATGCATGGTATGGACTCGAAGTTAAACCGAAGCACACGCGATTGAAGTGGTATAACACAAGTGGGTCTTGTGGACGGAAGCGGTATAGGAAGCATTGGTAACGACGATCAGAATCGCGAACAACTATTTGCAGAAATTGTTGGCGACAGTCGGCTGTCATAGCGATTGGATGTAAGCGGAAAGTTAAATTATATTGAACAAGTCGCCTTGCAAATTTGGTCCTGAATGCAGAATATCATTTAATGATCGCCCAGTGCTAGTCTTACTGCTAGCATCCAGGACGATGCGCAGACGCGTTGACTTCTTATCTTCGCGTAAGACTCCATGATGCGGTATGACATATATTGGAGCGGGTTCATGAGAGTCATACGGCGGTGCGGGGGATATATAATTTTTAGCTAAGTATTCCTTTATGACGTCATCATATGCTAACCTTAATGTAGGCGAGGCTTGAAGTTTCCTCTCCAAGCACATGAATCGTCGTCGAGAGGTTTCATAAGAATCTCCGAGAGAGTAAACGTCATCTTTAAATGGCAGGCCAACAATATATCTACCAGTAAAAGGATCGCGGGATGTCGTAGATTTATAAAACTCTTCACATTCAATGTCTGAAGGACACTGAATGGGCGGTGCGGAGGGTGGCTGTTCAAGCTCCCAAAATCGTTGCACTAATTTGTCAACGATAGGAGACTCTAGAACTGAGCAGCACGTTAAAGAATGATTTACCTGAAGTGTCGGCACTGAGCCCATAATAACGTAACCAAATACCGTATTCAAAGCCGAGGGCCCGGACAAGTCGTTAGACGAATAAATTACGTCTGGACATAGTAAGTGCGGGAAAAGGGATGCGCCTATCAAAACATCAATTTTATTAGGCATGATATAACATTCATCAGCGAGTCTTATGCCATGGAAGTGTGATAAGACAGATGTGTCTACCACAGCGGTGGGCAAAAGGTCGGTGATTTGATCAACAACTAGCGTTGAAATATTGAAGTTAATATTCGAGTCGAATCGTGAGAAAATTTTAATATCAATCGATTTCGATTTTACAATTTTTTCAACTCCACCGAATCCCTTTACTACAGTACATTCGGTATCGTGTTGTTGAACGCCTAAACGATGACAGCACTCTTTAGTCATAAAATGGCTTTGAGCCGCGGAGTCTAATAATATACGAATAATTTGTTTCTCTCCCTTAGCATCGTAAGCAAATACTTGAGCGGTTGATAATAAAACAGTTCTCTGCGAACGACTTGCGCGCGCGGGAGGCGGTGAACGTTGAGAAACATTCTTGAACGAAGTACACAGCGCGACGTCTGAACGCGCACCTGCGGTGAGGGGTGGCGAGTGTGCGGGCGCGGGGGTTGTAGACTTCAGTGTAACTGGCTGAAGCGGTGGAGAACGCATCAGCGCAGGGGAAGCATTATCGCTTCTGCGGTGGAAGTGCAACAATGTGTGATGTTTAAATTTACAAACTCGACAACTATAATTTGAAGAGCAACTAGACACTCGATGACTTAAACTGAGACAATTCACACATGCACTGTTACTCTTTACGCATTTAAATCGTTCCTGCGGCGTCATTTTATTAAAGTCTGCACACTTAAATAGGTGTTAATGCACAATATTATCGCACAGACACTTTGAGCAAGTAGTCGTCGTGCTTACGTACGCCTGATACTTCGGCGACGAAGTATTATTACAGCGACGATTATTACCGTTACCTCGTCGATTGTTTGGTGCGCTATTAGAATTTGTACTAGAATCGGTGCGTTGCAAAACTTTGGAGCGGGTCTTAATAAAATTTACTAAATCATCAAAGGTAGGTATCATCGAGTTATGACTATATTCGAAAGAGCGAATGGTATCCGGGTCCAGCTTCTTAAGCGCGATATGAAGAACAATTAAGTCCGCGAGATTATCTAACTTTAAGTTTTGTAAAGCGCGCACTGCACTTATAAAGTTATCAGTAAATAAATCAAAATTATTTGCGGTGGCCGATTGCAATGGCTTAAATTCGAACATCTGATTAATATATGTAGATGCTAGCATACGCCGGTCTTCATATTTGTCAACGAGTGCTTGCAATAAAATTTTATAATTTTCAGCGCAAGGAGTTATACCTGAGCATACAGATAGGGCTTTGCCCGTTCGTTTACCTAGCAAATAGTATAACTTTTCAGTGTCGGTAAGCGATGTGTTGTCATGGACGGTTGATTTAAAGCTAGCATAAAATAAAGGCCATGAGCGAATGTCACCCGAAAATGGCAAAAGTTCGATAGGCGGAAGTGTGAATCTGGCTTTAGATGGTGTACTAGTACTTTGTGAATTAGATTGCGAATATTGTAAATAAAGCCTATTTATTCTACCGCAAAGAGACTCAAACGCAATCAGGCTGTTATAATCAGGTTTAGCAATAGGGTTTATTTTTAATAAATGTGAATTATAATTATCTAAGACCTGTTTAAACTCAATACGTAAAGCATTAATATTAGAACTTCCATCAAGAAAACGCTCCATCGTGGAAGTGTTTATGTGGATGTCCGAGGACATATCATATATTTTTTGCACTATTTCAAATAAAGCATCTCGTTTAGCTAACAATAAAACCAACTCAGCATCAGGTGTGCCCTCATTATCCGAGGAATCGCTATTATTCGATGCTATTTGTTTTTTAGGCGGCATTACAACTTAAGTTATGCGGTGTAAAATAATATAATTATAAGCGGGTAGTCTGTAAGCGACCTCGCTACGCGGTTGAATTATTAAATATTAGTTTTGTTAACGATGAACTTTAATTGTTAACTTTTATAATAATTATGAAGTTATTTATAACGAATATAATGCTTAAATATATGTGCAAATAATAAATGTAATTTAACAGTATAATCTATAGATGTAGTTAAAAGTTGATGACGTGATGTGAACATACAACAAATAATTTATATAGATAATTATATGCTTATTCATTCTATGAATATAGTTTTAAAATTACTATGAATGTCACCTATTAGGACCTATTCTAGTGTTCTAATAAGGGCGGGGTTAATCCGAAGTCGAATTAAAATATAAATAATTAATTATATAAACGCTTATTACGATAACGATCTAATAAGGGCGGAAAGTCAAGGTCAATCCAGCGAGAAGTGACCATTAAAAAATGGAGACGCCAGTAACTTAAGGTATCTTCGATAAAGATTTAGTGGACTGTAATTTTGGTGCATACGGCAAAGGGGAAAATAAATAGGTGGGATAGCACGCACTGACCTGATGAGGGCTGCCTCGCCTTCCTCCTGGAGTGTCTGCTATACAGCAAGCTCGCCACGTGGTTCGGCGCACACGCACTCTCGGAACAGTCTCGTGAAGTCCCACACTCTCCACCTTTGCCCTTACGGGGGCGTCTCACACTTTTATGAGTTACAAAGACACAATGTCTGATGCGGTGAATATTAAACATAAACAGGAGAACTCAATGTTCGTCCTGCGCGGTTTGCGGTTAATGTACATAAGACGCGACGGGTGGCCGTGCGTTGCGGATGGCGTAATATCACTTAGTATAATGACGCGCGCCGAGATCCTCTTTTTCACCTCGGCGGCAGCGCGTGCGGTAGGAAAGGGAAGGAAGGAAGGAAACAAAAAATATGCACTAGTCATGTTGATAAAGTAGATATAACTTAGGACGAACTCAATGCGATATGTAATGTAATGTTGATAAAGTAGATTGTTAACTGGCGTTACCACACTGTTTTCATTAACGTTTACCGCGTGGATTTGAGCTTGATTATTTTGATAACGCCTTGGAGATAGTCCGCGATTACTTTGGTTTCTAAAGCGGTTATTATTAAATTCACGTTTCCTACATTCCTCAATAGTGTGGCCCACGTTTTTACAGTAACGGCACACGGGAGGCCCTGAAGTAGACGGCCTTTGACTGTTAGCATTATTTGAATAGCCTCGCTGTGTTGGATTTCGAGCTTGCTGGGATTGACGTTGAGGCCAACGTCCTTGACTATGTGAACCGGTGTGGATTGCCGAAGGATTACGTTTAAAGGAGGTTTGCAATATTTTTTCTTCAGATACAGCGAAGCCAATGGCTTCATTTAGAGTTTCAGGATCACGGCATCTGACTACCGTTGACAATCGAGGATTTAAGCCACTTACAAATGTATGCAATGCTAGGTCTTGCATTGCAGCGACACGGCCAGTCAGTTCACCTTTCTTTTTTGTTGGTATGGAGATGTTAATTTCTGTTAATAGTTTTGATAAGCAAGTTACTACGCGTAGTGCGAACTGATTGACTGTTTCGCCATTAATTTGACAACAATCTTGGAGATCTGAGAGTAGTGCAGCATAGTGTTTTTTTTCGCCAAATTGATTTTTGAGAAACTCTTCTAACTGTTGCCAGTTCTCGAACTCTTTGATGGAGCACGCACTTTCAGCACGGCCTTCGAGTTGGCTTAGAATAAATTTTAATATTATGTCTTGTTGAGACGGTGACGCAAGACTTATTGCATTTCTGCACCCGATCCCTAAAATGGTAACTACTCTGTTCCCAAAAATATTGGAGTTGATTATTAACTGCAAGTTCACGCGCGGTGTCTTGAGAAACACCAGCTGATTAGTGACCGCTAGTAAAGTTCCCATCGGGGTAGCTGAGCTGGTAATATTCTTGTTTACCTAACATACCGATGGGCTCAGGTTCTTCAGCAATTAGTTTAGACATAGTGAATATCTTCGAACGGGTTTGGCACAAAGAATTTCATTCGAACTTCCATCTTACGGGCTTCCCGAGAAATTGTGCAATAGATTCACCAGTTTTCTAGTAGATCGGGCATTAAGATCATAGTAGATGGCACATGCTCCGTTTACAAGCCTATTAATGCTGGTGTTCTCCACGGCTGCGTGCTATTACAAACACCTTTTATTCTGTATATCAAAGATTCATTGCTATGCAAATGCACCACTGTTGATATTTTATACACCGGCTGTGCCAATATTTCCCGAGAAAAAGTCGCCAAGTACCGGAACAAACTTGTGTCTGAAGTCGAATCTTTGTGAACAAAATCTCGGTTTGGGGGCAACTGAATCTAGTCCAGTTTAATCCCCGTTAAGTTTGCGCATTTATCGCTACAAAGAATCCCTTTGTCATATCTCCTCAGTTTCAAGGCACTCACCTTATTGTGTGAGCCAGTTTCGGAATCGTGCAGACATAACAAATAATGTGCAATTTCGTGGTCACATGGAAGAGAAGGCCAAATTGGCCTTAGCGTGCTCTACAGAGCGGAACAGTATCTCATGCCGGTACGACGTTTACGACTCTGCAAGGCTTGGGTTTGGTCTCACATGGTACCTCTGTTCCAGCTATTTCCACTTGACCGCGTCCTGTGCAGAGCGGTTCGAATCATTGACTACCGAGTCATCTCCAATCGACTCAACTCACTGGTGCTCAGAAAAGATGTTGCAATAGTTTAGTTCCAGGCGCTAATTTTCATGAATTCACGTCAGAACAGAACCCAAGATACCATCTACACCATCTGAATTCTTGGAAGTCCACCCACTGTACGTTTTATTATTAATTTTCTTTCTCGTGCAACCCCTTTGTGCAATCTGAAAATGTGATTTTACCGAACCGATAAAATTTAGGAACCTTCAAGAAAAGATCTTACTCCTTTCTTAAAGGCCTCCAATGAACTTGCAAATTTCTGGTGTTTTGTTCATGAGCGGCGACAGTCACTTACCATCACGTGAAACGCATGCTCGATGGCCTATTGCTTCTATAAAAAATAGAAAGAGTCGTTTTAGTTCCAACTCAAAGCTATATACGAATAATGAAGGCAAAATAGACCTTTAAAGTTGAATACCACTTTAATCATAAATACTTTACACAATTTCAGCAAAATATTTTAAGAAAATTGAAAATGTATTGTTTATCTTATTACATACAAAGTTTTATAAATTAGTGATAAAAATGCGCATCTGCTCTTAGCTCTTTTTTGCACACATTCGGCCCGAATCTCGCGTTGGAATCTCCGTCGGGCCAAAATCAGCTTTTCGGCTTTTCTGTGAGAAATTCTCAGTGGCAGCCCGGAATCAGGAAATAGGCGTTGGCCGTTGGTCCTGCGCTTGATATCTCTCTGGTCGTGTCGGATAGTCTTACATCTGACTACGAGAGTGAGGGTATAGAGTGTATACCTGGGCTTGTTACGTATGCACACGGACACTATAATCCCGAAAAAAAAATATTAATCACAAATTATGGATAATGCAAGTTTTATTTTAGTTAAAAATAGCTACTCCATTAAAACGGCAACTTAATACTTTGGCTCCCATTGTGTATTTCGTCTAATCCCTTCAATAACTTTTTTCCACTGCTGTGCTAGTAGTTTTGTTTCCTTCCGTAGCAACACTTCTTCCTTTATCTCTAGAAGTAAGTCGACAGTGCTGAAATTTGTTATACATTTTGTTAGAAAGGCCTTTATCCAAAAATTCCATTAGGAGTCTCAAACAATTCGTCCAACTTTGAGCGACATTTAAAATCGTAAAATATTATAGCGCGAAAAGTTTCCTATACGTAGAACTATTTTTCAATAAACACGATATTTCAATTTAGCTCGGAAAATAATTGGAACATGGAAATTCCAAATTGGAAGATTCGAATTTCCAATTTTAAGAAACATTATTTTTAAAAGAAACTGTGGCCTATCGTATGTTCAGTCTCTGTATAAGAAAAGCTTTTGACTTATGAACCAATACTGTTTTTAACCAGAGACGAAAATCGCTCTTAAATAATTGTTAAAATAATATGGTCTGTTCATAGAAATTGAAAATAATTCAGTTTCCTCTCTTTATTCATGATTAAGTTACTAGATGGCGCTAAATTTACGCCGTGGGACTCTAAACATTCAAGAACAGGTAATAGGAAAAAGTACCAGAAGAGATATCGTGACGTGGTTATTATGTTTATACTTTTATATTTTTTAACATTGACTAAAAAAGGAACTAGTTTTTAACGTACGGCTGCACATTGTTGGACGATGTCTCAATGAATCGTCCCTTTTGATTCCGAAATAATGATAAAGTATGCGTAGAGATATTTCCTTTTTAAAAGAGAAAAGGAAAGAAAAAATAAGACTAGTATTCCATGCAAAAATAAGATGAGTAAAGGTAGGTCAACTTAAAATTGTATATTACGTAGGTAAATATAGCATTAAACATTATATGCATTATTACACCCAACAAAAAAAGGACGGTTTCATTACTAAGAAAATACATTAAAAAAAACGTAACATAATGCCTTAACAGCAACAACAAAACACTAAGGAAACGTGTTTTACTAATCTTAATAAAGTTAACACTACTAAAAAAAAAACAGATATGTGCGGGACTTCTGTGACAAGCTAGAATGTGATATTTTTGACCTAATTTTTAGTATCCCCCCTATAAATACATAAATTAACATTATAAACATAATAATAAATAAGTTACGGTTAAAAGCCGAAGTGCGGTTGGTAAAACTTACGTAACATATAATTTATGAATTGGATAAACGTCTGCGGTTTTGGATTGCACCTTAACCTATTGTTGCTGATATAACTTGATATGTATTTCCGTATTTTTATAAATTTAACAGTACAACTAAGTTTAACTAACCGCAAATGGCTGCATCTAGTAGTGGATGGCTGAACCTAGGTGAATCCGTACTCTAGCTTTAAGATGTATCAAATACTCATAATCTTTGATTATATACATCAAAACATAAAATGTACGAAAGATAAATTATTTTTCTTGTTTAAAGCGAGTAACGTTATTATAATCTTATTTTTCCTATCGTATAAATATTTTTACAATCATATGTTAGAGATTCTATTGTGATTTATTATAAAGGAGACAGAACCGATGACATTTTAAACTTTACTTGTAACTGCGATTGTCAACTCGCCTACCAAGAGTGGCAACTATTTTAAACATAAGGAAATATATGGGGGAGGCCTATCAGTGGACTTTGGAGAGGCTTTAATGATGATTTTGATTGACATGATCACGGTTATACATAAATATCATCATACCTTACCAAGAGTTCTCTTTATGATTAGAAAATAAAAGAGGAAAACAATCGAAATCAAATAGTACTTTAGTTTTAGTTTACGTGATCTAATATTGCAGAGGCTCAACTTACGCTATGTAAAGCTCGAATTGGAAGGCAAACTAACTTTTAAAGTACTGAAAGGCGAAAATAAATACTGAAAAACTATACTTTTTTGTAATCAGCTTAAAATTAAAATAAAACACATTGGTAATTTACAAATGCATCATAAGACTGAATGATCTGTTTTTTCACATTTTATATGCCATATTTAAAATAGAGGTAACCAAGATTCATCTTACACACCACATCCAGGTCTCTTTAAATATACTCGACTAGTTTTCGGCTTTTCCAGTGCACCGTCTATATTCCAACGTGCAATGGAAGTGACGATTTCAGATTTAGACGGTCCTGTGTCTGCTTGACGACATTTTAGTCACTAACCAGACCCCAGAAGGACATTTGAAGAAGTTAGATATAGTTCTGCAAAGACTTCAGGATGCAATGTTAACTGTGCAGAACGAAAAATGCGATTTCTTTAAAAACAAAGTAAAATATGTAGGTTATATAATAACCAAAAATGGATTACAGAAAGATCCGGCAAAAGTGAAGGCTTTAGCTGATGCGCCCGTTCCATCCGATGTTAATACATTGCAATCATTTTTAGGACTCGTAAACTACTACAGGAATTTCGTGGCGGGAGCATCCTGTATCTTGAGTCCTTTGTATGATTTTGATGACCTTTTAAAAAAGGAGGTTAAGTGGAACTGGTCTACGCCACATCAACAAGCGTTTGATAAAATTAAGAAATGTTTTACGTCTGATCTTAACACAGGTCATCTTACGTCAGGTCTTAACACACTTTAATTCGAACGCCAAAATAGTTTTAACTGTCGATGCTTCCCCGTGTGGCTAAGTGCTATACTGTCCCAAATAGATAATGACGGGTAAGAGCAGCCGATAGCATTCGCTTCCTGTACGGTAAACTCAGCTGAGAAAAACTACTCACAAATAGAGAGAGAGGCGACTGCGATAATATTTGGAATACGTCGGTTCCATCAGTATTTATATGGCAGATCAGATCCATTCATATTACGTTTATTTCTTTTTTCGGTTCACGTAGGGGCATACCGGAAGTGTTGGCTAATAGGGCGAGGGAGACAACATCGGCGAACACGCCGCCACTGCCGCCACTCCCATTGATCGCGCATAATACGTTAACTTTGTAATTGAAGGCGACATGCCGTTGATCTTGAATGTGTTACCGCCAGGCTACTAAAGAGGATACCGTATTACAGTTAGTAATAAATTATGTCCGAAACGGTTGGCCTAAAAAATAATGAACTCGAAGTTGAAACCCTATCATTTATGTAAGACACAATTATCATATGAAGACGGTTGTTTAATGAGGGGTTATAAGGTGATATTTCCAGAATTTTTGCGATCGAAGGTTTTATTGGAGTTACATAATTCGGATTAAGATATCGTAAAAATAAAATCAGAAGCTAGGTCTCGGTTTTGGTTCCCAGACACTGATGCGATGCTAGAAAAAATTATATACTCGTGTGAAATATGCATACAGCTACGGCCCTTACCGCCCAGAGCGCCGTTAGCACCGTAGAAGTTTCACCATACACCATTTCATAGGTAACACGTCGACTTTTTTTGGCCCACTGAATAATCAAACGTTCTTGGTAGTGGTGGATGCGCACACAAAATGGTTAAAAGTATTGAAATAATACTAGTTTTTACGGAATTTATCGCGTATATTTAACTTTTTAAATACCCGACGTTTCGAATGCTTTACAGCACTCATGGTCACGGGCGGGACTGAGATGTTCAACGTCCACATGTCATAGTTAACCGCGGTTACCATAGATTAAAATTTAACTTTTGTTCCGATCTATGCAGTATGAACTTATTTTAATCTATGGTAACCGCGGTTAACTATGACATATGGACGTTGAACATCTCAGTCCCGCCCGTGACCATGAGTGCTGTAAAGCGTTCGAAACGTCGGGTATTTAAAAAGTTAAATATACGCGATAAATTCCGTAAAAACTAGTATTATTTCAATGTGTAGTGTTCGCGTAAATATAAGAAATCATTATGGTTAAAAGTATACGATGTGAGGACTGTGGTCTAAACAAAAGTGAGATTTTACTTCATTTCAAAAATATTTTATTGTATTTTTATAACAAAAAAAAAATAAGCATACCAAGCAGATGTCAGCAGCGTAAAAATCACAATTATTTCTATATATTAAAAATATAAAAATCCAAAAATCGACACAACAACATCCAAATGAAAATGGCGTACGTAATGAACGTGGAGTTTAAATTAGTATCCATAGACTAACTGTTTTTTATTCAACTGCAAGATAGAAAATTTAATATTCTGTAATGCCAAACCTCTTCTTAGAAAAGTAGTCTCTAAACATAAGTACTTGTGGGTTAAAGTGCTGTGGGTGAGTGCAGTCAAATTTGACCGCTTGAATTTTGACGGAATATCGAAGCGGTCAAATTTGGGCACTTGGCGTTTGAGAGCTTAATACCCGAATCGTGGAAGAAGTTGGGGTCATGAAAGTGACGTAAACAGGCTCCGGCGTGCTGGTGGAAATTATGCTCCATTATGTACCGAGCGTGGTCCAAGTATGCCACATCTAGAGGACATCTCATCTGCGTTATGTCAAGAAAAGTAAATGCGGCTTGTTATTCTCAGGTGGTAGTGAAGTGCACTGATGTTACAGTGCAGACCTTGGATGTTTGTGAGTGCACTATGAGGGAGAGGGAAGGTAATTACTGTAATGATTTACTACTCTTCCTTTCCTTTTTTTTCATTAGTGGTGGACAATAATCGAGATAACTTTACAATTTAATATGCTTAATTTAAAATTTTCTTAATATTTATTTTATGGCAAAACATTCCAGTAACGGCAATAAATTTTAGGTGTGATAATTTCTTATTTTTTATATGCTGCCCGAATAGGCATTTGAATGCATTCTTATTTTTTTATATAAACTGAGATAGATTATTTTAATCTCGTTTACCTAATAGTGACGCCAAATCGTAAAGCCTATTTTTGACTATTTTTACTTTTCGGAAATTAACTTAAACGACAATCATCTTAATTTTTTTTTGTTCATGATCAGACCAGTTGTTATAATGAAATATTAATTTTTTACAATTAAAACATATTTTGCATTATAAGTACAGTGAGGGTTTTCTTATAATTTCTAGGAGATTAATATATAACAAGAAAGTTGGCAACACTGTTTATTATTTTCTGTTGTTGAAAGGAAGATTCCGCTGCTGATTTCTGTTTAATTTCCTTCTGTCGACTCTTACGATATTCACAGAATGATAAATAAAATGGACTAATAGATCCAATCAACAATACGGTGATAGTAAATACATAATGCAAATATTTGCAAAGCAGTAGCTATTTAATAATTAAATTGTAGATTAATAACTGAAAAAAAATCCACATTTAAAGAACGAATAGACCCTTTATTGCGCCTTCGTATTGTCATGGCGATTCATCCAATACTCAATGTGTGAGTTGCGGATAAACAGCAGACATGCCGACAACAGTCATTACGGTCGGTCTTATTGCTCCGTTTGTCTCGGCTTCTTGCTGAGCAGAATACCCAAGGCAGTCTGAGCACCCACGCTCGGGAAAAGTAGGATAGTTTGGGCATGGATGCTCAGCATGGGCTTTTTCGTCACCAGGGTTGCTGGTACTCTCCCGGGGTAGTTTTATAATAGATAGGTAGATCCATGCTGCAGCTATATTGTGGTTGCAGCAAGAACGGGTCGGCTCGATCGGGGTAAGACGTCGCCCTCCCGGAATTCTTAGGGGTCAAAAAAAAGGGTTCAAAGAAAGCTGATAAATCCAACGAAAAAAAATGGAGGTTAGTAATTGACTACAGACAATTAAATAATAAAATACAAGATGATAAATTTCCGCCACCAAACATTACCGAAATTTTAGGTTCACTTGCAGGCAGTATTAATTTTTAAAATAAAATATATTTAATTAAAATAGTACTGTAAAACCGCTACTTAAATGTATTTGAAACTTGTTGGTTTGATTTGTAAACCGAAAATAAGATAACGCTTTCTGTTTTTCCCTCGATTTGATGGATAAAGTCGGGTTACAATTTAATGCTGCAATTATTTTTTATGGGTGTAGATAAAACTGAAATTACTTGCAGAAGCCAAAACTATTAATGCTCTTTTCCACTACTTTGGAATTTTAAACTACGCTTTAAAATAAATTCTAAAATTAAATGAAGATAATACGCCGAGGTTTCATACTGTTTAGAAATAAAACCGCTAGAGAATGTTATTTTTTCCAACTTTTGAATAACAACTATTGTAATAGTGAACATTGAATTGCAATTCATTATATTCATTATTCATATTCTTATTTATGTTTACTTGTAAATATTAAGTAAAAAAATTATATGCTGGATATTTCAACAATCAATATTAATACATTTTCTTCAAGTAGCCATTTTGTTTAAATGAAATTGATTCCGTGATTTCAATAGTAGAATAAAACCGGCATAATATATATACATTTATAAAAATCATAAAGCTTTTAGCTTTTAGAAAACAAAACTATGAATATATATTTTATAAAATAAAAGTCTGGGCGGCGACCGTCAAAAAAGTTTGGTCATCCGGGATAAGTAGTAAAATATACTTTCAAATTTTCTGTGTATTTGTTAAACAAGCGGTCTGGTGATTTTGTAACTTGCTACATTTTTTAATTGTTTTTTTTTTTGCAAAATGGACATATTGCACGTGAACTGGGAATTAGTCCTGTCTATTAAATGTCAACTTTACAGAAACCTAAAGAAACCAAAAATTGTTTACGCGGTATAACATCAAACATTTAGAAATCAAACCTTTATTTTTTTTAAATTGATTATTGATTGTTTCTTATGACAATTTTGATTTTGCACTATTGCATTACTAAAGACACTTAGGATTATTTAACATTAATTGTTCCGCAAAATAATTTTTTTAGAATACATACGGTTGCAAATTGAGTGAGCTTGATGGAATTCCCCCCATTGTGCTGAGGACGTGTGCTCCAGAGTTTAACTGGATCTAATGCACCTTTTTCGGTGTACCTTATTCCTAGGCGTCGTCTCGAGCTCAAGAAAGACAGCTGTCATGCAACCTATCTTTAAAAAAGGTAACCGCTTTGATTAGTCCAACTACAGGCTTATCATCGTCACCTCCTTGTTCTCGGAAATAATGTTATCCATTATTAACTGTCAGCTCAAACGGTACCTACGGTTTCCATTAGAATCGCTCAGCAGGTGATTTTTTGTATACCTTACATACCGGTGGGTACAGGCGATTGAGAACATAGGCAGTTAGTTTTGACATAGCGAAGGTCTTCGATTGGGTTTGTCAAAACTTCAATTCCGAGAAATTATGCAATTGGATCAACAATTTTCTGTTTGTTTGGAGAATTAACATCGTGGTCGTCCCTGCATGCTCTGACTCTAAGACTATGAATGATGATGTTTCACAAGGCTACTTGTTCCAAACCAGTAAATTCGTTGTTATTCACATGATAGCACTGGCGATGCCCAATATGTCGGCCGTGCTAATATTTTCCAGGAACACATTGTCGAGTGCCGAAATAAACTTGTGTCTGAAATTGACTATTTGTTGAACACATTCTCAACTGCAAGCGAGCAACTGGCGATTAAATCAAGTCCATTATAGTCCTTATCAGAATACTCAAGTTTGCGCGTTTACGGCTTAAAAGAACCCATTTGTCGTATTTCTTTAATTTCAGGGCACTCACTTCGTTACTTCAACTGGTTTTGGAATCCTCGGTGTCATAATATCGAACGACGTTTCAATTCCGTAGTAACTTTGAAGGCACGGCCCAGTTGGCCTTTAAAAAGCTAGACGTGTTTTGTAAAGTTGATTGCAATTTTACTGAACGCAAATTCCATAAGGAATAGTGTTCTTCTACTTGATCGTATTCAACTCAGAGCAGCTAGAATCGTAGACGAGCAAGTTCTCTCTGATCAACTTGACTCACTGGCACTGTGAAGAGTAAATGTGCCTTTGCATATTATTCATAGTGCTCAGACGAAATATTTGAACTGCAACAGAATAGGTTTATAAAATTCTATTCATCATTACATCATTAAAGCAATATTTTCAAATGTCCACGCATATAGATGACCAAATAAATAGTCTTGCAAAGTATTATCTATGAGTTTAGATCCATTTTCATACTATTGGATTATAGTCTGAGCATGTATAAAGTTAGCAGAATAGCAGATACAAAGTTAAAAGTCATGTTACTTAAAAGGAGCTTTGTGAGTTGGAAAAGCTTAATGAAGGTTGTAAGAGGATTGAATCTCGGGCACCTGTAGCAATTTATATAGACTTGAAAATAGAAAAAAGTTACAATTTATGTGTATTATCATTTTTTTTAAATAAACGAAGTCATAACAATTGAAGAAACTCTTTGTGTTTTCCAGCTTCGAAAAAGGAAATCGGCTATGTTATTTTATATGTATGTAATACAGGTATGTTATGCGATATCTTTGTTAATAGTGAACAAATTTCCCTTGTTAGTTTAAAAAATTCTTACTCTTGAGGACTAAGATAGAATGATTCATGATCAGTAAAAAGGGTATGCGATTATCTACACTAACCAATCAAAACACAACAGCAGTATGTTGCCCTTTAACTCTAGTATTCTGTGAGGGCGTGGTATTTTTATGGTTTAACCACGCGTGCTTAAGTTACATTATTATATAATATAGATACACCATGACTTCACCATATATAATATGTTAAACAACAATTAAAATTGCTATTTACAATTTGTATGAGTGTATCCTGCAGTAATGCTTGCGGTCAATTTTAGTTTGCTCACGTGCACTAAACTTTTTTAACTAAATCTTTAACTTGAAATAAGACTCGTAAATAGTATTAAAAATAATCGTCATATTTTTTAAAAATAGCTTTGTTAGAAAGTTGTGTGTACACTACATCAAAACACAGAATACAACACGTAATACAAAAGTGGTCAAATTCAACTATACCCTCTGTGACAAACTGTTGCATAGAGCCTCTTTTTTTCGAGATCATGGTGTAATTTTGGACCAAAAACTCCACTTGGATTTAAATTTAGAAAAAAAATAAGCAAAACATATTAACTTTATGGTCTTGTCATGAGCTCATCAAACAAATTCAAAAAGCTTTCAACATATTTGTATTTGCTAAAGTCCTTGATTCAGCCGCAATTAGAATATGCTTGTGTTTTATGGGATCCCTACTATGCAAAATATAGTGAAGCCATAGAAAGAGTTCAAAGCAAGTTTTTACGCAACATGCATTATCGTCTTATATACTTTACCCTTTCATATGATAAACTTCGTGTTAAATATAACTAAGTCACAATGAGATCGAAACGTTTACCGGCTATGTTTTTGTTTAATATTTTGTCATAATAAATTTGATTGCCCAGCGCTTTTAAACCAGATAGGGTTAATAGGGTTAAGATAGGGTAAAGTACCTCGCCATAATAACTTATATAGTGTTTAATCTCAATTCTTGAACGCGTCCGATAGTGACGTCTCTCATCGTCACGAACTGGCCGGGCGCGACATTACGCTCTGAGCTCTGTACCCGACAACTAGTGTCAAATGAATTTATTGTAATTAACTCATTAAATGTACTACTATATCCTATCGCGGAGTTTCATTGTACTTCAAATCTTCAAGAAATTGAAGACCAGCGTAATCATATGGTGACCCCGACGTGATTTAACGCAAGGAAAATTACTAGTATATCGAAGATTTTGGTTAAATATTATACCGAACTAAGGCGAACCCAACCTCAAGGAATCCGCCAGCCAGCAGCTGCAGCCATTTTTCCGAGAGAAGTTCGTTTAATTTTCCCTTTATATTTATCAATCCTGCCTGTTTCAATTTGTGTAGTTTATGTAAAGTGGACAACGCCTTTGGCAAAAATTATTTACTACCGTCAACTTTAAAATATAAAAACGCTCAAATTATTACTGGTTAAAAATTACATTTTACGTTAATTTAACAAATATTCTGCCACATATTTAAGGTATAACGCCAATTTAAGTTAATTTAATAAAATAAATAAGTAGTTTTGTTTCATTTACGCAAACATTGCACTTCTAGTTAACCTAGTGTTCATAATTTCAAAACAGTAGTTATAACCTTTATTTATTTCATTTCTTGGTTGCAATTAAATAAAACATTATATTGCATGATAAATACAGTGGTACAATCTATGCTCATTCTCCAAGGCCCCATTTAAAAGGACTTTAAAGAACTGTATTATTAAACATAGTTGCCGACAATTCCAGGCTTGTTCCGGTAAGGAAGATTTGCTGTTAATTCCGACAAGAACAATATCTGTCGCCGTGCAATCATCAGCTGCAAAACCGGTTTATTAACTCGTCGCTGCATTGAACTAACGTAACGTATTCACTATTTATTCTGTTTATATTGCATATTCAGTGCAAACAAATTTACCTGTTTGTATTTACTAGTAGAAAGTCATTTGCACCGTCATAATGAGTGAATTAAAAGAACTTATTAAACAGAGAGGTCATATTCGAGCTCGGCTTACACTATTTGAAAAATATTTAACACCGTTAATGCATTGTAAAGAAACTGATACATTGAAGATACATGAATTGAACCTTCGATTAAATAAATTACGCGACCTTTCATGTACCTTCGAGGAAGTCCAGTCAAAAATTGAGATGTTGGATGAAGATACAAGTAAACAAATGGAAGAACGCGAGACAACAGATAATTTATTTTTTAATTTAATTGCTCAAGCTCAATCGTTATTAGATTATTTTGAAGATTCAAATAAGGTTGAATCCTCATCCAACCAAATACGCAATAGTTATAGTAATTTAAAGTTACCACCCTTAAAGATCCAACCTTTTGACGGCGCTCCAAATAAGTGGCTTTCCTTTAGGGATACATATTTATCCATAATTCACAATAATGAAAATATTGACGACATTACTAAATTTCACTACCTTAAATCATATTTAGAGGGTAATGCTTCTTCTGTGATTAACTCCGTTACTGTATCTTTTAAAAATTATGCAACCGCTTGGCAACTACTTTGCGAGCGATATAATAATTTTTTTTTATGGAAAAGGGGGCAAACGAGCATGCGGCTCACCTGATGTTAAGTGACTACCGCCGCCCATGATCAACCGCAACACCAGGAGAATTGCGGGTGCGTTGCCGGCCCTTTAGAAAGGAGTAAGCTCTTTTCTTGAAGGTCCCCAGGTCGTATCGGTCCGGAAAAATCGCCGGTGGTAAACTATTCCACAGAGAGGTTGTAAGTGGAAGAAAACTCCTTGTGAAACGTACAGTGGTGGACCGCCAAGCATCCAGATGGTGTGGATGGTATCGGGACGTTTTCCGTGTAGTGCGTTCACGAAATTTGGCGGCTGGGATTAATCCGAACAATTCCTCAGAGCATTCCCCGTGATAGATGCGATAAAATACGCAAAGAGATGCAACATCTCTTCGCAGCGCCAGTGAATCGAGCCGATCGGAAAGCACTCGGTCGTCGACGATTCGAGTCGCTCTGTGCTGGATGCGGTCAAGTGGAAGGAGCTGGTACTTTGGAGCCCCAACCCAGAGATGGGAACAGTATTCCATGTGCGGCCGAACCTGCGCCTTGTAAAGTTGCAGGCGGTGTGCCGGCATGAAATACTGTCCCGCTCTGCTGAGCACGCCAAGCTTTTTAGAGGCCAATTTGGCCTTCCCTTCCAAGTGACCACGAAACTGCACGTCACTCGATATGTCGACGCCGAGGATTCCGATACTAGCTGAGGCAACAAGGGGAGTGCCTTGAAACTGAGGGGATACGACAAAGGGGTTCTTTTTAGCGGTTAACGCGCAAACTTGTGTCTTCTGGGGGTTAAACTGGACTAGATTTAGTCGTCCCCAATCCGAGACTCTGTTCAGCAAAGACTCGACTTCAGACACAAGTTTGTCCCGGCACTCGGAGACGTTTTCCCGAGAAATATTGGCTCGGCCGGTGTAAAGAGCATCACCAGTGCTGTCATCTGCATAGCAATGAATGTTACGGGTATGCAACATATCATTGATATGCAGAAGAAACAGCGTTGGCGATAGCACGCAGCCCTGTGGAACACCAGCATTAATAGGCTTGAAATCGGAGCTTGCACTGTCTACAACGACCTTGATGCTCCAATCTACAAGAAAGCTGGTGATCCAATCGCACAATTTCTCGGGAAGCCCATAGGAAGGGAGCTTCGAAAGAAGCGCTTTGTGCCAAACCCGATCGAAGGCCTTCGCAATGTCCAAACTAACGGCCAATGCCTCCCCCTTGAACTCTACTGCCTCCGCCCATCTGTGAGTGAGGTAGACCAGAAGATCACCAGCTGACCGACTACGGCGAAAACCGTATTGGCGGTCACTAATCAGCTGGTGATCCTCAAGGTACCTCATGAGCTGGCAGTTTACAATGGACTCCATTGTTTTGGAGAACAAGGAGGTGATGGCGATTGGCCGGTAGTTGGACGGGTCTGAGCGGTCGCCTTTTTTAGGGATCGGGTGGACGAAAGCCGTCTTCCATGATTTTGGGACTACGCCTAGGGAGTAGGAGTACCGGAAAAGACGCGTTAAAACCGGTGCCAACTCTGGAGCACTCAGCACAATTGGGGGGATTCCGTCAATAATAAACGTTTGTTGATAAATGAGCATATAAAGGGGCTATTTTCAATCGAACCGTTACATAAAGAGACAGAGGCTGGTATTCGCAATTTAATTGATACGTTATCGAAAAATCTAAGTGCTTTAAATTCCTTAGGTGAACCCACCGACAAGTGGGATACAATTATTATTTATATGGCGTCGACAAGGTTAGACAGTGCGACTGCTAGGAAATGGGAAGAATTTAGAAGCAGTACAATTTCACCTAGCTTAGAGGAGTTTTATTCATTTCTTTGTCAACGCGCTATGGTTTTAGAAACTATGAATACTAGTAGGTCATGCAAAATTGAAAGACGTTGCAGTGTAACAAAAACTAATTCATTTTTTACTTCTTCTGCCCAGTCATCTGCTGACAAGCGGTGTGCAATCTGTAACCAAGGTCATAAACTACATGAGTGTTTAAAATTTAAATCTTTACCTGTTGAAGAGCGTATTTCTAAGGTTTCCCTTTTGAAATTATGTAGCAACTGTTTTCGCGGCGGCCATCAAGCATTTCAGTGCAGGCTGAGTGGCTGTAAAATTTGCAAGAAAAAACATAATACTCTATTACATAAACAATATTCTTCACAACATATGCGCATGCAACAACTTATAACACAACAAAACAAAACCACACCACAACAAAATTTACAAGAACTAACAACATCTATTAATGATAACAATTCTACAAAAACAAGTGAAGCAAACTTACCTAATATTACAGTTGACTCCAATGTACCCATCCCTTCCTCCCTTGTTTCCATGTCTGCTGTCTCCACAAATCAAGCTCTTCTTTCTACTGCATTAGTAAAGGTGACAAACAATAACACGATTTTTATATTGAGGGCTTTACTAGATTGTGGCAGCCAATCATCTTTTATTAGTGAAGAGGCTCAAAGGAAAATGGGTTTTAATAAAATAAAGAAATGTTACAAATGTGTGTCAGGCATAGGAAATACTGTTTTAAACATCACTGAACATTGCTTAATACAGATACATTCAATATATAATTTATTCAATACATCAGTTAAATGCTATGTTCTTCCCAAAATTACTGAGCATCTCCCTCATGCCACAGTTCATTATCAAAAATTAGGTATTCCAAATGATGTACAACTGGCAGATCCAAAGTTTTATCAACCTTCCGATATTGATTTACTATTAGGTGCTGACATATTTTGGGCGCTGATTGGAACGGATAGAATAAATTTGGGGCCTCAAAGGCCAGTTTTACTGGAGACACAATTGGGCTGGATAGTTGCTGGCCCTATGGGAGAAGGTTATTTTAACAGTAACAATTCAAATATACAATGTAATTTTTCACATGAGGTTCGTAAACAGTTATCAAGGTTCTGGGAACTTGAAGAAGTTCCTAATATTACGTACAATAAGGACAATTATTGCGAAACGTTATTTAATAAAACTACTCGCCGTGAAGACGACGGTGGATTTTGTGTACAAATTCCTCTAAAGGATTCTGTAGAAATTTTAGGTAATTCATATAATATTGCGGAAAAAAGATTTTTACAACTTGAGAAAAAATTAAACAACAATGATAAACTCAAACAAGAATATCAACATTTTATTAAAGAATATGAGCGTTTGGGACACATGACCAATGTTTCTAACCCCTCATTCGGTTGCTATCTCCCACATCATGCTGTGATTAGAGAAAATAGTGAGACTACGAAGCTTCGTGTAGTTTTTGATGCTTCTGCAAAAACGTCCACCGGAATCTCACTTAACGATATACAACATGTTGGCCCTGTAGTGCAGGACGACTTATTTTCCATATTGCTAAGATATCGGCAACATAAATACGTTGTTACAGCAGATGTGGAAAAAATGTACCGTCAAATCATGGTAAATCCTAATCAACGAAACTTGCAAATGATTTTATGGCGTGATGAACCAGCACAGCAAATTAAAATATATCAATTAAATACAGTGACATATGGAATGGCATCGGCGCTCTTCCTGAGCACACGTTGTCTATTGCAACTTTCAAAGGAATGCAAAGAAAAAAAATAGCACAGCTAATAAAGACAGACTTTTATGTTGATGACTTTCTTTCTGGTGCTGAGACTGAAAGTGAATTACAAAATATAATCCAATCGGTCACTACAGTTCTCAGTACCGCCTGCTTTCCTTTAAGAAAATGGCGAACTAATGCAAATATTCACTTTCAAGTTGAGTCAAATACATCGCTGCCAAAAAATTTAGATTTGACTTCGCAACCCAGCGTTTTAGGTCTTAAATGGGATCCAAGTAAAGACATTCTTCGATTCCCAGTTAACATTCAGTTAGATCAAAATATAACCAAAAGGACGATTTTGTCCAATTCGGCTAAATTATTCGACCCATTAGGTTTGCTTAGTCTTTGCACTATCATACCTAAAATAATTCTACAAAAATTATGGTTGACAAAACCTGATTGGGATGATTCGGTGGATAATGTATTAAAGGCAAAATGGCAAAATTTTATAAAGAATTTAAACAGCGTATGGTTCATTGAAATACCAAGATGCGTTCTCATTAATAAACCTGTGGTGATAGACTTACATACATTCTCGGATGCTTCACAAGCAGCATATGCATCTGCAATCTATCTTAGATCGGTTGATAGTTCAGGTAATGTTTTCGTCAGATTACTTTGTGCGAAAACTAAGGTTGCTCCAGTTAAACCGACGAAAATACCTCGATTGGAATTGTGTGGTGCCCTGCTTTCGGCGCGATGTTGTTAAGGTGTTAAAGGCCCTTAGTTACAAAATTCGTTCAGTCTATCATTGGACTGATTCAACAGTCGTTTTAGGTTGGTTATCTTCTCAACCATGCGATTTGAAACCGTTTGTTTCCTACCGCGTTGGTGAAATAAATGAACTGACTAGTTCAGACGTTTGGAGGCACGTCCCTGGAGATAAAAACCCAGCAGATCTAGCCGCACGTGGTTTAAACCCTAAATTAATTAATTCTGCCACGCTTTGGTGGCAAGTACCGTCGTTTTTAACCGAGAATTCATGTAATTGGCCTAAAAATGTTAATATAAAAATATTTCTTGTTTACCTGAAAGGAAAGCTTATACTAAATCACTACAATCTACAACTACACTACAGTCCACAACTACACTACAGTCTACAACTACACTCCAACCTACAATAGCACGACAATCCATAGTAGTATAGTTGTAGCACGAATGGGTCGGCTCGACCGGGGAAGGACCACGCTCTCACAGAATACCAGCGTGAAATAGTAGCTTAATGCTGCTGTATTTCGTATGGTGAGTGTAGAGAACCGGAGACCCTTTTTACTGGAAATGAGGCATTCTATCTCAGTCCTCACGGGTGACAACGCATCTGCATTTTGATTTGTAATGGAAGATAGATGTAGATGTCTATGGGCCGCAGCAACCACTTACCATCAGGTGGACTGTGTGCTCGTTTGTCAGCCTATTCTATAAAAAAAAATCCAAATGTTCATCAAATACTACTTTAACTCTTAGCAAGTCTATGATAGTAAATATTGAAAGATATTCGAGATTCACAACATTACAAAGATGTTTAGCTTACGTTTTACGTTTTATACACAATTTACAGCATAAACAACACAAATTCACTGGTCCCTTAACAATCAGCGAATTAGAGTCATCTTTAGAAAACTTAATAAAACAACATCAGGACGAATGCTTTGCAGATGAAATTAAGGTTTTAAAAACTAAGGGAAACTTACCACCTAAGTCCCGCTTATTGGCGTTAAGTCTAGATTTCTAGATGCACGGGAAATAATTCGCGTTGGTGGCCGTACTCAAAACTCTAATGAAGCATACGAAAGAAAATGTCCAATTTTATTAGAAATGAAAAATGCCTTTTGTAAATTGCTATTTGTTCATTATCATAAAAAACTTTTACATTGTGGACCACAATTTTTACTTACCGATATAAGAAACAAATTTTGGCCTTTAAGAGGTAGAGTATTGGCAAGATCAACTGTCAATAACTGCCAGCTGTGTAAAATAATAAAGGCGAAGTGTTTTAATCCTATAATGGGTAATTTGCCTGCTACTAGAGTCATTCCAAATCCTCCCTTTCACATAAGCGGGGTGGACTTTGCTGGGCCATTTTTTATTACTGACCGTAAAGGTCGCGGTTGCAAAATAACAAAATGTTACTTATGTTTATTTATTTGTTTCACTACAAAGGCCTTGCATCACGAAGTAGCAAGCGATCTAACTACCGATATTTTTATATTATGTTTAAGACGTTTTATATCCCGAAGGGGAAAGCCTCTTAAATTATATTGTGACAATGGTAACAATTTTGTCGGTGCAAATAATGAAATTACAAAATTTTTAAAATTGAACTGTGAAAGCATATCTGGTTTTGCTGCTGACGAAGGCATACAATTTAAATTTTCACCTGCGTATTCTCGGCATTTTGGCGGACTTTGGGAGGCAGGTGTCAAATCTGCAAAGTACCACGCAACTAGAATATTAGGCGACAAACATCTTACCTTTGAGGAGTTATCTACTTTATTTGCGCAAATTGAGGCAATCCTTAATTCTAGGCCATTAACCCCGCTTTCCTCAGACCCCAATGACCTCAATCCTTTAACACCAGCGCACTTCTTGATCGGCAGGCCACTTACATCGCTACCATCGGAAAGCTTATTAGACATTAATTTAAATAGACTTGATAGGTACCGATGCCTTGAAAAACTGCGTCAACACTTCTGGGAACGCTGGCGAAAAGAATACTTGAGCGAATTACAACAAAAGTACAAATGGCAGATCAATCAACAGGGATTTCAGGAAGGGGATTTAGCAATTATAAAAGAGGCTAATGTACCACCTTTGAAATGGCGTATGGCGCGAATACATAAATTACACCCTGGTTCTGATGGAATTGTACGAGTTGCAGATGTCTACACGACGAATGGCATTGTGCGCCGTGCCGTCCACAACCTGTGCCCTTTGTCGAGTTCAGCCACAGCAGAAGCACCTCAAATTCCTGAAAACTTTGAGGGGGGGGGGGGGAAGGATGTTTAATCTCAATTCTTGAACGCGTCCGATAGTGACGTCTCTCATCGTCACGAACTGGCCGTGCGCGACATTACGCTCTGAGCTCTGTACCCGACAACTAGTGTCAAATGAATTTATTGTAATTAACTCATTAAATGTACTACTATATCCTATCGCGGAGTTTCATTGTACTTCAAATCTTCAAGAAATTGAAGACCAGCGTAATCACGTAGTGTACGCCGACGATGTGTGTTCGATAGAGCTTGCCGTACTAATGCCGGCAAACGCATACCACTGCTTTATATGATATAGATATTTTTGCAACATCTTTACCCAAATGATGACAATGATACGTTTTTAGATATAGATATTTTTGCAACATTTTTACCCAAGGCCAAAAAACAACCACTGTAATGTTACTTTTACTATACATAAATATATTGCAGTTTAATTTTGTTTGTACTACGCGAAACTTGCAAGACGTGGATAATGTAATTGATTGTACAATTAACCATTCAAATTCTAATTTAAACGTCTATTGTTTGTAATACTTGACAGGCCTGTTGGTCTAGTGGTTAGTGACCCTGACTGCTATGCCGCAGGTCGTGGGTTCGATTCCCACCCAGGACAAATGTTTGTGTGATGAGCACGATCATTTGTTCTGTGTCTGGGTGTAATTTATCTATAATATTTATGTATTTAGAAATATATAAGTATGTTTATCAGTTGTCTAGTACCCATAACACAAGCTCTGCTTAGCTTGGGACTAGATGGCGTTGTGTGATAGTTGTGGAATATTATTATTATTATTATTATTATACTAATATTGTTTGTTGTCCCAAATAAGTTAAAAAACAACATAATAAGCACAATCCTGAAACTTAGTTTTGACATGTTTAGTTTTCAGAAAAATTAAACCGTTATGTTTTGTTTTTGTTAATTATATCGTTATTTGTTAAAATAAATCATTACATTATCACCAAAATATCAATACAGTTCTTCACAACTCCACTTCTAAAAAAAAGCCTCCTCCAACAAATGCCAAAATACATTTTCTTGAGAAAATTGCATATATCAAAAACCTGCATGTCTTGCTACGTCGTCACTTCATCTAGTTCGTCTTTCGCAGAAACTATCCCATAAATAACCCACAAAAAGAACTAGAAACTGTAAGTACACTTTATTTGGAATACAAACACTCGAAAGTGTTTTTATTTCAAATAAAGTGTGTCTTGTGTTCATATGTATTCTATTTGTTTAATAAGTTCTATAATACGTATAATTTATTCAAAGTTACATTATGTTTATGAGACGTGAGGTGAGATCATATAGTTCATTATGAATGCAAATGCAAATATCTTCCACGGTGACGGATTTAATGTTAATAATATTGATATTTAGAATAATATACATTTCATTGCTTTAATTTATTTCATAAAATAGTATGATCTTGGAGATAAATTGAAGAATTGAAAATAATTTAATATAAGAAAAGCGTTTGATCAAGTTCTCCCTTCAAAGCTAGCACCTTTGAAATCGTTATTTCTTAATTGTTAGTAATGTAGTCCTTTATTAGTTACTCCCTAATAAAGGACTACATCGTGACGTAACATGCGTGATTTGAAAATTAGTTATATTTATTTAAAGTATAAAAACGTGTTCAATTATTCACGGCTCCTTAATCCTTAAGAAAAAGTATAGGAAAATGATGTAATGGATCATTTATTAGGTGCTATTTTACTCTTAAATTAATTTTTTAGATATATTTCAACGTTTAAATACGTTTTATCCATTGTTAATTTATTATATATTAGATTCACTTAGTAACACTTACGACATAAACTAGGTAACTATTTGTCTGACTATGTCTCTATGTGTGAGTTATGTAAAATTACAAACTGTTACGCCGCTATTTTATGCTATTATTCTGTGAAAGTACGATACTTCTCCGTTCGAGTCAAATCGTTTGTGATGCAGCCATAACACAACTGGAGCGTAGCCCTCCTACGTATGATTAAATATTCCTCTAGT
Organism: Parnassius smintheus behrii; assembly: GCA_036936625.1. Lineage (NCBI taxonomy): Eukaryota > Metazoa > Arthropoda > Insecta > Lepidoptera > Papilionidae > Parnassius > Parnassius smintheus. The sequence goes on from JAUPFT010000008.1 coordinate 22,943,373, forward strand.
TGGCTTTACTTATCAGTTGAACTTGTTTTATCCTCTTATTTAGGTCGAAGATAATTGCATGCTTGCTTAAACAAAATAATATCCTTCAGATCAGATATCAGTTATGGTGGCCGGTCTCGTTTGAGACAAGTTATCAGCTCAGGATGAGATTATAGTGCACGAGGATGTGCGTTGCGCAGGTGTATAATGAATCTGCGCTTACCTGGACTGTAGTGAATTTAGATGCAGAACTCCCTGACTCCGAGCTGCTTCTGAGAATTTCTTGACGATAAAAATAACATTAACTCAATAAAATATTTTGACTCGATCCAGCGTTTGAAATCGGGCTGGCATTATCAAAAGTCGCGCTAACGACCAATTCTTACACGTGGAATACTTTAGGATATATATTTTTTGCATGCCCGCCTTCGGGGGCAAGGACGGGTTATGTCGGACTTGCATCGACTAAAATCCTATGGTGTTCCACCTTAACCGTATTTGGCATGGGCTCGCAAACGCCGCCAGCTACCCCATGGCAGCCTCTCCTCGGGAGAAAACTTCGCGACCCCCTTTTCCTTTACAGGTAAGATATACCAAGGAACACGAGGCGCGCCTTCCCTTAAGCCTCCAACTTCACCTGCGTAACGGACTCCCCTGAGCCCGATATGTGGAGGGCACTGGGCCTGGAATAAAACAAGAACTCAGAAGCACCAGCTTTCTGACTCCAGTGGCAGATCTGGACTGTGATTCCACAGCCAACAGTGGTGGAGCTACACGGCAGCTTTTGTTGTAGCACGTAGGGGCTGACGTGAGCCGGGGTGGGTACCACCCCGACCACACAGAATACAGGCGTGAAGCGGAAGCTCTGCTTCTGCGTTTCGTCTGGTGAGTGCAGGTGTTCAGAAGCCCAATTCCTACCCCATCAATGTGGTAGCGGAATTAAATGTAATACTACCTCAGGAGGGTACAAGCATCCACCACTGAGGCTGCCGCCTGAGCACCCACGCTCTATTCTTTCTTTCTCATTATTGCGTATAACATAAAAGAATTTACACATTATTGCGTGTAACATATTCTTTACATTCTTTGAATTCAACTCCATTTGAGGGGAGCACAACGTTGACCATCCCACGTATTGAGTGCTGCATCCCACACGTGCGGTTCACATAGTGCTTAGTTCGCAAAGCACTCCTCTCCCTGGACAACTACAGGCCTATTGCCATCACCTCTTTCTTCTCCAAAGTAATGGAATCCATTATTCCTCATCATCCAATGATAAACACACTATATAAAATGCTACTGCAGGTATTTTTGAAATGAATAGAATCCAAATACTAGGCAGACATATAAAAATCATTTAAGTATTCGTTTAGAGTGCAGTAGTGTTTACAAATTAAAAATTGCTTAAGTTTATTTATAAAAATAGTTTCTTTTTCTATTTTTTTTTGTCGAGTCTGGGAGTTTGTTAAAAATTTTGATAGACATGACAAAGGGACCTGACGAATGTAGATAATGGCGAGATATCGGTAGATTCAATTTTTCATAATGATGTAATTGGTATCTGGTATTGCTTTCTCGTTACGAAATTTAACGTAAGAGTGAAAGCTTCTTATTTTCGTTTTGGAGAAATTTATTCGAGGTTATGTTCTGCCATCCAGTTTGTTGTCTTTTCTAGTATCAAATGTAGTTTACTATGGATGTTTATACTGCCGTCGCATGAGATAAGCAGGAAGATATCATCGGCAAACTGCACACAGGATTCTTCTATAACTTTGGGGAGGTCATTTATATAGATTAGGAAGTCTGTTCTGTCTTTTCCTAAGTGATTTATACCTTTTCAGTTCAAGACTTTTCGTAGCTGACGATCAAGGCCCCAAGATCATTTATAATAATATAACCATATTTTAATTGATATATTTGACGACACGTAAATAGAACCATTATTTTTTTTTCTTCAACATTTCGAAATGAGCTACTTTTTAATGGTTTTTTCACGTAGCCCAGAACAGTCTAACAATAGGACTAAAACTTATTTTTACATTTTCTACTGTTTATTTTCACGAGTTTTGAATACAAATTAACGGTCTGGGACAATAATGGTTTTGGGGGTTTTTATGGCATTGAATTTTCGTTTTGCATGTTTTGCTTTAAAAGTCAAAAAGCAGTATTTTATGTGCTAACTATTGTTTATTTTAATACGTTTTAGGCAATAAATCGCAGGAAACTTCTGCTGTGACGAATGTAAAATGCTAACAAAACATCCCATGCTAAAACATTTTTAACCTATTGTAAATACTATAAATAAGTTCCGTGATATTTTTGGAACAACCCAATGTTTATTCATAAAAAAGAAATTGTGGCTATTTTAATATTTTCTGCTTTATACTAAAATAGTTGTATTCCTGAAAATTGTTTACTTACTGTTATTGATTATTACTGGTATTATTGATAATTCTTACTGATTACTTTACTACATTTGCAATATTTACGGAATCAACGTATTATGTCACGTTTGTGGTAAATAATAATATTCTTATACACGAAGGCGATTGAAATTTGACGTCATTAAAATATGTGTAAGGTTTAAAACTCGAATTTTGAGTAAGGTTTAGTTTAAAGCATTAAACGGGAAGTATTTTTTTCACTTCATCCATTGAGGTGTCAAGTGGAAGGTGGTAAATACAAATAATAGTGATACATTTTTGCTATAGAAATATCACCCAATATTACCCATCTCCTTGTATTGTGGAAGCAATTTTCATATATGAATTGCAGAACAACGGACCTCCACGGAGCAAACGAATCCCAAAATGAAACTTATACGTAATAAAAATATTTGCGAAATATAGCCCTAGCCCGCAGTGTCCTAGTCACATGGTTAGTCACTTTACTGGTCAGCCGTCAAATGTCAAACAATCTTTTTTATTACAGACGTACAATATCAGGGCTGGCGACGTGAAATTGCGAGACAATGCATGCTGATAATATCCCGACTGTAGACAATTATATTTTTTATTTATTTTATTACAGCCCTTCACAAGGCCACTGCTGAACATAGGCCTCCCCCAATATATAATGCCACAAAGCACGGTCCTGAGCCACCTGTATCCATCGACTTCCTGAATATCTTACCAGGTCGTCACTCCATCTAGTGGGTGGTCGCCCTACACTACGCCTACCGGTACGAGGCTGCCACTCGAGAACCTTTCTTCCCCATCGATTATCGGTTCTTCGAGCTATATGGCCGGCCCATTGCCACTTCAGCTTACTAATCCATTGGGCTATGTCGGTCAATCTGGTTTTACTGCGGATATCCTCATTTCTGAGTCTATCACGCAGAGAAACTCCGAGCATAGCCCTCTCCATAGCTCGCTGAGCGACCTTGAGCGTCCTCATACGGCCAGAAAATTATATGGTGAAGGATTTTTTGAGATTAATCGATTCAATTCGGCTGAAGTTAGAGGTGTTAACGCATCACTGTGAGTTGTGTAATTGTTATCACTATAATATATAGTATAATGTAAGGAAAAATCAAATATATTTATTAAGAATAATAGATTAATTTTTAGTATATTCCGTGAAAGTTTGGTGATAAACTTATAGGTTATGTTTAACTTAGCTTGCTAAAAACATCGCGATTTCTATGTTAGCTCAAAAATTTCGAGTTAAGGTTCTCTTCACAAAAAAAGAAAATTTGACGTGGTTTTAGGATTAAATGGGGGGAAAAAATGTCGGAGTCAATGGTTCAAAGCAGACGATGTGCTGCTTGAAACCATTGACTCCGACGTTTGGAGACTTGAGGCACATTTAATTTGGGAGTTGTTTTTGTAGTATTACGACAAAACCAAACGAAACAAGCACAATAACTCTTTAAATAAAATATTTTGATTAAATTAACCAAAACGCAGATGATAAAAGTAATAACAAACTAATTCAAAATCAATACACGCATCAGTTGTCTTTAAAGTAGACGCAAAAGAAATTTTGTGACGCTACTTACGCGTCAGGTTTTCTCGGGAACTGTCGGCGCATCATCGGTAAAAAAAATTATTTTCAATTTTATATAACTTTTTTAATTACAACGAAAAAATAAATAAACCATAGTTTTGTTATAATACTTTTATATGGTCTTTAGATTTGTGACAAGAAAGTTTTTTATGTAAAAAAACTCCGATTCGTGAGCTTAATAGCATCAAACTTTTTTAGGTAAAGCTAAAAGAATACTGTTTTGTTTTATCATTTAAGGATAATACAGCACCTGAATGATATACTCATAATTATGTTACGGTTGTTCAATTAGGGAACACGAATAATATAGGCGACTGACACGATAGGCAAATTGTTTATTTAAATAATTAATATGTAAACTAAATTGGTGGTGATCGGGTCGCGAGCTATCAGCGAGTGACGTTCTTAGACGCGGTAGTGAGAAAAACCCCCCCGCGCTCTTCGTACTCCCCGCGAACACTATCGGTACTGTCGTAACGGTGCCAACGTACTCCCGTCGCTGGAAAGCTTAACAGCTTTCAAGAACTTTCAACTCACCGGGCTTCGGTAATAGGACGATTCTATTTAGGGCGTGCCGCACAATTCCTCTTGCAGTGTCTATGTCTGCGACGGGTGTCAATCCGTCAGTTCCCGTGAAGAATCTTCTTACACTTCCGAAACGCCAACAGAGCGGTGGAGCGTTTTCTTCTTTCAACAGGACTAGTTCGTCAATTTGTGGGCTCTCTTTGGACTTCGTGCGCCACTTCGTCCTTAGCTGCAGCTCCGCAATGTACTCGTGGATCCAGCGTCGCCAAAAGTGTTGTTTAAACTGCTCGATGCGCTGGAATCGGTCGAGACGATTGGCATTATCGGATTGTAGACACGGAGATGGCTGGATGGATTATAAAGTTAATATAAAAGCATCCTTGGACAGCTCACTAACAGCCTCCAAGTGGATGCACTTATACCTAATGAAAATACACAAATAACATTTTGTAATTTTTCAACCACGACCCTTGCGATCCGTGATCTTAAATGGCCCAGCGAAATAACAGTCCTTACGTCGCCATGGTGGTATAGCGGGGATATCGACCTGTAGTACGCAGCAGATCCATCTGTGGTCTGAGCATGAGGCCTCTTTCGACACATGCCATCCCGTTATTAGCTTAGCTGCACCTTCTGTTGCAAGTACGAGGTCGATTATTGTGCGACAGCGTTTATTTATGAAGGTTGATTCAGAACCAATGTTTAAAATGGGTAGGTTAGTGCTAAATAAATATTCAACTAAAACCTTACCTCGTTCATTGGGTTTTTCCATTCCCCAAATGATGCGCGTTGGAGTCCGTCCCGATCACAACCTCTAGTCCGGCCTTCTCACAGAAATTCACCAGCCTGTCGAGGTCGTGAGGGGAGGGGTGTCTTCCTCAGGCGTGTAGACCGAGGCGACGACTAACCTTTCCTCCTGTGTGTTTTGTAATGCTACGGCATACATGTCTCTGGAACAGAAATCTGTTAATGGTTTTGCACAGATATCTTCAGTAGTATAAATACACGCTCTAGGCTTGTCGTGCTCAGAGGTGTAGAACAACTTACCTCTTAGGTTGTTTAGGCCTTAAATTTTACTATATACCCCGTGACGATCGACTCAACCCTCCAGGACTTCTTCATCCCCGCATACGGCGCTCAACCGTGCAGGTCCTAGCGCAGATGGGTGTGTTAGCCCTTGATTTATTACCTTAGTTAAAATATCACTTATCACCACCATGAGTCCCCGGGACTCATGCTATAATTTTTTAAATAAAAACTAATCGAAAGATGTTATTTATGTTGTTATTTATGTTATTGGACTTCTAGCAAACACAATACTTCGTACATATCTGGTATGTCATTTTGTGATAAACTCCAATTAACAAGCATTTTACAAATACTTTAAAATTAACAGTCATCAAAAATCGTCCATTATGACTAACAGAAGAAAAAATAAATGTTGTAGCTCTTGGACTAAATAAAATATTTTTTCTTATAGAAGACATTATGAGTTAATTAAAAATAATAATAATTAACTACTACAGCACTATACAAAATTTCAAACCGTGCAGTAAGTTAACATACTAATGTGTTACACATTCTTGGCATATCTTTTTGGAACAAGTAAGGCAGAATGGCTTCTTACAGAAAGTGCAAAGATAAGCAGTCTATGTTCGTTTCTTATGATTGCAAGCATAGCAATATTTGCACTGATCTCTCGGTAAAATATCATCAGTTTGCGTTGTACTTGGTTGATCAGGAATGTTCTTCATGTTGTCCAAGTTACTAAGGATAGTACAGAAGTTCAAAAGAACAGAAGAACAGGAGTTCTTCAGTCTCGGAGCATTCCGAATTGGTATCATGATCACTCACAATATAATCGGCGTCCTCGTTATCAGAATGTGGCTCACGCACATTCAGCTGCATAGCCGTTGCCATCGCCAATCTCCTCATCTTTGCCCAGTAAATCATCTTCTTGCAGCCTCATTCAAGAAAAGAAAAGAGCTTACTCCTGTGTAAAGGGCCCGCAACGCACTTGCAAATCCTCTGGTGTTGCGGATTTTCATGGGCGGCGGTAGTCACTTAACCGTCACTGAACCGTATGCTCGTTTGTCCCCTCTTCTATGAAAAAAAGGCCATTCATTTATGATATCTGAGAATCCCTAGGACTCACACTAGATCATATTTACCATTCCAAACGACGTGCCCACGCGACCGCTCACCTCTGCGTTCCGCGCCTCACCGCAGGAAGGTACTATAAAGCGCAAGTCTAAACTGTAAAAAATAAACTCTTTTTTTTTGTTGTTTAAAAGTGGTGGTGAGTCCCGTAGACTCAGGGTGGTGCATTAAGGGTTAGTCCACCAGATACACCCACTCTCTCCAGCAGAACCGTTTCCTCCTCTTTTCCGGGCTTGGGACCGGCAGCAACAAAAAGCATTGACAAAGTTAGTTGCCCATGCTTCCTGTTGCAGGCAGAGTTCTTTGACCGTACTACGCGGCGGAATCGGAGTTCGTTATTTTAATTTATCACGGTCGCCACTATGTTCAATTAGTTATTACGAACAAAATAGGCGACTCACACGATAGGCAAATTGTTTATTTAAATAATTAAAATGTAAAATAAATTGGTGGTGATAGGATCGCGAGCTATCGGCGAGTGACGGTCTTAGGCGCGGTGGTGAGAAAAACCCCCCCGCGTACTCCTCGCGAACACCGTCGGTACTTTGAAATAATACTAGTTTTTAAGGAATTTATCGCGTATATTTAACTTTTTAATACCCGACGTTTCGAGAGCTTTACGGAACAAAAGTTAAATTAATCTATGGTAACCGCGGTTAACTATGACATCTGGACGTTAAACATCTCAGTCCTTCCCGTGACCATGGGTGCTGTAAAGCTCTCAAAACGTTGGGTATTAAAAAGTTAAATATACGCGATAAATTCCGTAAAAACTAGTATTATTTCAATGTGTAGTGTTCGCGTAAATATAAGAAACCGTCGGTACTGTCGTAACGGCGCCGACAACGGGCATGACATTGATTGGCCAGGGGGTAATATTGGAGAAGTTTGTTGGATGAAGCTGAAAAATATGCAATTTCATATTGTAGGGTTAAGTTAAGTACGGAGAAAGGAAGAGGAAACACTTACTCTCAAATTGGACCATTTACCATACTATTAGACGGGGCAGCTTTTGCCAAGTTAGAGCAGATTTTCTCGTAAAAAGAGATATTGTCGATTTATTGCAAAAGTTTATGCCACTAAATTGATACTTTTGGATATATAACTAACCTCATCAAGTTAAAATTATATACATTTCTAGGACCTTCCGTAACATCACCAAGGCCCATTTCAAAGTCGTTACGAGCGTCAAACTAATTTTGTAATTTTATGATCCTATGGCATTGGGCGCAGAAATCACAAGGAAGCATTTGAGACTAAGAAGTATACGCCATCATCATCATAATCGTTAGATCATTAAACATATTTGTTAGGATTGATAGGCGCGTTGGCAATCAGAGTTATTTTTTGCAAGATTTTCAGAGGAAGACACTGTGCTGCTGCATATCTTCTGCTTTATTTCGCTCTATCACCTCTAATGACACCTACGGGACGATATGGGATAGTGAATATTTTACTCCGCCACTACACAGTTCTTTATATAAGGCATTTTCCATATTATGCTATTGTAACTAGATACAACCGATGGGGAAGAAAGGATCTCGAGTTGCAGTTTCTCACCGGTAGGCGAACTGTAGGTCTGCCCCCACTAGATGGAGGGACAAACTGATAGACATGTAGGAAGTCGATGAATACAGGCTCAGGACCTTGCTTTGTGGGATTCAATCAGACTCAGAGTGTGTTCTATGTTCAGCAATGGACTTGTGAAGGTCTGTAATGATAATGAAGATTACAACTAGGAAAGGATAACTTTGATAAAGAAGTCGATTCAAAAATTTAATAAGGCTGAGCAGTATTTAGGAAACTCCATCAGATTTTTTTGTTGCTCAAAACATCAATCAGTGCATTTTGCTTGTTGCACTGATTATACAGTTACTTCATAAGCTCAGATTAGCAAAGCGATCAGCTGAAAGAACTATGCTCGGGAGTTGTCTGGTACATAAAATTCTCAAAGAAGAATGTCGCCGGAGAACGAAGATTATTTACCTAACCAACTTTCCGAGTTTGTAAACTATGACAACAATGGACTTTTCTCACCTATTACTGAAGTGACAACTGTTGGATTAAGCGTGTCCTTAAGTGAAGACCGAGCATAGACCACCGTAATGTGGATCTCGCGCGCTCACTGGACGGAACAACTAACTGCGCAAAATTCAGTTTCTATATTAATCGAGAAAAAATTTTATTTTAGAGAAAGTACTTTGATAGCTTTTAGTACTTTAATATTTAGATGTAATCATAATTAATTTAGATAGACGTAACAAAAAAATTGACATTAAAAATCAGTTTAAAAAATTAACTTCAATGGAATTTCTGCGCTCAGCGACGCAGTGTAGTTCCTATTGAAATAGGCCAGGGCATTAACTAATTTATTTATGATACCTATGCATAAAAAAACGAAAAAAAGTCGGTATAAATTATAACACGACAATATTTGATCAAAGCAAAACCATTAACCAACTTAATAGAAATGGGTGGAACATTGTACATTAATCATAACTCTTCGTGATATTGGATTTTGATTACTGTTAAATGTCAGTGTGGAAAAGCTTTCTGTAAATTTCATTCATTTTATAAGGTGTAATAGTATGCAGGTATTAATGTATTCTGTGTAATAAATAAACTGATGTACTTTAACCATGACTAAAAAAAGAATGAAAATTCTATAAGAATTTTATTTCAAATTTATGAGATAGAATCTGTAAAATAAAATAAAACTTTGTTGTTGAATGTGCTTATTAACAGTTAAATATGTCACTAATTAGACAAACGGGTTTCTTCATGATGGTTTTCTTTACAGCTGAGTACGTAGTAAATTAGGGCCAAATGGGTGCCAGCAGTGATTGAACTCGGGTCGCTCGCTCGCTGTGCAATTTACAGCGAGCTAAGTTCTCCCAGGCTAGACCCCAATAAGAGAAGCTCAACAAGTACATAAGCAGCAAAGTGAAATAATAGCTCCAAAAACCCTCTCATAAACAGAGGGAGGCCTACCGAGAGGAAATACATAACAAACATTTGCTTGTGATATGCTGTCTGAAAGCATTAAGACCGCCCATTGCATATATATTTCATATATATATAATCTGTAATTTTTGTATAGTGTGCAACAAAGAATATTAAATAAATAAATAATGTTTTCTAGCACAAAACTAGAGGGTATATCACATACAATTCTGTGTGTCCATTGCAATAGAGTAATCAAAATTGAATTCCAAGATAGAAACAAACGCCTATAAAATTATGAAATATTATTTAAATTTTTTTTAACTTCTAGGTAATTTATTGACAAAAGAAACAACATTAAACATCCAGAACTTTAGTAGTTGTTAAGAAATTAAGATTTTTATTAATAACTTAAAAGGTTTTAGCCGACGTCTAACTTTTTAATTTCTATAAATCTACCTTTCTCTCTCTCTCTCTCTCTCTCTCTTTCTCTCTCTCCCTCATGTAGAAATGTATCGATACCGATAAAAATTTAAATTTGAATAATGCGGGATAGGTGCTTATTCCGAATAATGTGTTAATTCTGGCTATAGTGTTGATTTATAACATGTGAACATTAACTAGTGATTTCACAATTTTGTAACATGACTATATTGAACATGTAGCTATGGTATGCTTTATTTTAAATATCAAAGGAACAAGGCAGTAAGTCTGCGTGTGGAGGAAGTCTCTTTCTCTCTCTCTCTCTCTCTCTCTCTCTCGTGTAGAAATTTATCGATACCGATAAAAATTTAAATATGTATCATGCAGGATAGGTGCTTATTTCAAATGAGATGTTAATTTTGGCTTTAGTGTTGGTTTATAACATGTTAATATTAACTAGTGATTTATTTGTGAAACAAGGTTATTGATTAGAATAAAACTGCCAGGATTTAGTTTTTTATATAAAAAAAGATAAATTATTTCTTATTTGTGTGTTTATATATGGACACATATTTGTAAGATGACTATATTGAACAGGTAGCTATGGTATGCCTTATTTTAAAGAACAAAAGTACGAGGCAGTAAATCTGAGTGTGTGTAGTGGTTTTTGACGATGTTAATGCTGTTAGATTTTTGGAACTTACAGCTTTATAGATCTCGAGGCTCGCGGCCTGCAAGACTGTGAGCTTTAAAGAAGAAGATGGGTGTTTTTTTCCAACGTTACTTCATCATCATTCTCATCATCATTATAGCGCTTACGTAACAAATTTTACCTACGATAGTTTAAAGTGCACGTAAATGGGTTATCTAACAGCCGTCTGAACAGGGGGTGGCAGGCCCCGGCTCTAACGGCTAACTGGTATCGTTCGATGATCCAGGGACACGGGTGTACGGTGTGAGCGCGGTGTGGAAGAGTGTGCGGTGCGCCCGTCTGTGGACTCCATGCGTACAACCCCAATAATATTTTTGTTTTTGTGTAGTTTTGTGTGTGATTGGCCGGCGACATTTGGGTCATCAGAATTTAACAGAACTGGTGGTTCAATTGAAATATTACGGGGCCTCCGGAGACTTTCCGTAACGTTTGGAGTAGGAGTGTATAAGGCTGCGTTTACGGAGTGTGTTTTGGTCCTCTCAAAGTAGTGCCGAGACATTCCCTTAAAATATTCAGAGATCGTCGGAAGTTGACAGTCTCTGTGCAAGTCAGAGTTTCGCTGGTACCACCAGCTCCGATGGATACGTAAATAAATCTATTTTGGATGACTTGAAGATCGTACAAGTTTCGAAGGGTGGCGTGCGTGAAATCTATGTTTGCATAGGACATGAAAGGTCTTACGCGAGCTTTGTAAATATGTAGCTTATGTCTTAGGGACAGTTTGCTCTTGCTGTTAACTAGCGGGTGGAAGCAGCTGGTGACGATTTCGCCAAAGTTGTTAAATGTGTTTCGCAAAGGTCAAAGCAAATTCGAATATGACCCTTACGTATTTGGCCGTTGTTTCACATGGGATCTGGCGGCTGAATAGGGTGATTACGCCTAAGAAGTTTTAGGATTTTTACTGTTTCTGTGACATCATAGACAGTCATAGGCTCTAATATTATGCCGCCTGTATTTGGTAGTGCTAAACTACACTCGACTTCCGCTTCGACTTCTGTAAGATAAACGAGATCTATGGGTTTGCTAGAAGGGTTGCATTGGCTCTCTAAATTTTTCAGAATCGCCAAAGGTTGCCCTCGTTTCCTAGTCCAATAAGTGGCAGTATGAGTGTAGTCTGTTCTCCTTTCAGAGCTCGGCTCAATCGCCAAGACAGCTTAGATGGTACGATATTCTACAGGAGAGTTTCTCACCTGCCTTTTTAAATTTGATAATGCGCTGTTTCACCTCGTTTTGGAGGATGCATAGTCGAAACTTGTTTCTTATCGTGCGATAGTGATTGTAGCATCTTAAGGCCGCATGTTTTGCTCTAATTAACTGTCTAATATCTCTCTGAAAATTCTTGTATTGATTTTTCGACACTCGCACCTTACGAGAGCATTCTTCGACCTTTGAGGTGAGATGCGCTGATAGGGTGCTAATCACCTCATTGACCTCCTGTGCTGAATCTATCTTTCCTTATCTATCCCCTTGTCTTGGATATTGTCTAAGTGCTTTGAGGTCGTAGATTTGAGTTTGATCTACAAGTTTACGATATTTTGGGTCGGAAGGACTTCACCTGCTGGTATAGCTGTCACAAGATTGGACTGTGGTCTGAATCTAATTCAGGGATCATCTTTATCGCTTACATTGATAACGTGACATCTTTGAGTATTGATGCGTTAAGAATGTCCGTCCGTGTCCGTTTAAGAATGAGTAGGGTGTTGGAGTCTCAGGCACGATAATATCGAAGGTTAATTGCTCCACAAGATCGAATAGTATAATGTTATTCGTGTTATTAGCAAGCGAGTTCCAGGAGAGTCGCTTGCAGTTTAGGTTTACAATTATTATAACATTAGAGCCAAGGTTTAGGAAATTGGCAACATCATTTTCTAATTATTGCTTAAGTGGCGGTAGGCACGCTGATACAAAAGTTACATGCGGTTGGTCAGAGAGAGCTACCTTACAAATAGAAACTTTTTTGTAAGTTAACGGGGGAGCTTCGATCGGTACACAGTGCGAGTACATTTTGTTGTAGATCAAGTTGCCGCCTCTACGGCTTGTCAACCTGTCTTTTTAACTAAGTTGTAGTTTTTGATCGTAGGGTCACGATGGGTAGACTTCAAGAAGGTCTCTTACACTAGCATAACGCTTAAATCATGACTGCGCAGGAAAGGCACGATCTCATTTTTCTATTTTCTGAGACCGTTCGCGTTAAATAACTCGAAAATCAGAGAACGTGTTTTTATCCTCCCTAGTTGTTGTACTGCTATTATGATAGTTTAGAGAGCTAATTAAGTGCACTGAAAAGACCGAATTGCGTAAATGAGTCTTATATGCTCGATCGTAGCATTGAGCTTGTCTTGAAGGGTGGTGGCACCGCAGAGTTTGTTAACCAAAAACGGCAGACTAATGAGAAATTGGCGCCGAAGAAAGAAGAACCTTGTGATACGAGCTTGAAATTTAGGGTTTGGGGAGGCGGCATTGACCGTGAGGCAACTAGTTTCGGAGGCTTTACCCAAGCATTGGGTTTCGATGCGGGAATTGCGCGAAAGCTTGCAGCTTGCAAAGCTACCACGGCACCAGTTTGAGGCATGGGTATGGGCATCAATAGCAGTGTATGTTTGGGGGCAGGCAGCTGAAAGCGGAACACGCTTGCTTGACCCGCGCGCCTTGGATGGCCTTTACCTTCGCACTGTATTCTTCGCGGTGCTTTGGAGCACACGCAATAATTCGCTGGGTGTCCCTCTCCGTCACAATTGACACAACTCGGAGTCTCAACTATCTCGGGCGTGCAGATGCAGTCAGTAGTGCCGTGGTCACCTGGGCACTTGACGCACCTCAGCCCCGCTAGAAGTTTTTTAGTGAGTTTTTAGTGAGGCAGTAAGTTGAAATCGATGGCACTGGCCGAGGATGATCACTTTACGGCAAATCGAATGCAAAAAAACCGGAGCTACAGGAGCGGAATATGGGGAGATGGAGTTGTTCATATGGACGATAGGCTAGGGCGTATCCATGGCCGAGGAGACGGTCGGTCGGGCGACGTGCATTGCGCTGGGCAGGAATAACAGCCCAAACATCGGGGCAGGCACGACTAAAATATCGGTGAGTTTGTCGACCGTAATAGATGCCATCTTGTCTTAAAAAGCTCAGTCTAGATAGATAAGCACAGATGTGTACCAAGCTCCGCCAACTACACTTAGCGCGTGATACGCTAGGGTTTGTACCTACTACTTTTTAAACAAAAATTAAAAACGGTGGCTGCCTTTAAGGCGGTGGGTTTGTTTCACTCTACTTACGGTTACCAGGAAGCTGGAATTCACTACACTTCATAATGAGACCACCGTCTTCTGGGACAACGTGCTTCGTGCATCACAGTGAGAGCACAAAGAAACAATGACCAAACACAATTCTCCTAGTAAGGCGGTGTATATGATGCATATTATCAATCGTGCGCATGAGCAAAGAGAGTGGAATGACGGGAGTAAAGTCAACCGACACGTCCGAAGCCGTCTTAACCCAAGTGCAGAATGATGGCTGCAGACATAATTTCGCGGTTTATCTCAACGGAAACTAGCTATGGGGCATCGGGCACTATAATGCGCAGGGCAGGATTACAGTGCTCAAATGGATGCGTAAGCATAGGTGCACCATTAATTCCGTCACTCTCATAGTCTGATTAAGCGGCAAGCTAACACGTAAGTACGGGGGTAAAACATCGCCAACTTCTGGACTCCGGGCTGCTTATGAGAATTTCTTGACAGCAAAATCCAATACCTGATTTTAGCGACTACAAACCCAGGACCACCCGATCTGTAGTCACGCTTACGACCACTAAGCCAACGAGGCAGTCAAAGTGTCTTGAAGTGAAATAGTAACTCTGTTCTAATAAATATTATAATATAGAATAAATTTTATATGCTTTACATTTTGTACCTACTACATTGTTGAAACGAACATTAATTATTACTTACTAAATGTTAAATTAATTTATTTCAATTAATTTTCACTTCAAAGTTAACATTTCCCTTCTCATAAACGTATATATTTCAAGAGTGGATTTGTCAAAGTATCACATTTATACCGGCACCGCACGGCGTCGTTTTGTTGTTCGTGTCGTATAGCCACAGAGACACACACGCTAGACATTACAAAATACTCCTGGCCTATTAACAATTATCTGCTGAGTTATGGCTAGTGTTTTGAATCTCTGCCAAACTTATGTATTTATTCCATAAACAAATCAATACAAAGAAATAAATAGCTGGTTCTCTATGTGATATATGTAGTTCTCTTCATGCCTCTGAGATGTAACACATTCTTTTCTCGACAATATTGTACTTTCATTTAAACACTAGCTGCACTTTTTTCTAGTTTATCCTACGTTGTACCACAGCTTTTTATGTTGTGTGGTATAATTTTTTTTACAATAATCACGGTATAACATGTTTCGTTAACAGTGGTAAATAAAATTCAAGTTTTATATTTAAACTGTCCATATGACAATCATAATTAATTATTATCGATAAACTATTTTAAGTCATGAAAGCCATTAGTTTTTAACCAATTATAGAAATGTTTTTATTCTATTTTTATAGAATAAGACTGACAAACGAGCACACAGTCCACCTAATGTTAAGTGTATACTGTGACCCATAGACATCTACATTTATTTCGGATGCAGATGCTTGTCACCGCTTATGACGAAGATGAAATGCCTTGTTTCCAGTAAAAAGGGTCTTCGATACTCTACCCTCGCCATATGAAACACAGTAAAGTGAATCTGCTACTACCCCGGTTGAGTCGACCCATTCGTGCTACAACCGTAACATAGCTGCAGAGTGACTTCACCACGTATACAGGGTCATTTTTAATTTACTGAAGTCCTTTTGGGAATATATTATTTACGTCATAACAACAACATCTGTAAGAAAAAAAATATATTTCTTCAATTTTCATTTTCATACAAAATAAAATTATTTTAATTGGAACTTCTAAACGGTAATAGTCCTAGTTATCAATAAAAAGCGCGTGGCGAGGGAGGCGTGGAGGGCTGTAGTAGGCGGCGCGGCTCTTACTAATTTAAACTTGACCTAATTAGTAACCTGTGTCGTCAGTCGCCTTTGATGCGCTCGCGACGTTTGTCTTTTCGTTGTGAGATTATTGTGAACGTTACCTTGTTACGATGGCTTACCGACACTCAAATGTTGAGTATACCTAAATGGTGCGAATTTTAGCAATTTGCAATGATAACGTTAGTGAAGCCTCCCGTGAATATTCAAGGCGATTTCCCAACTCGCGTGCACCGAGCTACGCTACGATGCTAGGCACTACACAGCGATTGCGAGATTACGAGCAATTCCAGCCTGTATCAATCGACCGTGTTCATCCACCCCGGCGCACAGTACAGTACGGGTGCAGGAAGACATACTGCAGTTTTTTGAAGAGAATCCAGCAGCGAGCACTTATGAGGCAGCCCAACAGTTCAATGTGTCACAATACTACGCATGGAGTGTCATACACAATGAAGGGAAGTACCCTTTTCACCTGCACCGTGTTCATAAACTCAGCGAAGCTGATAAACCTGCGCGAGTTACATTTTGTAATTGGTTACTAGCTGCTGAACGAGCTAACATTTTATGGACTGATGAAGCAACATTTGGCAGAATAGGGCTATTTAATACGCACAATGAACACTTGTGGTGCTATGAAAATCCACATGAACCAAGACCGCATAGCTTTCAACACCCGTTTAGTGTCAATGTGTGGGCAGGCCTTATTAATACAACGTTACTGGGCCCTGTTTTTATAGAAACATTAAATGGTGAAAGCTATCACAATTTTCTCACCGACACGCTGCCAGAATTGTTAGAGGAAATACCACTTGCATCTCTACGCAATATTTATTATCAACTTGACGGGGCACCGGCGCATTATACTCGTCAAGTTAAGGATTACTTAAACAAAGAATACTATGGGCGCTGGATCGGACGCGGCGGGCCTTGTGCATGGCCCCCCAGATCGCCAGATATTACACCAATGGATTTTCATTTGTGGGGGCATGTAAAGACATTAGTATATACTGTATACTGGTCGCACACTCGAAACCCGCGACATGTTGAAAGAAAAAATAATTTGGGCATTCGATCAAATCAAAATGAATACTCAACTTTTATCTCGTGTCGGTGAACAGTTAACTTACTTTTAGGTGTCACCTATGCATAGAATGTGGTGGTGATTATTTTGAACGCTATGTGCGCAATACTCACCGCCATCCGCGGACAAGTACCTGTAATTCTCTGGTTTAAGAAATTTTATTATCTCAAGAATTTCACATTTACGTATGAGACTTAGGTATCTACAGCTTAATATAAATTTGGTTTGGGCTATTCGTACAAGGTAATAATGCAAATTACATCAAAACTACCAAAGACATACAAAACTAAATGTAGGTGGTTTTTAGTTTATAATTTTGTAACCATTCTCTTGCAAAGTTTTTTTTATAAGCACGGGTTCCATGATAATTGGAAAGTAGATTGAAATTTAAATCACCAATAGTAATTGCTCTTTTACGTTTATATATTTGAGCAGAATATTCATCCAAAAACTTTTTTATATCCGAATCTGGTTTTCTATATACGGTTCCAATTTCCATAGAATATTTTTCGAGATGAATTCAATGGAAATGGCTACCATCCAAATAAGTGTCACTCACGTGGGAGTGCTTCAAATCATTATGAAAAAAAATCGATACACCACCACCTCTTCCTGTGTTTCTGAAATTATAGTAGTGGCTGTAGTTTGGGATCGCAAAACGTTTTGCTTCCTCTTCAGATTTTATCCAAGTTTCAGTTAAAATGATGATGTTGAGAGTATTTGCAAAGATTTTTAGTATACATTGTAACTCATCAAACTTCCCTGGTGCGAAAATGCTGCGTATGTTAGTATGGTATATTTTTAATGTTATCTTATATGAGATAAAGTGTTTGTAGTCTTCAACTAGTTGGTAAGTGTTTACTTTGTTATCCTCTTTTTTATGATTGGTATAATTTTCTATTGTTTTGAGTTTTTTGTGAAATATTTTACGATTTTTGGCATACCTTTTGAATATATTTTTTTTAAATATTTTCCTCTCCCTTTGTTATTCTATCATTTAACTCTTGAGTAAGCTCCTTTAAGTTTAATTTTTGTTGTGGTGTTTGGTCTGAATATATCCTTATTTTATCATCATTTAACTTTTTCTTCGATATGGATTTAGCGATATCTTGAGATTCAAAGAAAATTTTGATTGGGCGATATTTACCAGATATATACTTACAAAGTCGTATAATTTTTTTCGTTAAGGGACAGGTTCCATCTACTATTTTTAATATTTTCATTACTTCTCCTTTGTCAAATTCCATTTTATGTTCTTTGTCCAGTGCTCTACTTTCCGAGATTCCAATTATAACGATATTTTTGCTTCTATATTCACGCTCATTTATTTCAGCCATGATTTTTTCGGTTCCGTAAGATAGGAAAGAAAGATGTTCCTGTATTTGTTTTAAGGTTCTTAATTTCGTATTCAAGATGGCAAATCTTCTGTTCACTAGTTTTGTTCTTCTCTAATAAGTTTGAAATATCAGATTTTATTATTTTGTTTTCTTTGTTAACATGGTTTATTGTCGATTTCATCTCAGTAATTTGTTCTTTCAAGTCTGCTACATCTAAAGATATTTTTACCATGAATTCCTTTTGGTTAGTACAAATTGTGGTAAGCATCGACATGATCTGTGACATTTTGTTAGTCAATTCGCATACTTCCTTTTTTATCACTATTATGTCTTCGTTTTCTTCTGGTAATTTTCTTTTATTACGAAAAGTGACTATTTTAGATAAATTAAGTTGCGAATCGCTAAGTATATTTCTCAAGTCATTTCTTGTAGGCGAGCGTAGAATGTTCATTTTTATATCTGTGTATCCACAGGGTATGGTATGAATGACTCACGTGCTGTTTACTCAAATACGCTCCGTCGTCGTAAGTATTGTCACAGTGATTCAACCGATTATAGCACTATTGTTATTAGTAATACGTTTATATGTAGTCCAGTAGTTGAGATTAATATTTTGTAGAAAAAGCAACCCACGTCTGCACTGTACAATGCCTCAACACGATCTTCGAATTCTAATGTATGAATTTGTATTTTAATATATATAATATCATTTTACCTAAATATTTTTATTCAATTACTGTTGTAAAATGTGTGTATTTAATCATTATAAATTCATCTATCATTGTAAAATATCTGTATTTAATCATTATAAATATTTTATTGTAATATTTGTAATTGTTTTAACCCGCATCCATTTTTAAATACAACTTGCATTTGATAAATAAAAAATAGCTAATAATACTTGACATTTAATTTGCACGTGCTGGGAACCGAAAAAGGCAGGCGGTGCCTTTGATGACGCCTGTATCGACGTCAATGTACCTTTGGCTTGGCCTTGGGCTGCCGTACGTGCGACCTTGAGGCGTTGTTAACCACCGGAGGCGGCGTTGCCATCCGAAGGCAGCATTACTGGCAAGCAGTGATCGTAACAAACTACCTAAATGTTTATTAAAAATGTCTATAAATTCGTAAACAAATTAATAAAATAGTTAATCAACTTGCTTTATGCAAAAAAAGGAGTATATGAAAAGTTAATGTAAAGTCATTTGGAGTGGCGTCCTGGTGCCATAGGCACAGCGGTGAATAGTTTAGTAGGCAGTAAGCACTCGCGACGCAATCAGCTGAGCGCGGGCGTCGACCGGCGCGGCGGCGCGTCGAAGAGGTCATACTTTGTAATTAGTTACCTATTACTCATTTTAATATTTGTGATTTTTTTAATTTTATATGCTTATTTAATTATGTATATTGATTTTTCAACACGATGTGTGATACTGATATCAAGTGTAAAATAGAAAGGCATTTTATGTGAATATTTATTCTGAAATTGTTTAGGTACTACAAAATACAGACTTAAAAGGAGTCAGATATGACAACAAAAACTTAAAAGTAGCTTTTTGTAAATGTATTTCATTCTGTAAAGAGTGATCTCGCTAAAATTGTTTGTAATGATGCCAGCATTATGTTCCCAAAAGGTCTTTAGTAAATTAAAAATGACCCTGTATAATCCTATGGCCCTCACTATGTCCAAATAAACGGTCAATGGCTCCGCCTTGGACTCTACTGCCTCCGCCTATGTATGAGGGAGGGAGTTCAGAAGATCACCAGCTGAGCGAACCCGACGGGCTCAGCTGGTGTCAACCGTACTGGCGGCGGTCACTAGTCGACAGGTGATCCTCAAGGTACCTCATAAACTGGCAGTTTATAATGGATTTCATTGTTTTGGAGAACAATGAGGTAATAGCGATAGGCCTGTAGTTTATCGGTCACCTTCTTTAGGGATCAGGTGCACTAAAGCTGTCTTCCATGATTTCGCGACTAAGCATAGAGAGTAGAGTACCGTAAAAGATGCGTTAAAACCGGTGCCAACTCCGGTACACCGGTACACGTCTTCATCACAAAAAGAGGAACGCCATCAGGCCCACTCAACTTGTGGACGTCCAGGGAGAGAAGTGCACTGCACACCAAGCGCTGAATAAATAGCACATCCTGCATGGAGCACTCACAACACAGGATGGTCGGCGGTGTGTTCCCCCGTCATCAAGAGTCGAGTTGGACGCAAAGAAAGAGCCTAGGCTTTGTCATTTGCAGCATGGGACAGTGAGTCGTCCTGCCTGCGCAGAGATGGGAGAGATGGCTGAAAGAAGTTCCCTAGGGTTTTCCCGTGATAGGAACGTAAGTGGCACCGTACTCTGGATCAGACAATGATCCGAAGAGCCAAAAAGGGCATCAACGAAGACCTGATATCCGTCCGGATGAAAGGTCAGCAGAAGGTCCAATAGGGAAGTTACACGATCTTCCACATCTGGGATCCGCGTAGGCAAGGTAATCAAATGTGCCAATCATATGCCAAAGCAAAGTCGTAATTAGATCTACCCGCATGATCGGTTAAACGGGAACCAAGTTATTCAGCGTAGTGGACGTTAAAATGAACAAGCATCACAATCTTTGCGGATGGGACCTGTTGTAGCACGGAGTCTGCTGCCAAATAGAAGTGGTCGTGGTTTTAAAATGCAGGTAACTGAGAAATACAAGTCAATAAATAAGGATGTATAGGTAAATCAAAGATAGTAATGTATTATAAAGGTTTGTTGAGGATTAATAATAGTGCCTTAATATATTTATATTAAGGCCACTTAGAGGAAATTGCAAAAAATCTTCTCATCCGTTTTACCTCAGAATCTTAAATCAACACTATACAAATGCTTAGTACATGTGATGACTTACAGTACTAAAATTTACGCATCGAATAATAAAATGCTTAATGAGTACACAAAAGAACAAGGGGAACTGGAATAGGTAATATAAAAAATAAATTAATATCGCCCTTGTTTTTTAGTAACAGCATTTTACAAAAATGAAAAATTTCAAAGGTTTGACAAGAAACCTGACTTTGACTTTAGTCACTTGAGAGGAATGTAAAGCCCAAAAAAAAAAAATAAAAAAATTGTGGGATGATATGTAAGACACTTTGGTAACTTATGAGAGATTGTATGAGGAGAACTGAGTAAGTGGCGCAGTACGACTTACTGAGACATGACTACATATTTGTGTTATTTGCTGTAGAAACTATCGATCCATGGTCTCCACATGTGCTTAATTTCTAAATGACTGTGCCGCGACGACAAGCCGGGGATAATCCCTGACTTGTGGTCGCGGATGGTGTTAAAGGGGCTGGCTCTTTTCTTAAAGAACTTACCTTTGAAAAAAAACAGGTTAAGAAGTATAGACGTGTGTATAAAATGTAAGTGCCTGTCTATTCGGCGAGGCAGCTAGCAAGCCTTCGTTGTACTGATAGGCGTAGGACTGAGTGACAATTTATGTTTCTAGTTTTAGTTTTTAATGTTATATGTAATAGTAACAATAATACAGCACCACTATTACAGCAAGTTATGTGTTAAAATATAAAATATTCCTAAGAGAATTTAGTTAAATTGAGTTCATTATAGTATCAGAATTTATAAGAAAAATTATAATGTGTCATTTCTTTTGTATGAAAGTTTGCGAATTAACGAGAACATTTTCATATATAGCAAAACGTGAAGTATTGTAATTAATAGCGTATAATTTACACAAATATATTGGTTGGTATTTTAAACAAAATAATTTGTTTGATTCAGGTGATTTTCAGAAGCAATCTTTCTAATAACGTCTAAAAAATGCCGTTGCCACCCCGCTGGTCAAGCGTAACAAATAAAATATATAATAACTAAAGCAAATTCCACCTTATGAAGCAATCTATAGGGGATGCCTATGTTAAGCAGTTGACTTCAATAGGCTGTAACGGTAACGTTAAAGGTTACTTTTTATATGTAATAATACGTCATAAGAAGTATTATATTAATTTATTATAAAATATTATAAGAAAACATTAGGTTTGTGATAATTTCAATTTTATATCATTGGTATTATAACATTAAACAAACAAAAATAAAAACATATAACTAAAAACACATATAACTAAAAAGCTTATACGAGTATAAGCAGTAGCATCAGAAAAATAATAGGATTCACTCCTTCTGTATCGAAAAATGAAGTTTGTAATATCTTCTTTTTACGTTTGAGGTGTAGAGTTGGTGTTCGAAATGAATAAGCTTTTAAATAAAAGAAAGTTAAAAAAAATTTCAAACCGAGTCCCGGCGACAGTTTGAATGATATAAACTTTTAAAATTTCGCAGGCTTGGCTTATTTATAAGTGTAAGTTTTCTGCTCTGGGAAAGCTATATAATATCCATATCTATCGTTATTCGTTAAAAAAGTTAAGTGTGAATCCCATTTTTTTTGCTTGTGTTCATTTTTAGAAACTATATCTGTTTATGTTCGCTTAGATGTTTTTATTAAAGTTAAATGATTACTATATCTCTCTTCCCATCATCATCTCTTCCCCCTGGACCTCTGACGTTTCAGACGTATACAAAAACCACTACCGTATTACTTACTATTATTTTAAATAAGCATTAATTAAAGTTATCTGCCAAAATTCGCGACATAAAAATAGGAGTACAGGAAATTGAAGAGCTATCAGTGACCGGCCCCTCCTAGTCCTCCGCTGCAGTGACACACTCTCGCAGCCCTGACAGCTACTCGTCGCCGCGAATCACCACCCATCGCCGCCTATGCACTGACTACGGGGGCGGTGCGACGTACGGTGAATCAGCTGTGCATGTATTATTCACCCTATGCTACGTCATCGTGGAAGGTACGTAGCAGTGCTCCTAGCACATT
This sequence comes from Parnassius smintheus behrii, assembly GCA_036936625.1. Taxonomy (NCBI): domain Eukaryota; kingdom Metazoa; phylum Arthropoda; class Insecta; order Lepidoptera; family Papilionidae; genus Parnassius; species Parnassius smintheus. Next base: position 22,966,473 of record JAUPFT010000008.1, read on the forward strand.
ACCTTAACAAGCAATCGGTGTAACTTCACAATTACGTACTCACTTAAAGTGCTGGTTCATGTTCTCCTGGTACTTTGCTTTACGCACATTTGTATTGACCTATTGTTATTTAATAATATTTTAATTAAATGCTATTGAAACGCACCCCACCACAAAACGTACATGCATCGGAGACTGATTCAGGGAGCGTAGGTGGAAGTGTATCTGACCTACAGAAAGCAGAAAGCAACATCAATATGAGCATTGGTCGCATGAAGAGAAAGCGGGAAAATGAATTACATAGTTTTATGGAAGAGGTGCGTAGTATGATCTCCAAGTTTGTCACCGATCAAACAAATAAATTACAAGTCTTAGAGTCATCATTAAGTGAAATAAAATCGCAAAACAGTACATTACAGTTATCGTCGGAAACATTATCTTACAAATATGATGAATTTCAAAAAGAAATAGAAATTTTAAGGAAAGAAAGGAGGGAGCACATCTCTTATATAAAACAGCTCGAAATTAAAATTGAAAATCTAGAAAGACACACATGTTCAACAAAGCTTGAGATTAGAAATGTACCAAAATTGCAAAATGATAACAAACAAGAACTTACAAATGCAGTTAAAAAAATTGGAAATATATTAAATTTGCAAATACAGACCGGGGATATTAAAGATATATATCGAGCATCTGCAAAACCCAATGCCTTAAAACCAATAGTAGTCGACTTTAACACCATACTAAAGAAGGAAAATATTACAAAAACCCTTAAAAACTTTACCTTAAAAGAGAAGAATGAAAAATTAAATACAAAAATATTTGGTTTAGGCAGTTCTCCTAAACAGATATATATCTCGGAGGCTCTTACCTCGAAAGGAAGGCGTCTATTTTTCATGGCGAGGGACTTCGCAAAAACCAATGGATTTTCTTACTGTTGGACATCTTACGGTAAAATTTATTTACGGAAGAAAGAAGGACTGCCATCAATTCGTATCGAAGAAGAAGGAGACTTCACAAAAATAAAAGAGAAAACTGCCTTGTGACTACCTACTAGATTTTGTTATATACCTTTAATTAATTATTTTAAACCTTTTAAATATAATATAAATCATATCTGCATGCTCCTTCATGATCCATTACTCCATATTTTATTTAGGCGTAGTGTATCAAAATTACGAATAATTAATATCATTAATAATCGTATAAACACTTCACACACAGTTCTTTATACTTTAGAAATTCAAAACTTTACTTATATATTACTATATTTTTATGAACTATTTTATTATGAGACTTTATGTATCCTGTTTGTATCAATTATACACTTGTCATTTAAACACTATGATAATGTTACGAGCTTGAGGTTCGTGACAATAAAAATTGCCGATAGAATTACCTAAATTAACACTTTAATTTTCTTTACACAAATTAAAACTTAAAACACTAATAATTAAGCACACTAATTCACTTTATTCCGCTCCCAAGCTTCGCTTGTCTCGCCAAATTCAATACTTCCTCGATCGCATCTTGCAACGCCTATAAATATAAATTAGCAGCGAAATATCCAGAATATTCAAGTAAACACGCGCAAGGTACCGAGAGTTCGAGTTTCAACTTCAAGAAGTTTAGTTCTTCGGTTAGAGACTAGATGGCGCTAGTGCCATCGACTTCGGCGCGTAACACTGCCCTCTCCTAAGACATGCTTGTCCCGAGCATTATCGGCCCCATAATAACGCGCCACGCGATCCACATGGGCGATCTTAGGAGTCCCTCTTGCGCCTTTCTGTAACGACTCCGTGTCTGGGCTGTCCTATCCCATGGTGCACCAACATTGTACAATTTCGATGCTCATCTACTACGTGTCTGAGGTCCCTTCACGGCCGCACAACTTGTACATGTACGACATCAATCCTCGACATCGTCACGATAATGGACCCAGTAAAACTGTTCTCGGACCTTCAGTAGAGTTCGTTTAACTCCTAGATGGACTCATGAACGACCATTATGGCACAGCTATAGAACATTCGGCACTTTAGCTTTAGGAACAACCATTTGCAAACGACAGCTGTCTCCTCAACCATTGTCCCATTTACGGGACAGGACTCCATCCTGAATCAGCAAGCTGTCCCATTGGGCCCAATAGCTTTTCGTGGTTGAACTCATCGCTGAGACGTCGCTCCACTTAGGCTTGGTAGCACGGGCCTTCACCTCTTCCAGAATCAGCTTGATCTTCCTGCTGTGCATGTCGTAGGCTGTCCTTCCACCCGTTGCTGAGGTGGTCTGTCCTGAGCATCCTCACGGGTACCACTTCCTTACTCTCTTGCTTACTACAATGGTTGCAATCTTCAGGACAAGGTCTTCTTGACAATGCATCTGCGTTGCCGTGAGATTTCCTGCTGCAGTGTCTGATAGTAAAGTCGTATTCCTGCTGCTCTTGGGCGGTGCTACTAGCCGCACTTCCTTTCTGAGACCGTTCACCTTCCCTTCCTAAGGGGTGCTTAGGGCAGCTGGACCGAAGATGGCCCCTTTCCCCACAGCCATAGCACCTAGGGCTGTATCCTTTATTGTGGTCGAGAACCGTAACTGCTGCAACCTCCCTGACGCGATGGGAACGATGATCCTGCCGCACGGGTTCCACCTCCAATGCTTGGGCCAAGACGTCCTTAAGCGTCTCGTGGTGCCCAAGCCTCACAGCAGCTCTGACTTCCAGGTCGCGGATGCCGTCGATGAATGTCTGCTCCAGGTTCCCTTCAATGAGCGCAGGTAAAGACCGGTATGATTTTCGAACCAGCTTCTCCACCTCTAGAGCCCACTGCTGCAGGTTTTCGTTGATGCGCTGCACGCGATCTTTAAGCTGCGCACGAAAGACGTGTTCCCGGTGAGCGTCGCCATATCTCGCCTCCAATGCCTCAAGGAGTTGCTCATAAGTCACTTCCTCACCGAGAGCTTCCAGAACTATTAAGGCCTGGTCGCGCAGGCCTAGTGTGAGAGCAGTCATGGCCTGACTTTTATTCCAGCCTTTCGCCTTCATAACAGCCTCGAACTTGATTTTGTAGGCTGACCAGGAAGAGGTACCGTCGAACGGTGGCACCTTGAACCCACTTAGCGAAGGTGTTGTAGCTACTACGGGAGCTGTAGCTCAATCTCCAAGTTTGAGTTCCTCCAGTGATTTCTTCATGTCAGCCATTACGTTGTCAACCCGATTGTTTACTTGGTCGATTCGGATTTCAGCTTTCTCGATTCGATTTTCTGCTTTCGCGATTTGGGTTTCAGCTTCCGACAGGCGGTTGTTATGCTGAGCAACCCTATCCATCATCTCCTTTATCACCTTCCCGAAGGTAGCGTGAAGGTCCTTCATGAGGAGCATCTGCTCTTCCAACCGACGGGCCTGTTCCTCTTGTCCGCCCCGTAGCTGCTCCTCCAAACGACAAACCTGGTCTTCCTGTCGGCGGACCTGTTCCTCCTGTCCGCCCCGCATCTGCTCTTCCAATCGGTGTGCCTGTTCCGCCTGCTGGCGAGTCTGTTCCTCCTGTCGGCGAGCCTGATCCTCCTGCTGCTCTTCCAACCAACGGGCCTGTTTCTCCTGTCGGCGAGCCTGCTCCTGCAGCATCACAAAGATCATAAAACAATCGATAGATATTCTCGTTGATCCACCATGTTATTTGTATAACCTGAGCCTGGAAACAGGGGTTTTCCCAGTTGCTTTCAAAAAAACCATTATAACCCCAATATTCAAAAGCGGAGAAAAACAATTAGCAAGCAATTATAGATCAATTGCACTTTTAAGAACGCTTTCTAAAATTCTGAAAAAATAGTTAATATTAGACTTACGAAATTTCTTGACCAAAAAAACCTCATCTCGTCTAATCAGTATGGCTTTAGGAAGAATAAATCTGCAGAAGATGCTGTTTTAAGACTTACTACACTAGTGACAAACTATTTAGATAACAATTATCACTGTGTTGGTGTCTTTTTAGACTTACGAAAGGCTATCGATACTGTGTCACCAAGGATACTTCTGAAACGAATGGAGCGAATGTATATGTGGCATCCCCTATGACTGCTTTGCAGACTACTTAAATAATCGAAGCCAGCAGATCAAAGTTGGCACACACATTAGTGACGAAACAAACTGTGATTATGGAGTCCCACAAGGAAGCACTCTTGGACCAACTCTTTTCCTGCTCTACGTTAACCATCTCTGCAACATAGAATTAGAAGGAGCTGATTTATTAATGTACGCAGATGACACTGTCCTGATATTTCATGATCAAACTTGGGACGGTGTGCATAAACTTACAGAGAGAGGACTGTGTGAAGTTTCGAAGGCTCTGGAAAATATTCTGCTATCGTTAAACATAGAAAAGACGAAATATCTATGTTTTAGGATGACAGAGGCTACTAAACCCTCCAGCAGCTTTAAAGTCAAGATGCACACTTTCCCATGCAATACAATACCCTTACTTCCTGGCAGACAATGTGGTTGTAAAGAACTAGAAATGGTTAAACACGTGCGATATCTAGGAGTGACAATTGACGAGAAGCTAACTTGGAACCGACAAATTTCAAATGTCACGAGTAGAGTAAGAAAGCTCATTTATATTTTTAAGAACCTAAGAGAAATTGCAGATAGCGACCTCCTCCTATATGTGTACAAGGCTCTTTGCCAATCTGTCATAACGTATTGTATTGTAGTGTGGGGAGGTGCAGCGAAAACTCATATGCTGGGACTGGAAATGGCTCAAAGAGCCATTCTAAAAGTGCTATGTCTTCTCCCTTTCAAATATCCCTCACACGCTTTGTATCAACACTGTAGGGTCCTTACTGTGAGACAATTATACTACAAATCTATAGTTCTCAGGTACCATAGGGAAGTTGTGCCGTCTTTGCCAACGTCTCAGAGAAGGAGAGAGGTATGTCCCATGGTACGGACTCGTACGGAGTTTGCCAAGCGCCAATATTATGCGTTGACTTCACGGGTGTATAAAAAATTAGGTAATATTCAACATTTACGAAAATTTAATAACTATAAATTAAAGAAATATGTAGAAGACTTTATGGATAAATTAAATTACAAAGATACAGAACACATGATGGAAAGTATAAAGTGAAACGCATACAAGTACACACATACACTCTCACACACACGCACACACGCACACACACACACACACACACACACACGCACACACACGCGCGCACACACACACATACACACACACACACAAACAATAGGAACACATACACAATTTTTGTACACTGTAAGTAATACATTATGTACAATATAGAAAAGAGACATGAAGAGCATTGACTCCTGTAACACAGGCTTTCCTAGCACAGGAGTCAAAGATCACTGTTTGCACATTTCTTATTTTGTACCAAATGTAATAAAATTGTAAAATTGTGAATTGTGTAACTTTTCCATATGTTTGTGTCAATAAATTATTATTATTATTGTGGGGTATCTATATAGTTTTCTCATCTGGTTGGGATGTATAAATATATAATTTTTTTTTTTTTATAGAAGAGGGGGCAAACGAGCATGCGGCTCACCTGATGTTAAGTGACTACCGCCGCCCATGATCAACCGCAACACCAGGAGAATTGCGGGTGCGTTGCCGGCCCTTTAGAAAGGAGTAAGCTCTTTTCTTGAAGGTCCCCAGGTCGTATCGGTCCGGAAAAATCGCCGATGATAAACTATTCCACAGAGAGGTTGTACGTGGAAGAAAACTCCTTGTGAAACGTACAGTGGTGGACCGCCAAGCATCCAGATGGTGTGGATGGTATCGGGACGTTTGCCGTGTCGTGCGTTCACGAAATTTGGCGGCTGGGATTAATCCGAACAATTCCTCAGAGCATTCCCCGTGATAGATGCGATAAAATACGCAAAGAGATGCAACATCTCTTCGCAACGCCAGTGAATCGAGCCGATCGGAAAGCACTCGGTCGTCGACGATTCGAGCCGCTCTGCGCTGGATGCGGTCAAGTGGAAGGAGCTGGTACTGGGGAGCCTCAGCCCAGAGATGGGAACAGTATTCCATGTGCGGCCGAACCTGCGCCTTGTAAAGTTGCAGGCGGTGTGCCGGCATGAAATACTGTCCCGCTCTGCTGAGCACGCCAAGCTTTTTAGAGGCCAATTTGGCCTTCCCTTCCAAGTGACCACGAAACTGCACGTCACTCGATATGTCGACGCCGAGGATTCCGATACTGGCTGAGGCAACAAGGGGAGTGCCTTGAAACTGAGGGGATACGACAAAGGGGTTCTTTTTAGCGGTTAACGCGCAAACTTGTGTCTTCTGGGGGTTAAACTGGACTAGATTTAGTCGTCCCCAATCCGAGACTCTGTTCAGCAAAGACTCGACTTCAGACACAAGTTTGTCCCGGCACTCGGAGACGTTTTCCCGAGAAATATTGGCTCGGCCGGTGTAAAGAGCATCACCAGTGCTGTCATCTGCATAGTAATGAATGTTACGGGTATGCAACATATCATTGATATGCAGAAGAAACAGCGTTGGCGATAGCACGCAGCCCTGTGGAACACCAGCATTAATAGGCTTGCAATCGGAGCTTGCACCGTCTACAACGACCTTGATGCTCCGATCTGCAAGAAAGCTGGTGATCCAATTGCACAATTTCTCGGGAAGCCCATAGGAAGGGAGCTTCGACAGAAGCGCTTTGTGCCAAACCCGATCGAAGGCCTTCGCAATGTCCAAACTAACGGCCAATGCCTCCCCCTTGAACTCTACTGCCTCCGCCCATCTGTGAGTGAGGTAGACCAGAAGATCACCAGCTGACCGACCACGGCGAAAACCGTATTGGCGGTCACTAATCAGCTGGTGATCCTCAAGGTACCTCATGAGCTGGCAGTTTACAATGGACTCCATTGTTTTGGAGAACAAGGAGGTGATGGCGATTGGCCGGTAGTTGGACGGGTCTGAGCGGTCGCCTTTTTTAGGGATCGGGTGGACGAAAGCCGTCTTCCACGATTTTGGGACTACGCCTAGGGAGTAGGAGTACCGGAAAAGACGCGTTAAAACCGGTGCCAACTCTGGAGCACACGTCCTCAGCACAATTGGGGGGATTCCGTCAGGCCCACTCGACTTGTGGATGTCCAGGGAGAGGAGTGCTTTGCGAACCGAGCGCTGTGTGAACTGCACTTCCGTCATGGAGCACTCACACCGCGGGATGGTCGGCGGCGTACTCCCCCCGTCATCGAGAGTCGAGTTAGACGCAAAGAAGGAGCCTAGAAGATCGGCTTTCTCCTTTGCAGTATGGGCCAGTGAGTTTAGTTATAGTAGTTTTAGTTATAAACGAAAATGAAAAGATAAATATACATAAATATCAATAAAATAAAATAAATACAAAACAACATAAATAAATAAAAGCCCAACCAGATGGAAGCCCTTGGCAGGGGAGACCAAACGGCCAAGGGTTAGGGGGAAAGGGTAAGAAACCGGCGGACGATGCGGGCAGTATCAAGGAGCACCGCCTTCTGCATTTGAGCCCGGAGCGGTCCGTCACGGAGTCCCAGTCATCTCAGGTGACCAGAGAGGCTAACTGGGATTAGCCTATTCGCAGAGACGACTACAGGAATAATTTCGGCCGGCAGACCACCCCACATGTCGGTCACCTCGTGAGCCAAGTCCAGATATTTTGATTGCTTATCTGTTTCGGCTCTCACGAGGTTCTCGTCATACGGGATGGTAATATCGACCAATAATATCCTTGACTGTGCCCGGTCCATCAGCACAATATCAGGCTTATTCGCAAGAATAGTTCTGTCTGCGATGATGGCCCGGTCCCAGTAGAGCCTGGCGCGGTCATTTTCGAGCACGGCTTCGGGCAAGTACTTGTAATACGGCAGTTTCCGGTCCACGAGACCGTATTTCAGAGCGAGCTCCTGGTGTAGAATTCTGGCTACTAGGTTGTGACTGTGCAAGTACTCAGAGTTAAAAAGCGCCGAACAACCGGAGATGACATGCCTGAGTGACTCCCCGGGATGGCGACAAGCTCGACAGACGTCGACGGTGCCATCCTTTAGGATGTATCTCCGATAGTTGTTGGTCTTAATAACCTGATCCTGTATTGCATAGACAAAGCCCTCGGTTTCTCCGAAGAGGTCACCGACCCAGTTGAGGGAGGCGACTGTATCTACGAAGGGCTCATGTAGAGCCTTGTACCTCCCGTGGAGCTCCTTCTCCTTCCATACGGTCTCCCGGTCGGAAATGCTAAGCACTGCTGGGTCCTGCCATTACTCGTTGGCTAAGGATAGAGGGGTAAGCCCTTTATCACTAGAAATGACGTCATTATAGAATGGATCATCCGATCTCGTCAAGAAGTATTGACGGAGACTGCACACTTCGCGATTATGCATGGTGAGCGCGCTCAGAAAGCCACGCCCACCATACTTTCGCGGCAAGTACAGCCTCATTACCGACGATCTCGGATGATGCATCCTATGGGATGTCATGGTTGTGCGGACTTTTCTATCCAGGGCGTTAAGCTCAGTCTGAGTCCACCTGAGTATGCCAAAGGTATACATGAGGACAGGCATGACCCAGCAGTTATATGCGTGTAACTTATTCACACCGGACAAAAGGCTGTTAAGCACTTTGGTCAAGCGTGCATAAAACACGTCGCAAACTGACTGTTTTATACCAGCCTCATCGATACCGATGTTCTGTGACATACCCAGGTATCGGTATGTTTCAGCCTCGGAAAGCGTCCTATAGTTGACGGGCATAGACAAGTGTATGCCCTCAGAGTTAGCAACCCTTCCCCTTTCAACATGGAGGACCGCACACTTATCCGTCCCCAGCTCCATTCCAATGGAACTGCTAAATTCACAAGTGATGTTTAGCAGTTCCATAAGATAGAGGCGACTGGAGGCGAATAACTTGAGGTCATCCATATAGAAAAGGTGGGTCACTTTTGTTCCTCCTTTCCGTAGCTGAAATCCCCTCCCGGAGCCCTCTAGTAAGGTACTGAGAGGGTTCAGAGAGAGGCAGAACCAGATTGGACTCAGACAATCGCCCTGGAAGATACCCCTTCTTATCCTTATGTGGTTCTCCGCAGCCGTCATCCGCTCGCCCAGATGACAAAGGATCGTACTCCACTGCCCCATACACTGCTCGAGGAAGTCTCTAACTGTACAGTCAATCTTGTACAGCTCGAGGACCCTCTTTAGCCATGTATGGGGCATCGAGTGGAACGCCTTTCTGTAGTCTATCCAGGCGGCAGAGAAGTTCCGACGGTTGCGTTTCACCACTTTGCCAATGACCGCGTCAATGAGGAGTGGTTCCTTAGTTTCGCGACCACCGCCCCGACATCCATTTTGAGCGCGTGACATCACCTGATTTAGCTCCAGGTGACGAGTGATTCTTGCGCTCAAAACGGATGTCAGTGTCTTATTTATGGTGGGTAGACACGTGATGGGGCGGTATTTGCTCGGGTCTGTGGTATCCTGATCTTTAGGAACCAAGTGAGTGATCCCAGAAGTGAAGAGGCTCTGGAGTGACTTCTGGTCGAGAGCCTCTTGAAACTGTCGGGCGAGCACAGCGTGACACACTATGAACTCCTTCAGCCAGTAATGATGCAACCCGTCGAGTCGCCCTACGGACCGCCTCAGCCACGTCTTCTGGCGTTATGGTGATGGGGTCCATAGGCGCAACACTCGCACCCTGGCTCGCCACAACTTCCATCCAAGGGCCGTCGCTGTGGTTTACGGGCTCTGACCACAGGCCACGCCAGAATGCGATAATGTCAGCCTGATCCGGTCCTTGGTCAGCTCCACATACCTTTGGTCGCTCCAATGATTTATAGAGCCTCTTCTGATCACTCTGGAAGAGACGATTCTGGTTGAACCGCCTTGACCTCTCGGAAAATCGTCGAATCCGCTTCCCCCAAGCAGCGATCTTTTGCTTCAGGTCGTCTATGCGCTCCGTTAGTTTCTGCGTGATATCCGGCTGGGACAAACTGATATTTGTCCCAGCAAACGCCATCCTAACGGTGCGCATAATCCTCGGTCTATTATTACCCGACCTGAAGCTTGTCAGTCTGCCGATAAGGGCCCTTGCCTTTGCGATACGGTTCTCGATTCTTTTTCTCCAGGCTGGGATGGCGCTACTTTGTGTAGTAGCGCGTCCAGCCATGGGAAGTTTGGCGCCAATAATACGGCAAACTGCCACTGCGGCGCCAAAGAGAATCGAGTCCGTCTCGCAAAGGTCCCGGCTGGCTTCCAAATAGGTCACCAGCATTGGGTTAAGAGCCCTCACGACAGCCCGATTTCGCTTGCTTAGGGGTATGCGGGGAAGTCGCGGTCGATTTTCGAGAGGGGTGCTATGTTCGTGGGAGACTATTTCATCGTCGTTCGAATCAACCACAACTGGAAGATCCATGGCGGCTTCCACGTGTGGATGCTGGTCTGTCGAATGTGGAGCTGCATCTCCAGCCATAGCCGATTCATTCGACGACGGAATAGCCTCACGTCGTAGACGTTCGAGTTCGGCATCATCAAATATTTTCGAGCGCATGATGTACCGAACTCGGTCTGCCAGGTTTTGTTCCGTGACGGTGATAGACGGCTCCAGCTCAGCAAAAAAGCAATGCATCCGAGACCTATACGCTAATCCCACAGTTTCTTCCCCTTTCGCCCTATAGTACGCCCGCAATGCGTTTTCGTTCATGGATTTCGTCCAACGCATGCGACGTGCTCCACCAGCGGCGGGTGCCGCTTTCTGGGTCCGAGAAGACCCAGCCGACACCAAGCCTTCTGGTGGGGATGATGGATGCGAGGGGCTGCTAGGTGATCGTGCAGCTCCTCGCGCTCGGCTGGCGGCCCGCATGTTGCCGCGTCCAGCGCCAGCTCCAGACGCGCCCCGGCGACCCCCAGGCAGCGGCCCTATGCGCGTTCCTTTCCGTGTTTTTTCCATCATCCATTTTATGGGCGCCAAATAACGGGAGACGCCCAAGCCCGGCACCGTTTCGTGGTTGGGTCATATGCACAAACGGACCTTTGCATCTACAATTTTGCCTAGGCACGGCGCTCACACCACTTGGCAGGATGCTGACTGACTGCGCCGACGTCGCAGTTTTGTCACATAACTGTTACGTCAGCGGGCGATGGGGTCGTCACTTCCCTACGCCTTATTATTATTATGTATATAGTTTTCTCATCTGGTTGGGATGTATAAATATATAATTATAAACGAAAATGAAAAGATAAATATACATAAATCTCAATAAAATAAAATAAATACAAAACTACATAAATAAATAAAAGCCCAACCAGATGGAAGCCCTCGGCAGGGGAGACCAAACAGCCAAGGGTTAGGGGGAAAGGGAAAGAAACCGGCGGACGATGCGGTGATCATTATTATTATTATTATTATTATTATCACAAATGAGTGTACCATTAGAAAATATTATGTAGATTATTTATCATTTATGAATATTATTATTGTTAAAAACTATAAAAGGGAGAGAGTGGATGTTCAACTTGCGCGATTAATCATAATCAGCAATAAAACAGCGTAGTGCACTAATCATTCAGTATATAATAATTACAATTCAATCAACCGTAATATGTCTCCGTCACAATCACACACTGGTGTAACGTGATGGACGTAAATACATGATAACACCAAATTATGCAGACCAACAGCAATACACGGCGTCTTCTCAGTAACAAAATCTTTCTTGCCTACACTAGAAGGCTTATTACAATCAACAGAACCACGATACTATGATCGACTAAGAGTCGTAGAATGGTTTAGGCAAAACCATTCTACGACTTTCCCTATCTAATCTCAGTTCTACTCTCATTTCTTCGTATTTTTTTACCCTTATTTCAATTAGAACAAATTATTTATAATACATTACGTCAAATTTCAAAGGCTAATAAAGTATAAGGATCGAAGAGTCGAATCTATGCAGAAAGAACGGATGTTATGCTTCAGAACGTCAAAATCAACAAACGATAAATGCTGCTGTACCTGAGGTACCCAGCAGTGGCCCCTTTACTTAGGCCTTATACCCAGTTTTGTTTTGTTACGGAAGGTCATATTTTACTCTGCTGAACTTTTTTAAATGAAAAACATGGAAAAATTTATTATTAAATATATGTTTTATCCGGTTATAGACACTCATTTTAAATATAAATGTAAGAAAAAAAACTGACGGTGGACAGAATTTTTTATTGTACTGTTATAGGTAAAATACTTGGGCATATTTCAATAGAAAATATCCTAATAGGCTTGTGATATTAATTACTATTCTCCTAATTTAAATTGCTGTCTTTTTGCGTTAAAATATTATTTAAAACCTTACCTATAAAATTTCCAAAAGGATTAAATATTTTAAGTAATTCTGAACTATAAATGATAAATGTTTATAAGATGCAGAATAAATTTTACGTGATAACGTTTGAACGCAACAATGAAAAAATAGATGGAATATAATAACTTAGATAAAAAGTGGTTAATTTTGGCTTTGTTAGGCGAGTCACAGACCACGCATATACTATAAGATATCTGTATCTGAGCGCATATCCATTAATATCACTCTCTATTAAATCCAATCAACTAACACACATAATTTATATTTTATCGTTATGTATCTATTAGCACTGACAAATATCTAAAGACGGCGACGAGGATTTACTGCAAATAATTACAGGATGGTCGCTAAAAAAGTTCGATTATATTCGCCTCGGTCTCTTTTAAGCTTTATATGACGTTTTATCCAAATTATTCACCGTTCACTAAATTTGAATGCAATACGCACATCAAAATCTAAATACTACCCTAAAGAACTGTCTAGCAAATTTAGAAGCAATATACGTCAACTAATTGTAGGTTATCACTCTGTAATAACCTATCGGCTCCGAAAAACTCCTGTAGAAAATTTGAAGAAATTCGAGTGAATATATCATTTAAATAATATCGTATCTGCGTAGTGTGTGATACTTCAAGATAATTAAGCTTTTATAGGCAGTTAAAATATTGTCGTATCCGAATGTATCTTACTCGCTTTAAACATAATTAATCATTATTTGTCTACGTAATGTTGTCATTCGCCATAAGATGCAAACTGAATCTTATGATAAATGTCTGATAGAGGAGAATTCCGAATTAAAGTTACTGAACTTACTTGTTTAATTCTATTGACTTGGAATAGTTTTACATACTCGTACAGTAATAAATCGTTTAAATAAACAAAAAAAAGACAAAGGCTATATATATTATAATATACATCCCAATGCTAGGCACAAAACTCTTCTTAGCTTTGATAGGGTTATGGCACTATCTTACCGTGCAGCGGCAGTGTAAGAATATTCACTAGACCATATCGTCCCGTCGGTGTCACAACAGACGACAGAGCAAAAAAATCAGGAGATTGGCAGGAAATTGGCGTTCGTAATAACGATTAAAAATAAAAAAACTGCGTTTACCAACGCGCTTGCCATGTGTGGCAGCTACGACAAATAACGCCCAGGAGGAGGGGAGGACTACGTTCAGGAGTGGACTTTCATAGGCTGTAACGGTAACGATACGGTATGGAACTATCAGTCAGCCATGCTGCTGCAGTGCGTCTTGACAGACTTTACATACATTTACGTACATCGTAAATCAGCACTTAAAATTGCGGTTAACGATTTAATTGGTGCCAGTGGAGATCAAATGCTTCAAAGGATAGTAATGGCGGTATAATAAATTTTCACTTTAAATTGACCAACTTTTTCAATAATCAGATTATGAAGAAAAATATCTTTAAGTTTGAACATTTACTATCGATGATAATAATAAGAATTAAGAATCATTTATAAGAATTGGTTCATGGTAGGTTGCCAACAAATAATTCGAATATACATTGCTCTAAGTAACAAAATAATTTTTATTGATATTTTAAGTAATTTACAGTTTCCTAGTTTACAGTTTTTACTATTTTTGTGTATTTAAATACATACATTGTGGGTTTAACTCCCCTTAATGGTTAAACTGTGATAAAGTCACATCACCCTACCACCGGTCACTTTCAACTCTCACAACACACCAGAAGATAAGTTTTCAAGAAAATGTCCACTATTGCCGAGTTAGCAAATATCCAAAAGGCTGCGTTAACTTCTCTCAATCAACGTATGGCGGAATTTGAAGCACTTATAAAAAATCTGCCACCACGGCTCCTGACATGAAATCTCTCTCAAACGACTTTCAAGCGTTTAAGGTTAACGTTTGGCAAATCATGTCACTACTACACCAGAAGATCAATGAGGTTAGTCAAACTGTTGACAGTATTGAGATGCGGCATCGGAGAAAATATTTGCTGCTAATTGGAGTTCCGGAATCATCTGATGAAAACATCTTAAATAAAGTTGTAACTGTCCTGCAGAATAAGCTTCCACCACAGGAATTTTCTTCAAGCTCCATTACGGCTTACCATCATCTAGGTGCAGTATCGGAAACTCATGCAAGACCAATTCTGATTTGGTTTAGTAATGGACTCATTAAACCAACCATTTGCGCCAAAAAGACTATGTTAAAAGGCACTTTATATGTGCTGTCCGAGTTTCTTACTCGTCAGCGTCAATGCTTAGTCATTGCTGCACGTAAGCACTTTGGTATTAGACAAGTTTGGTCACTCGATGGTAATATGCACGTCAAGTTGTCTTGTGGTAAGCGCCATCAGCTGACGGATACCAACGACCTCGATGAGCTCATTACACAATATGAACTGCCTGCTGCATCGGATCGACCATCTGATTCTACGACGAAGAAAGTGTCACCAAATGTTAACAGTGGTAGTGCACCAAAGTCGACGGTAAGGTCCAAGCGCATAATTCGCAACAAATAACTCTCATCAACTTCGCTTTATTCTCATGATTGATTTAATTTGTAAGCCGTCATGTACTCGTATATTTGTTATTTTTCTTATTATTATTGATAACAACTGGGCATATTTGTTACTATACTGTAATAATGGTAGCATAATAACTTTTGTTTATCTACATATTAAGTAATTTTTTTATTAACTGGCTTTACGGCTCTGGGTTCTAGCCTTTCTGAGCCTAAGTAATATTTTGCTGAACTAAGACCATAGATAACATATTATAACTGAGACATTTTTACAAATGTCAGAGGACATAGACAGATGGTTATGTTGTTGACTTCGGTTGCATGGCTTTTTGCCATACTAACTACATCAGCATTACTATTGACGGAATATGTACACAAGTTATATTTGATTCAAATTTATTTTAGTTATATGTAATAATCTAGCCTAATTACTTATTACTTTGTTTTTTATTATATTTTCTTTAGTTGTTTACTTTTAAATGCTTTGCTCGTTTATTGATTTTCTTCTTCTTTTTTGTTTTAACTTGGCATTTGTTTTCTTTTACTTTCCTGGTGTTATTTTTAAGATTGTGAACAGTTTGCCGGAGGGAGATGTATGGATATATATATATATATATATATATATATATATATATATATATATATATATATATATATATATATATATATATATATATATATATATATATATATATATATATATAGTTATTTTTTGTAATATTCAGTTATATTTATTTGATATAATTTTATTATTTTAAATAATTTTATTTAATGTCAGATGATGAATCTTTTTATTCCACTTGCAACAGCTCCTCTTCCCTTTCACTTGATTATGCTTCGGATGAGCCCGACACGCTACGTGCGCTAATATACGACGAATCTCAAAAATTGTTAAACTGTTTTCACATTTGCCATTTCAATGCACAAAGTATTCCTCAACATCATACGGAGCTCCCGGATACTTTCTCTTCTAATGCAGTTTATGCTATACTCCATATCCGAACGCTGGCTCAAGCCTGAACTCTCTTCCACGTCTTATAGTCTTCCTGGTTATATTTTACTCCATAATGACCGCACTGGTAAAAGAGGCGGAGGTGTCGCTATCTATCTGCGTAGTAATTTACCTTATAAAATATTAAACACATCTTCTTCTCTATATTCCGGTTCAATGGAATACATTTATGTCGAAGTTAATATCAAGAGTGTTAAAGTGTTTCTTGGAGTTGTCTGCAGTCCACCTCAAGTGGACTATTTCTCCGATTTGGAAGTAAATTTATTGCCTTACAGTTCTGCCTACATACATCACATTATCATGGGAGACTTTAACACTGACCTATCTGGGGTTTCTCTTAAATCTTCGAAACTGAGGTCGACCATGTTGTCGCATAATTTCACTATTTTGCCTCTAAATGCAACACATTACAACTTCCACTTTGCTGACACCTGGATTGACTTTATAGCCGTCTCCTCCGTTGATCACGTTGTCAATTATGGCCAATTCCCTGCTTCTGGATTTTCACGGCATGACCTGCTTTACCTGTCATATAAATTAAAGTCTCCCAAGCCTTTATCCGTGTTCATCTCTATGCGTAGTCTTGCTAGAATAGATATGGACAAGCTTAAATGCGATGCAGATGCTATTAACTGGTCATCTGTATATACTGCTTCCACAGTTGATGAAAAAGTCAACTTCTTTAACAGCAAGATATTGGGACTGTATAATAAACATGCTCCTAAACGTGTTATTCGACTGAAGCGTCCTCCTGCTCCATGGATCACGGTTGGGGTAAGATTGGCTATGGCTAAACGCGATAGAACTTTCCGTGCTCTCAAGAAGAATCGCAATGAGGTAAAGTGGAAAGCATATAAAGCTGCAAGAAATCAATGCAATCAGATGGTGAGAGCTGCTAAACGCCGATATATCAACGAACAACTACTTAATTCATCTTCGGTTGATATATGGAAGTTTCTGAATACGCTTGGATATGGAAAATCGCAATTTGACTGTAACAGCGTCACCTTTTCTCCTGACGATTTTAGTCATCATTTTCTGTCTTCTCAAATAGTTTCTGATGATTCTAGAGCTAATGTTATCTCTTTTATATCTTCCATGCCTCCTTATTCTCATGAAACTTTCACTTTTACTCCTGTAGACGAAGACGAGGTACGCAAAGGACTTTCCTCTGTTAAATCGAAAGCCGTTGGATGTGATGATGTGAGTAGGGTAATGGTTTTGCACGTGCTGGATTCTGTTTTACCCGTGATAACTCTTATAATTAACTTTTCGCTGATGAATGGTGCTTTTCCAACTCTTTGGCGTAAATCAACTGAATGCAGCGCTTTATCTAATTTCAGACCAATTTCTATTATGACTTTTCTTTCTAAGGTGCTGGAAGCTGTTGCTCATAAACAGATTTCTGCTTTTGTTTTCTCAAATAATGTTCTTTCCCCTTATCAGTCTGGTTTCCGCCCGGGTTACTATACTACTATTACTGCTCTTCTCAAGGTTACGGAAGATATTCGTGAGGGGATGGAAAAAACAAAACTGACCGTTCTCATCTTACTTGATTTTTCTAATTCATTTAATTCTGTCGATCATGGTATCTTGTTAGCTCTTCTTTCTCATTTAAATATCTCGTCTTCAGCTCAGGAATGGTTCTCAACATATCTTCGAGGGCGCCAACAGGCTGTGCGTACTGGTTATATACTATCTGACTGGCGTGATGTGTCAATTGGCGTCCCTCAAGGCGGTATTATCTCTTCTCTTCTGTTTTCCATTTTTATGATTCTCATCACACTAAATTACAAGAGCTCTTATTATTTGTATACTGATGATCTGCAGTTATATGCGCAAGTGGAACCTTCAAATATCCTAAGTGCTATTTCACTGTTAAATGATGATTAGAAATATATCTCAGAATGGTCTACTATGTATGGCATAAACGTGAACCCATCTAAATGCCAAACGATAATCTTAGGTAGCTCAAGATTATTATCTAAACTGGATATTCCCACCCTACCATCAATTAATATGTTTAATAATAATGTCATACCATTCTCTACTAACGTAAAGAACCTTGGTCTGTACATCGTATGGGGGACCTTGGGATGGTGTAAGCCCGACGATAGTCGTATTGATGCTTGTTGCGTTCTGCAGCATTGCGTCTCTGCGATGGTTGTTTGGGGGACGCTATTCTCAATGGCGCTCTCTGAGTCTTACTTTGACCCACACCTAAGTAGCTTTGCCCAAGTGGGGTCCCTTCATTATGGGGCTGCAGACTGTCTGCCCACGATGTTTTATATAACAACATAATAATATATCTCTGTAACTTTCCCACCTTTGAATGATTCAGGCTTTACCAAATATTCTTGTTTATAAATATAAAATACATTTTTAGTTCTAAAGTATTCAAGCACCTTAAAACTAAGTTTTTAATCAGTTTTTTACATCGAATTCATGATGAAAGATTGTATTTGTTTAAAAAAATATTACAAAAGGCGAAAATATAAGGAATATAATTAACGATTTAGATACAATAACAACAGCAAACTCCTCATACTGCGATATAGAACACTGCTATAAGCATATTACAGGTAATAACCATCAACCCTTAAAACTTTTAATGCAGAATGTGCGCAGCATTAGAAAAAATTACGATAATCTAATTACATTACTAACAAGATCTAAAATTAGTTTTGACATAATAATCGCGACTGAATGTTGGTTACAAAGTTCTCAAATAATACCTCCTATTGAAGGCTACAGTTATAGTTACACGCTAAATAACAATACGCAAAATGAAGGAGTGATAATTTATAGTAAAATTAATTTAAATATATCTATTAGTGAACCAAACTTTATCGGCGCTAACTGTTTAATAGCTAAGCTAAATAACGATACAACTATTGTGGCACTTTATAGGCCTCCTAGTCAAAGAGATGTTACAAAATTTATTGAATCTCTTAATTATTTATTACAGAAAATATGTTTATATAAAAATATAATTATCGCAGGCGATATTAATATTGATATTTGTGAACAGAACAAAGATACTCATGCCGAAAACTACTTGAACTTATTAGCGTCATTTGGTATCCTTTCTGCACATACATCGCCTACTCACAATCGAACCTGCTTGGATCATATTATGTTAAAAACGAATTACAAAGCAATCTGCTGTGTTTCTCAGACAACAATTACAGATCATGACTGTGTTACCTTGCTTTTAAATTTAAAAAATAATAATTATTGCACTAATTTGACTAAGAAAATCACTAATTACAATAATGTATACTTACAAATAAAAAATACTGACTTTTCACCAATTTTTAACATGTTAGATGTTAATGTTGCGACTGATTATCTGGCAAATTCACTATCAAATATTATTGATTCACACACCAAAACAATTAATATATCACAGCGAAAAATCATAAGAAAACCATGGATAACACCAAGACTTTTAAGATGCATTAGAAATAGGGATAATCTCCATAAAAAGGTCAGAAAACATCCAAATAATGAAGTCTTAAATTTGACATATAAAAGATACAGAAATTTTTGTGGCAAAATATTAGCTAATGTTAAAAAAGACTATGAAAAAAATGAGATATCTAAAACAAGTAATAATACTAAATTATTATGGGAAACCATAAAAAAGATAACACATTCAAAGAAAGCTAAAGACTTACCGACTGAATTATTATCAATATCAGATGACCCAAAAACCTCAGTAAATAAAATAAACACATACTTTGTTAATGTAGGTCAAAACTTAGCTAGAGAGATCATTCAATTAAATAAAACAACCCGTACAGAAATAGGTCCCTTTTCAAAATTTATTGTTTTATTGCTAACGGATGAGAAGGAAATCGATCTACTTTTATCGAATCTAAAGTCAGGTTGTGCAGTAGGACTGGATAATATCTCAGGTGACCTGCTTAAATATAACAAGAATTTACTTAGCAAACCCATAACTCACATTTGTAATTTAGCTATAACCACTGGTAAGTTTCCAACAGTTTTTAAAAAATCGATTACAATACCTAATCTAAAGAGTGGAGATAAGTATAGTTTAAACAATTATAGACCGATTTCCTTGCTCCCAACAATGTCAAAAATCTTAGAGCGCTTAATTAATACAAGACTTACTAATTATCTAGAAAGTAATAAATTATTATCACAATATCAATTTGGTTTTCGCCCCAATAAATCAACAGCAGATGCCGTACATGAACTCACTGATTTTGTCGTAAAACATCTTGATAAGAAACAAAAAGTCTTAGCTATATTCTTAGATCTAGCAAAAGCGTTTGACACCGTCTACATTCCACTGCTTGTGAATAAATAAGATTATATGGGCATTAGAGGCATACCTTTAGATCTTATAAAAGACTATCTCACAAATAGAACTCAGCAAGTTAGGGTTGATAATCATGTTAGTGAAGCACTTAAAATATCATTTGGCGTACCACAAGGAAGTGTACTCGGTCCTACACTGTTTTTAACATACATTAACGATCTCCTCAATATTAAAGTTACACAAGGTAAAATCCTAAGTTTTGCTGACGATACAGCCCTCATTTTTCATGCAAATACGTGGCAAGAAGTATATGCAAACGCTCAAGAAGGCTTAAATAAAGTATCTGACTAGCTAAAACACAACATTTTAACATTAAATATACAAAAAACAAAATATATGACTTTTACCATGCGTTCAACAAATAACATTAACTCCCAATATTCATTAAGAGTACATACATGTTCAAAGCTGAATACGTCACAATGTCATTGCAGTGTTATTGAGAGAGTAGATAATGTAAAATATCTTGGAGTAATTATTGATAACAAACTCAGTTTTCATAGCCACATAAACATGTTAACAACTAGAGTAAGAAAGTTAATATACATTTTTAAAAACCTTAGGCACATAGCTGACTCAAAAGTCATCAAAATAGTTTGCCTTATGTCAATCGATTGTCACATACTGCATAACAACTTGGGTGGTGGTTGGGTGGTTCTGAAAGGACAAAAATAATAAAACTGGAACGAGCACAGAGAGCTATACTAAAAGTATCCGCCTCACTTCCCTTTCTTTACCCTACTGTCGACCTATACAATCATTGGAAAGTCTTATCTGTCAGGCAGCTCTTTATTCTACAATGCATCGTTAAAAAGCACTCACTCTTACACTATAATTTAAAATTGATAAAAGATAAGCGCAGAAATGATCTAGTCTGTTACTACAACACGCATTGCACCAAATTTTCTCATAAATTTTTTATCTTTCTGGGTAATTTTCTATATAATAAAGTAAACGCTAGAATTGGTATATATCCTCTCAATAAACGCACTTGCAAATTAAAAGTAACTCAATGGTTGTTAAGTCTGGACTATGAGACCGCTGAAAACCTTCTTATTTCATATACATAGTTTTAGTACTGGATAGATCATACAATCACACACATACATACACACACAAACACAAATACACACACACACACACACACTCACTCACACACACACACACACACACACACACACACACACACACACACACACACACACACACACACACACACACACACACACACACACACACACACAACACAAAAGTAACTAATAATACACTATCTCTCAACTGTTAATCAAACAAATAACTTGTTCAGTTATGTTGATAATATCCTGAGGGGGAGACCCTGGTGATCCGTAACACAGGCTTCCGCCTAGTATAGACACCAGACTCTCAGCCCATAGTGTACACTGTTTATATTCTAACTTGTTAATTTAAATTGTGAGAGTAAATAAAAATTATTATTATATTATTATTCAAGGCAACTTGTTGGTGGGTGAGACAAAAATGATCGAAAATGCATTTACTCAACGTCAGTGACACAAAACCTTTCTGATGGCAAATTATTACTAACAACTTATAACTGCCTTTTGGCTATATCTGCCGTTGTATTGGTTGGTGGAGCATATTTGTCGACCTCATGCGGGTGGTAGCTGGCGGGAAGATCTGAGGAGACTCTCAAGGCTGCGGCCTAAAGCCG
This sequence comes from Parnassius smintheus behrii, assembly GCA_036936625.1. NCBI lineage: Eukaryota > Metazoa > Arthropoda > Insecta > Lepidoptera > Papilionidae > Parnassius > Parnassius smintheus. Next base: position 22,988,363 of record JAUPFT010000008.1, read on the forward strand.
CACAACGTGGGACCCCATTCCCTTGAGGTGAGCGGTAGACTCATGACACGCTCTGCGGCTAGTAGCCGTGCTGATCATGCAACTGGTAGTGATGCCATACACTAACATCACGTCTGCAGGAGCGGCGGTCTGGCAGTTGGTGGCGCTCACGGAGGGTTTACGGCCAGAGTACCAATTTACGTAAACCGTGTGACGTAGATTCGCTGTGGCTGGATTCGTTCGTATTCTGTATGGCGTTAACACGCATTGACATGCGCGACTTCGGTCGATGTTTGTACTTACGCACTAACTAGGGGCCAAGCCTCTTTTACTGGTTCGCCAGTTATTTTGCTGTGGACTACGGTCCAGTTCCCGAATTAATGTTCCCTCCGGGGGGAGTGCATCAAAACGGTTGGCGCTTACCGCGCACGGCATGTGTAGAGCCGTGTGTCTCCCCTACATTTTTTTTTAAATAAATGTAGGAGAGCGAAGCCCTTGTATCGGGTATTTTGTATAAATATATTGTGAGCCTTTTCCAAGCGGGAAGGAATAAATAATAATAAATTAATAATGTAAACCTGATACAAGTGGAATAGGAACGTTCTATGTTCTTAAGCTTTCTCAAGCCCTGTCTTCGTGAACGGGGTTCACTTAGCTTATAAGGCACTACCAACAGCTTTCAATTGCTCTAGTGAATGTTAATTCTTCCAAAAGACACTTAAAAAAACTAAGTTACTAAACAAACACAACGTAAATAAGGGTCATAAACAAGACTATCACGCCAAAAATATTACAAACGGCCTATTATTAAGCCTTTTGAAAGATCATTTAGAAAGACCAAAACATATTTTACTAATCCTGGTCACTGGTCACACACATATATTTTATTTAATATCATAAATATTTTTTTAGAGAGGATGGGGGAATCTTCACAATATCAATGATATGTTGTAACCGGTAACATTCATTGCTATGCTGGTGACAGCACTGATAATGCTCTGTATACCGGCCGTGCCAATATTTCTTGGGAAAACGTCTCCGAGTACTGAGACAAACTTGTGTCTGAAGTTAAGTATTTGCTGAACAAAGTCTCGGATTATGAGGGCGGTACTAAAAATTTCGAGAATCGAGGAAGTAACACAACATTACTATTTAAAAATGTATTTATTGCTTTTCGCAGTATTCCCGCGAAATTTGACACATTTGTCTATACGATAGAACCAATCATTGTAGCAACCATTCCATTTGGAAGTTGGAGTCTCCAAAATGGCCGTTTTGTAGGCGTCCACAGCTTCTTCACGTGATGAAAATCTCTGTCCACGTAATTTATTCTTTATTTTAGGGAAAGTATAGAAATCATTAAGGCTTAGGTTGGGGCTGTACGGCGGATGATCTAATAATTCTATGTTTTCTTGCTCTAGAAACTCTTTTGTTCTGTGTGCGGTGTGAGAACTCGCATTGTCGTGATGGAGGATAATGAGGCGGTTTCAGTTCTCTTTACGGAGTTCAGAAACGACCTGTGGCAAACAAATGCTAGCATACCATTCTGCTCTAGAAACTCTTTTGTTCTGTGTGCGGTGTGAGAACTCGCATTGTCGTGATGGAGGATAATGCGGCGGTTTCAGTTCTCTTTACGGAGTTCAGAAACGACCTGTGGCAAACAAATGCTAGCATACCATTCTGCATTAACCGTTCTCTGTCCCTCAAGAGGAATAGTCGTAACATGGCCGGTTTTGGAGACAAACTTGGCCACCATTTTTTTTGCAACCGTGAACGAACAATTTTTGTTGGCTTTAACTCATTTTCGAACACCCAAACTCGTGACCGGTTTTTTGTTTCGGGTTCGTACGCGTATATCCAGGATTCGTCACCTGATACAGTGGTGTATAGTGCATTTGAGGATCCTGCGTGGTATCTTTCGAGAGTTCTGATGCACCAAGTAACACGAGCCCCTTTTTGCTCTGCACAGAGCGAATGCGGTATCCATCGGGAAATCAACTTTTTTACACCTAATTATTCATGCAAGATTATGTGTATTTGACTCATGCCAATGTCTAAAGTTGCCTGAATATCGCGGTATATCACATGTCGATCTTCCTCAATCAGCTTACGCACAGCATCAACGTTTTCTTGGGTAACTGAAGTTTTTGGACGACCTTGACGGGAATCATCACTGAGCTTGACACGTCTAAGTTGAAATTCAGCAAACCAGCGATAAATTGTGGTTTTGAATGGAGCTTCATCACCAAATGCAGAAATCATCCGGTCAACACACTGTTTTTGTGTTAAACCACTTCGAAAGTCACAATAAATCATCTTTCTTGAATTTTCACGTGTCAATTGCATTTTCTCAACGACTAAACAAGTTTGACAAAACCTTGTGACAAGACCGAGAATCTTTTCTTAAATAAATAAATGGTATTCGATTTTTAAAACCAAGGAGTTTTCAATTAAAAAGATTTTAATATGACAGGAACAGTGGAAATATTCCATTCCCGATACTTTTAGTGCAGCCTAGTATGGGCGACTAAATCTAGTCCAGAGTAACACTCAGAAGACACAAGTTTGCGCGTTTACTGCTAAAAAGAACACCTTTGTCGTATCCTGTCAGTTTAAATGCACTCCCATTGTTGTCTTAGTCAGTATCTAAATCCTCCGCGTTGACACAAAAAAAGCTCTAAAAAGCTTGGCGTGCTCAGAAGAGCGGAACAGTATTTCATGCTAGCAAATGGCCTGCAACTTTATAAGGCGTAGGTTCCGCCTTATATGGGAACTGTCCCCATCTCTGGGCTGGGATTCTCCAGTGCTAGCTCCTTCCAGTTAACCACATCCAGCGCAGAGCAGCTCGAATTATCAACGACCGAGTGCTATCCGATCGGTTCGTTTCACTGGCGCTGCGAAGAGATGTTGCTTCTCTTTGCGTATTTTATCGCATCTGCCACGAGGAGTGCCCTAAGGAATTATTTGGATTAATCCCAGCCACCAAATTTCATCACACCTCCCGAATAAATCCACACCATCACGATGCTTGGCGGTCCACCACTAATTATTTCATTTTATACTTACCAGATTTATTAGTTATATATTCAATATACTTCGTGTGATCAACTGTAGCAATTTCGATGAATTGATTAAGATACAAATATGTAACTAGTATAAGAAGTAAAAGGACTCTTTTCCCATCTGCGAGTGCATCTGGGTAGGTACAACCTTTTTACCTATTACTACTGCCAAATAGCAGTGCTTGCACTGCTGTGTTCGGGTAAGAATATAGAAAACCAGTATAACTAAATATCGTAAGTCATTCATTCTCAAAGGTGACAACGTATAAGTTGCCGTTTTATCTGAAGTTAGTTGCAGGTGTCCATGGTCTGCAGTAGTCACATACTATTAAGTGGTCTATAAATTCATTTGTTGCTTCAGTTTTATTTATAATTGGTGAAATCCCTAAAAGTTCACAAAAAACCTAGGAAGTTCGCGCAGACATACATACCAACCTAAAACAATACCATTGTTTTGATGATAAAGTAAAAGATTAAAAATAAAAATTACATTTTTATGACAATAGACTGAGATCAATCATATATTTAAACAATAGCTTTTGACAGAGTACAAAATTTAGGGCGTCATTTCCAGTTTCCACAGATTTACGACATATACCTGTCAGACTTCCGCTATTTTTTTTATTATTTTTTGTTATAGAAAACATTATATCTCATATATGGTTGTATAAAGCGAAATATTGGCGTTTTGAAAATGCTCTCTATACTAGTTAAGTTTTTCATATTTTATTTAATTATATTTTCACCGTCTGAACTGTATACTAAAAATTTCATTATCTTAATAACCTGTATTGAAATATATTATGCCCAAATAAAACTAAAAAAAATTATTTTGATATTACATTTAATTATCGTTTTAATTACTAGCTTTTTAACTACGCCAACACCTCTTTAACAATGAAACTCTTACCAAGGCTTTTAATTTTTCGTTTTATATTTTATAACTTCTGAGTTATGAAAAATAGTGTAAAAATCTTTCTTTATAAAGCCGTATTGTTTTCACTACAGTTCTCTCCTGTGCATGCGTCCCTTTCGTTGTAGGGGCAATTTTAGGTACCATTAAGGTCACCCTTGATATGGAGGTCGGCAAGTACACAGTCACAGTATCTGAGCCATGTTGAAAATTTCAAGTCTTTCATCGGGAAGTGCATAAAATTTGAATTTCCACCCGGAACGACGGATAGACAGACAGACCGATAAACAAGAGAGTAACTTAATAAAAACGTTGTAAAAACTAACTCGTTTTAAGATTAAAAATGGATTTATTAAGAGTACAAGCTTTTAAGGTAACATTAAAATTTTATTATTTTGTGTCAATAAATCGATTAACATAAAGATCGTTACACTATACTATATAATGGAATTCTTGTTTCTGACCGTTACTTACCACTAAACGATTTTTTATGTTAAAAGATCACAGCAAAAGCTTGATAACTATTCACATAATTTAGGAGAAAGACCTATTTTCGAATCGATTTGAAACGAGCGCAATATAGTCGTTTCGTGAAAAAGTTAAACTCCTAAGCGTTAACCTGGATTCAAAGCTGACCCACCTGTCCTGTATTTCAGGTAAATTCATAAAGAATCAATTTGTTTTACGCAAATTATCAGGACCTTGGTTTAGCTTCCACCCATACACCCGATACCTCCTTTATAACGCCATTATTAGAAGTTAATCTGACTTCGGAACTTTCCTTCTAGAACCTTGTATTGTAGCAACTCGCAGCACGTTAGACAATATTCAGAATAAATTTCTTAGATTATATATTACTACCTACTTACATAGCCGCACAACCCTTATATTATCTATGTTTATGCTACTCTAAGAACTCACTCAATGTGTCGAAGAAGGTGAAAAAGCTAAAGAAGTTACCTTTCAATGGGCACACGGTCGAATCCGATCAAGGCGATGTTCCGTCAAAATTCAAGCGGTCGGATCCGCTCGCACCCAGTCACAGCACTTTAACCCGTAAATATTTATATTTCGAGATTACTTTTCTATAAAAAAATTAAGTATAGAATCTCTACAAAATTTGATATGCTGTGGTCTAAACAAAAGTCAGTTACTCAATGTATTTTTATTTTTATTCTACTATCAATTTACGACATTTGGCGAACATACGAAAATAGCGCAATTTTACGGTAGATTAAAAATAAAAATCCATAGAGTAATTAATTAGTTTAGATCACAGGATAGAAAATTTTGTATAGATTTTATAATTTCAAACTTCTTAATAGAAAAGTTTTTATGGGTTAAAATGCTGTTATTTTGGTTTAATATGTCGTAAATTGACAGTAGAATAAAAATAAAAATACATTGAGTAACTGACTTTTGTTTATACTAAAGGATAGAAAAAATTATGTAATGTCTATATATTCTATAATGTCAATGTTATATTCTATAACGTCGAATTTCTTCATTGAAAATCAGTCTCTAAATATAAGTTTTAATAGTTTAAAGTGCTGTAGGTGGGAGCGGTCGAATGAGACCGTTGGAAGTTTGACGGACGCATGCAACTGCACGGGAATTTTATGGGGATTGGATTATAAATGTCCTAATTCATCCAGTTGTAGAATTGAATCTTTAGCTACTCTTGAGGCTATTCTATACTCTAAATCTTACAACTTAAGTGAAACATTAATTCTCTCAGATTATTAAAATTGTCTTCAAAGTATCTTATTAATTCCTTTCCGCTCTAAATGTAATAACCCTAGAATATTTAATGTTAGAAATACTCTACTCCGATGTCATTAAAAAGGATCACAGTTGGGTCTGGCTTGGATCTCAGGCCTCTGTTTCATTTAAGGTAATGACTGTGTAGATCTGTTAGCCAAAGAAGCCATCGTAACTAGGAATGGTACAAGATTTATTACCTCCTACCACCTACCTTGGTTAATTCACATCTTTCAAATGCTTTGCGTGAGGCATGGAGCAAATCGACACTTGTAACGAATAAATATTATGCTTACGTCCAGAACGATATCCTTGTTAAATTTTGATTTTTCTTCCACCGCTCAGTGAATAGGCGAATAACTTTTATTATCTGTCGCTTTTTTTGGCAACTCCTGTAGGCCAAAATATCTTGCAATGTAAAGATCAGAGACAGTTCTGTTTGCGAATGCAGGCTTTATGAAAGAACGACGGACGTTTTTTTTTCTTGTCCCCAAATTTAAATTCTCCTTAAATGATTTCCTAAATAATTTTTTAACTAGTTCCTTAATAAGTACCATTATTGGTTTTGAGGACAATTTTTTTCCTGTTCTAGCATTATCATCATCACCATTAGGTACGCTACTTAACCCGATATTGAGCTTCACGTATCCAGTTCCTGCAAGCCTCCTCGCACAAAACTTCCCTAAATTTAGACAGGAGATTGGGGCATCTCCTGTCTAAATTGAGGGAAGTTGTTACATCTAAAGTGGTAGAGCCATGCTAAATCCATATTATGATGGTCTGGGGAAGTAACACGCTGTCACAAAATATGGCGTAAAGTAGCAGCTTAATGCTACGAATGAGTGCATAAGGCCCGTCACATACGTACGGAATTCCGTTTCAAGATTCCGTTTCGAAATTTCTATTCGGAATTCCGAACGCAGCAAGTCCATAACTTTGCGTGCAAAAGGGAATTCCGTATGCATGTGGCCGACCCGTTCGTTCCGTTTCGGAATTCCGAAATGGAATTTCGTATGTAGTATGTAGTGTAACAATTTCGACGTACAATAGAACTAGACAGGTGTAGAGATGATGAATACATAAATAAATTAAGCAATAATTAACGATTACAACTTAGGCCGTTTATGTTAATAACAGCGCAATCCTTTTACCATTTTACGAACCAATTAACTATCAAAAACAACAGTAAATACTGTACAGTAGATAATGTTTCCAATTGTTACATGTTCAATTACTGTACTATATACAATTGTCAACTAAACTCAATAGTATATACAACAACTATAAGTTACAAAGCTGATACATTATTTAATAGAGCGTGGAATATCAACTGGACTACATGCTATAAATTATAATGGAATATAATAAATTATTTTAATATTAATAAGTATATTAAAAGCTACTAGACAAATAAATTATTTCATTATATTTCACCTCCTCAATTTCCAAAATATACGCAATATTTTGATTTAATATCTAAAAGTGTTAAAGACGTCCCACTGCCTCATCTTAGAGATGAATTTCGGAGTTATTATTACTTCACAGGTCCTGGAAATATTTCTTCTTCACACGTGCAAGTTTTTTAGATGTATTCGCTCACCACAATACATGTAGTGAACTTAAAAAAATCTTAAAAAGGAATCCGGCTTGGAATGGCAATTTGTCAACCTCACGAGTGCCCCTGCGGTATCAGCGTCGATGAGTTTGAGCTACACGGACTTTCATGCAAGAAAAGTACAGGTAGGTTTTCCCGTCACGGTTCTTTAAACGAAGTCATCCAAAGGACTCTTGTGTCCATAAATATCCCCTCGGTTTTAGAGCCTTGCGGGATATTTAGAGACGATGACAAGAGACCCGAATACGAGTGGTTACGATGGTCTGTCACTGGGGCCGGAAAAACCGGTGCTCGTTTAAATAACGGAATTAGTGTGGTGCACTCAGCGGTGTAATTAAAAATTTATAGGTTTTTACCGCCGCCCATGAACAACCGCCACACCAGAAGAATTTACTAGCCGACTTTCGCGTATAGCTCTGGGGGTAGCTTAGTGAACGGGTTTTATTGCAATTCGTTCGGGGAAGAAAATAGTTCGGGGAAGAAAATAGTTTGGGAATAAAACCAGCAGTCAATAAGAAGAAGAAAGAAAAAGTGTAGGGAAGTGATAGGGAAAAGTGATTACTCTCTCACGGAACGGTTTGAAGATAATTGCTGTTTCATTCCCAAGATCCCTTAAGTTATACAGTCCACATCGAAGAATTAAGGCGTCGGGACCGGGACGACTTCGGAAGACCCGTAATCCCCGTCTGAACCTACTTGCTGAAAAGGAACGAGGTTATCGCCCTAGTGTGTTACTCCGTTGCGGAGATCACATACGTTATTCCCGAACCCAACGTAGGCGTTGCAGGAGGCCGGATCGAGAGAAGCCTCGATTCCTCCCTTCTGTTTCTTAATCGAAAGTCGAGTTCCGTTTGGTTCTTTTTCAAAGCCGAATTTAGCCGACGCGTTACCGGCCTTTTACAAAGTAGTAAGCTCTAAAACTGCCAGTGGTAAACAATTCCACAGAGGAGTTGTACGAGGAAGAAAATTCCTAGTAAACGCACAGAGGCGGACCGCTAAGCAACCAGATGGTGAAGATGGTGTCGTGAATTTTAAGGCGATATGCGTTCGTGAAATTTGGCGGCTGGAACTAATTCGAAGTTAGTTCGTGCCAAGATTTTACTCTTATTATCTTAAGTCAATTTGTGTTTGTACAAGTGCTTAGACAAATTCAATTTTATAGCATTTGAATATGTTTTATTACTTCAGTTTCTTATTAGTTTTGATAATTCCTTTATTCCTAATATGGAATTATTCTAAGCGTGATAATTTACTTCTTAAGACTCTATAGTTCACAAAAATTATATAGCTGGACATGGACTCTGCATATTAGAGTTTATGTAAAAAAAAGATAACCAGTATTACTATTTATTTACAAAATTACGGTTTTTTGTACTTTTTTACTTTTAACCTGTGATATTTTGACCACATCGGACACATATAGCAGTCGAAGAGAGTTTTTCAGATAGCTATATTTAGAAGCCTAAAACTTCGGAAGCAGCTTCTGTTTTTTTTGCACATGATGGAATGAAGGTTTATTAATGTGTTCCTGAATCGTTTTGATGAAGTGAGGATTCAACGAGATGTTTATATTTTAGTTTTTGTTAGAAGTTAAGAAACTGATATGTGGTTAGCTATCACAAAGGGTAGAAGAACTATATGAGTTAATAGTTATTCGCAACCGATAAATTGCGATTACAATTTCAGAAATAATAATTTTAATACATATTTCATTAAGTTTAAAGTTACGAAAGCTAGTAAAAACAAATAAAACCGGATACATAGTGACATGCTAAACGTTAAAGCGAACACTGCAGCATTGATTATTCACATGGAAAATTGTTCGATGTCCGTGTATTAATTTAAAAACTACATATATAAACAAGAATGTATTAAGTCTTCAACTTTTCAAATGAAGTTAAAACACTTAATGAAATTAATTGTATCGCGCTTAATTTGCAACTTGAAAATGAGTGATGCACTATCTATAATCAGTGAAGAGTTTCGAGAATATAACGTCACTCTGTCTTATAACTCTCTGCAGTGGTATAGGTTTTGTATTCCGGTTCTGTACTGAGATGGCGAAGTCGGCCTTGCTCTTTTTAATACGCGTGAGCCTCCCATTTATACTAGCTTATCTATGACGTGAGTAGTTCAGTTGTTTTGGGTATTAAATTCTTGTTGTTATTACCTTTATTGTTACGTTTAGCGTTTTATGTTTTGTTTTAAAAATGCCTGACGCATACGTTTATAGTGCTTGTGAATACGGCAACATGTTAATGTGTCTTGGAGAAGCCTGCGGGAATACTGCAGGTGCGTTACGAATTTACCGAGAAAAATTTCCGACCGCTCGGCACCCAACTGCTTCTCGTCTGATAACCACAGTATTTTAGCGAGTGTTGGAAAATCGGCCCATTGCTCCAGTAGCAGCAGGAGGTGGAAGTCAAGTTACTGTTCACTCTGAGGAGCGCATGTTAGATGTCGCTCGCCGGAATCCGACCTTAGGTACACGAAGTATTGCTAAATTGTTAAGATGTCGGGATAGAACAATTGTGTCATACTGTACAGTTTACAAAGTTTTAAAGCATAACCGAATGCGACCATACAAAGTGCATAAAGCTCAAGCTTTAGTTCCAGGCGCTCACGATCGCCGACGAGTTTTTTACCGTTGGTAATTAGACCAGCAACAATGCGTTCCTGGTTTCACTGAGCACGTCATCCGATAAGTCGTGACTCGTCCAGTCACGAAAACTACACCTTAAAAAACTCTTATTTTACGAATTTTATCACAATCAATAAAATAAAATTCAACGCGGTAAAATAATATAATTAGTTTTATTCAATATTAAATTGCTGTTTCCTCACATATTTTTCCATTTTCTAAGGGGTAATTTAAAGTATATAAACGTTATGGGATAGTTATAGAAAAAAATCCCTTGTGTGTTTGCTTCGCCACCGTTAATCTTTTCTTTGATATCGATATCGTTGCATCTGCGAGTGTAATTTGCCACTCTAGGCAGGCAGAGAGAAGCAAAACTGAAATATTTGCATTCAATAATTTTTGGTGGCTTTTTTGCTATCAATTGGTTACCAATGCTTGATTTATTAACAATTATTAACGAAAATTGACCAATTCACTCTTAACACATCCGTGTATGTCCATGTCACACATATGCCGGTAGTTGTTGGGAGCACTATGCTTGAAGTTGTTGACGAGTACGTTTACCTGGGACAAATAGTCCGATTAGGTAAGTCCAACTTCCACAGAGAGGTCAATTGACGGATTTAAATCGGGTGGGCAGCGTTCTGGAAATTACGACACATCTTCTCGTCAGGTATACCTCAAAACCTAAAAACTAGATTGTACAACCAGTGCGTGTTGCCAGTGATGACCTTTGGAGCTGAGACCCGGTCCTTCACTGCTGGCCGTATGAGGGCGCTCAAGGTCGCTCAGCCAGCTATGGAGAGGGCTATGCTCGGGGTTTCTCTGTGTGATAAACTTGGAAATAAAGATATCCGCAGTAGAACCAGAGTGACCGACATAGCCCAACCGATTAGTAAGTTGATGTGGCAATGGGCAGACAACTGATGGGGAAAAAATGTTCTCGAATGGCAGCCTCGTATCGATAGGCGTAGTATAAGGCGTTTCTCCACTAGATAGAGTGATGACTTGGCAGGAAGTCGATGGATGCAGGTGGCTCAGGACCGCGATTTGCGGTGTTCCATGGGGTAGGCCTTTAATCAGCAGTGGAATTGTGAAGGGTTTTAATGATGATGATGATGATGACATCCATGTTTTAGTAAATTTTTTTCCTTAAAATTGTTTTAAAATACATAATAATAATTTTTATTAAGTAAGGAAAAGCCAATTCCTAAAAGCAGCTGAATAGCCCAATTGCGTATTCTTGGCGGATGCGAAGTTTGTTCATTAGCTTGATGACTACCAATTTGCTGCCTTCTTATAGAAATTGCGATAAACTGTTCCATTTAGATAGAAAACAAAATTGAAAATTTTTGTAAATTTGTGTTAGTTTTAAAACCCCAAAGATTATTTGTTACATATTAGAAGGCATAAAATACATTGTTTTATAAATGAGCACATTTTTATTTAGAATTTCAATCCATTGTTAATAAAGTAAAGAGCTCATTTATCTCATGGGCTAAACGTTCGCTGTAAGGAGTAAATTTCTCATTGTAGATTTTTTACTTTAATTACAGTAATTCTTATATACGTAACATTAAATAAAAATAATAATTATAATTGTAATATATACAATTGATATTAATTTTAAACAATATAAAAAGGAAACTATAATATTAAAAAAAACTAACACTAAAAATTTAAATTGTTAAAAAGTCCTGCTCCCCGTGGTATAGTGCCAAGAACGCTGGCAGCGCTTCCTCGCTAAATAACTATACTAAGCCTTTGAGCGAGGAAAGAACCAGCCCTCATATCACCAGCAGCGACGACCAGCCGTAGATACAGTTCCCTTAGGAACTTCACTGCACGTGGACCCCACGACCGATAGTCTCTACAGCAAATGGCACAAATATGTAGTAAATAAGACAGAGTGACGTTATATTCTCGAAACTCTTCACTGATTATAGATAGTGCATCACTCATTTTCAAGTTGCAAATTAAGTGCGATACAATTAATTTCATTAAGTGTTTTAACTTCATTTGAAAAGTTTAAGACTTAATACAATCTTGTTTATATATGTAGTTTTGAAACTAATCACGGACATCGAACAATTTTCCATGTGAATAATCAATGCTGCGGTGTTCGCTTTAACGTTTAGCATGTCACTATGTATCCGGTTTTATTTATTTTTACTAGCTTTCGTAACATACTTAATACAATATTTATTAAAATTATTATTTCTGAAATTGTAATCGCAATTTACCGGTTGCGAATAACTATTAACTCATATAGTTCTTCTTGTTCCCTTTGTGATAGCTAACCATATATCAGTTTCTTAACTTCTAACAAAAACTAAAATACAAATATCTCGTTGAATCCTTACTTCATCAAAACGATACAGGAACACATTAATAAACCTTCATTCCATCATGTGCAAAAAAACAGAAGCTGCTTCCGAATTTTTAGGCTTCTAAATATAGCTATCTGAAAAACTCTCTTCGACTGCTATATGTGTCCGATGTGGTTAAAATATCACAGGTTAAAGGTAAAAAAGTACAAAAAACCGTAACTTAGTAAATAAATAGTGTTGCGCAGCTAAGTTACCATCACACTAGCGCTATCTAGTGTCGGGTAACAGAGCGAGGAGAGAGCTTTCCAGAAAATGACACCACTAATCTTTCAACCGTTCTGGATTTTTCGGTGCAAAGGTGTATTTATAGGCGCTGCAGGGTGCGATCAAGAAAGTTTTGAATTTGGCGAGACAAGCGAAGCTTCGGAGCGGAATAAAGTGAATCAGTGTGCTTAATTATTAGTGTTTTAAGTTTTAATTTGTATAAAGAAAATTAAAGTGTTAATTTAGGTAATTCTATCGGCAATTTTTATTGTCACGAACCCTCAAGCTCGTAACAATTGGTGTCAGAAGTGGAATAAAATCATGCCAATTTTACCTAAAGAGGAAATGGAGGGTGTCCGTACCCACAGTCAACGCCAGCAGGAGACGGACCAAAGAAGATTTGGTGGTGCAACGCCGCAGACGTCGGAGGGCTAGCCACCGGCAGCAGGCCCGTCAGTAGCTCCTACATCTGCGGCACCTGACTTAGGTGCCCTGATGGTGATGCTGCAGGAGCAGGCTCGCCGACAGGAGGAACAGGCCCGCCAGCAGGCGGAACAGGCACGCTGATTGGAAGAGCAGCTGCGGGGCGGACAAGAGGAACAGGCCCGCCGACAAGAGGAACAGGCCCGTCGGTTGGAAGAGCAGATGCTCCTCATGAAGGACCTTCACGCTACCTTCGAGAAGGAGATAAACGAGGTGAAGGATGGATGTTGCTCAGCATGACAACCGCCTGTCGGAAGCTGAAACCGATTCGACCAAGTGAACAATCGGGTTGACAACGTGACGGCTGAGGCAAAGAAAACGCTGGATGACCTCAAACTGGGGGATGGAATTACAGCTCCCGTAGTAGCTGCAACACCTTCGCTACGTGGGTTCAAGGTGCCAATGTTCGACGGGACTTCTTTCTGGTCATCCTAGAAAATCCAGAACTTTCTCCCGTCCAGGACCAAGACGATTATTGTGCAGACCTTAATTTTTCCCATTTTTGACTATGGTGATGTGTGTTATTTTGACCTGAATGCAGAACTCTTGAACAAATATGACCGTCTTCTTAATAACTGCATTCTATTCATTTTTAATCTTCGAAAGTATGATCATGTGTCTACTTATCGCTCTCAACTCAACTGGTTACCCATTCGTCAGCGCCGTAGTCTACGTGCACTCACTACTCTTTACTCTATCTTAATGTCTCCTAATCCTTCATCTTATTTAACTCCTCATTTTCAATATCTTAGCTCCAATCATGATAGAGTTCTCCGTTCTAGTAATAACCTTTTGCTTCAGTGCCCCCCTTTTAGTACTAACTTTGTTCAATCATCGTTCTTTGTTCAATCTGTTCTTCTTTGGAACGCTCTTCCTTCCGAAATCAGGAGTGCCGAAAACCGGATTACGTTCAAGTCTAAAGTGCGAGAAATGCTCGTCAATAAAATGGCAGAATGGCAGAATCAATTTAGCGTTCGTAGTTAGCAGTATTCAATATTATATTTAATATATATGTGTGTGTGTGTATGTATGTATATATATATATATATATATATATATATATATATATATGTTTAATTTTATGTGTATATACTTACATAATGTTTATATATGTATATATTTATACGCTTATATATTTATACGCTTATATATGTATGAGTTTATATATGTGTATATATGTATATGTATATATGTATTGTACATACTTCTTATTACACCTACCTCTTTTATCTCTGCACTACTCTAAGGTAGACTGGTAGATAATGCCACAGGCATTAAGTCCGCCTATATACATCTAATGTGTATATGAAGTTAAATAAATAAATAAATAAAAATCCAGTTTGAAGCTGTTATGAAGGCGAACGGCTGGAATAAAAGTCAGGCCATGACTGCTCTCACACTAGGCCTGTGCGACCAGGCCTTAACAGTTCTGGAAGCTCTCGGTGAGGAAGTGACTTATGAGCAACTCCTTGAGGCATTGGAGGTGAGATATGGCGACGCTCACCTGGAAAACGTCTTTCGTGTGCAGCTTAAAGATCGCGTGCAGCGCATCAACGAAAACCTGCAGCAGTGGGCTCTTGAGGTGGAGAAGCTGGTGCGAAAAGCATACCGGTCTGTACCTGCGCTCATTGAAGGGAACCTGGTGCAGACATTCATCGACGGCATCCGCGACCTGGAAGTCAGAGTTGCTGTGAGCCTCAGGCACCACGAGACGCTTAAGGACGCCTTGGCCCATGTACTGGAGGTAGAAGCCGTGCGGCAGGGTCATCGTTCCCATCGCGTCAGGGAGGTAGCAGCAGCTACAGTTCGCGACCACAATAAAGGATACAGCCCTAGATGCTATGGCTGTGGGGAAAGGGGCCATCTTCGATCCAGCTGCCCTAAGCGAATTGTAGAAAGGGAAGTTGAGCAATCTCGAGAGGGTAGTGCAGCAAACGGCACCGCCTGGCGGTGGCAGGATCGTCATTCCCCTAGCGCTAGGGAGGTTGCAGCAGTTACGGTTCGCGACCACAATACAGGATACAGCCCTAGGTTCTATGGTTGTGGGGAAAGGGGCCATCTTCAATCCAGCTGCCCTAAACGAACCCTAGAAAGGGAAGGTGAACGATCTCAGAAGGGAAGTGCGGCTAACATCACCGCCCAGCAGTAGCCGGGATACGACTTTACTATCAGACATCGCAGCGGGAAATCTCATGGCAACACAGATGTATTGTCAAGAAAACCTTCTCTTGACGATTGGAAACATTGTACTAGGCAAGAGAGTAAGGAAGTAGTATCCGTGAGGATGCTCAGGACAGACCACCTCAGCAACGAGTGGAAGGACAGCCAACGACATGCACAGCAGGAAGATCCGGACATCAAGCCGATTCTGGAGTGGATGAAGGCCCGTGCAACCAAGCCTAAGTGGAGCGACGTCTCAGCGATGAGTTCAACCACGAAAAGCTATTGGGCTCAATGGGACAGCTTGCTGATTCAGGATGGAGTCCTGTGCCGTAAACGGGACAATGGTCGAAGAGACAGCTGTCAGGAGGATTGTAAGATAATTTAAGTTTTAGTTTTAGTTTTTTTCTCATAGTTTTTTTTTACCATGGTGTATAATTCAAATTTATGAAAATGAATGAAGTTTTAATTCAAGTTTTTAAATTTCGTGCTAATTCTAATTAAGTGCAGCACTTAATGTAATACAAAATATACTTGTAAACATATATAATATAAACACAATAATACTCGTATAATGAGCTTTTAATTAATATAAAATGGAGAAAATCACATGTTATCCATTTTTGTACGACTAATTAACATTCTAGGTATGATTAGAAAATAATATGCTTTAATACGCTGTTTGCACACTATTAAAGAAACATACATTTTTCGTACTGCATTCTTTTAATTTTAACAAAGTTATTCATAGTATTACTTAATTATTTACGAAGGGATATTATGAAAATGCAGCATTTTTATTCATAGGTCAACCACCAAGTAAATCGTCATCCGCATTCATCATCAGCATTAGTGTCAGACTTTCGCTCACTCAGTTTATTGAGTACGTCAATTTTTTTAAATGTAAACTATGCCTGGCTATTGAAAGGTTAATGCCTTTTTTTGAAGCAAAAAATAAGGACCGTGATAATGATTTTTCAACTGTTTTCAAAATACTTTTAAACACATGAAAATTATTCGAAATGTTAATAATTAATAATTCGATAATGAATAAAAAATAATAATTAATATTAGTATATTAACAAAAGTAATATTCTACCCGTGTTATATCACTCTAAATAATTAATTTCAATTTATCTTCATGAACAGGTTTTATTAACCCAGGTAATAGATCGTGCGGCATTTTCATTAATTATTCCATAAATGCGAAATAATCGAGTAACTATTCCAACATATTAAATAACTTTCCGGTAACTATAATATATTTTAAGACATTACTATGTTAAGAATGCAGACGAAAGTAATAGCATTTGGAAACATTGAATGCATGACATTTAGAGACGAAAAACAAAAATTTTATTTTGTTTATCAATAAAAAGTCTGCTGTAACCCGTTACTTTAAAAAAAATTATACCCTAATATATGCATAGAGGAAACCTTAAATTAAACATGCATTGAGACAGTATACTAATCACGATTTTCCTAACTTAATTTCAAATTAGGCCAAAAGATAAAACTACTGAAAGATGTTGTGTGTAGTTTTTCTAGAATAACCAGTCGTCAAATTTGGTCTCTTTGTATAATGAATCAATAGTACGTGAAGTATAACGGCTGGATGTAAAATATCTTCACTGCTAAACAAAATGACATTTATGATATCCTCTAATTAAAAAGATAGAATAATTTTTGATTCTTTATTACGTAACCTAAAAACAATGGAAAAATAAACTTCACATTATTAAATATGGCACACATTATTCTACCATTATTATTATTATTATTTCTTATCTTAATCCTGTTGTATTTTGGATTTTAAACTTTTCCGTCGATCCCGTAACATCCGTCTTGCACATAAAAATAGTAGAAGCACTCCTAAAGTGAAACTTATAAAAACTTCACCTCAACCTCATTTAATATTTATACAGCCTGAAATAGAACAAAATAGTTATTCTGAATCTGATAATGTTGCACCGCTTAGAACCCAAATTTAAATTTTTTATTATTAAATGAATATCTAGATATTATGTTATCACCATCAAAATCTCTTCTTAAGGGGGGAGATGTTATACCCTGTATTTATTAGCCTTAGTGCTGCACTGCCTTATAACAATGTTGACTTAGCCTTTAGGTTCGAATTGAGGGAGGGCGGGAGGTGCTCTTGAAACTAGGTAAGACACATCATTTTATTTTATTGAGCGGTTGCAAAGTAGCTTTCAATATCTTTACAGATTTATTTTTAAGTAAAGTGATAATTTTTTCTTACTGTAAGTAAAAAAGTTTTTGAATGCGTTTAAGATATGTAACATCATATTAGTCTGTGCGTTCAAGCAAACTGTACTACAAGATGATATCACAATCAGGGATGTAGTCTTGTTTAGTAGTTTATCTGTATCCGTTCACCACCGGTAAAACTTGAGTATAAATAACATACAAAATAATAAATTTACGTATTTTGAAATATTTGATATTTTTTGTTTTAAGTGTCGACATACCTCAATTACTTTTATGCAATCTTCTAATAAAAGATTAATACTTAATTATTTACATTGTAATTTAAATGCAGTAAAAAAATGAAATGCACGATTCTTTGTAAATTTTAGATTAAAAACTCCAAAATTACTTTCAAAATTACATATGTATATGGAGAGAAATTGAAACAGCTGATGGGTAGCAGGTATTTCTAAAAACAACTCAAAATAATGTTAAACTGCTGTTCACAACCCGCTCGCATAGCGTGTCGACTATAACAAAATCACCCCTCTATATAATACATACACCAAAATTACTTATATGTAAAATATAGATTGGTTTATTGCCAAAAACTTAAATCAAATCTAGACTCAATTAATTGTGCTGTGATAAAATTTATATTTATACTTTAAAAAGTCCGAATTAAATATTTTGACATCATTAGATTAGGTCAACAGTATGTACCGAAAACGCGCGGCCGAGTAACTACACCATAACCTTACCTGTTCTATATATGAAAGCGAAGGAATTAATATTTAGGAAATACAAAAGGCAAAACGGTAGTACGTTACCAATTGGTGCGGGAATTGATAATTTGGTGCGAAATCACAGATGTATTCAAAGATATTTAAGGTTTAGTAAATACGGTCGCGGTGCGTACAATTGTTTTACACGGAACTACTACTATGGGTGGAAAATAAAATTGAAAATGGGCGGATAAAGTGTGGAAAATAAGTATGTGAGTCTACTGTCTAAACTGAGATAAATTTGAGATATTATTTTATCTTTACTTTTCATAATGCTGCTTAAAACGGCTTATTATTTAAATTCGTATGATTGTAACGCTAAATGTCGCTAGCTAGCCGTTAAGCCGGCTGTCGAGCCCACCGCGCCCAGCTGCTACGTCACTTCCTCACCACGTGTGCCTTGCCTCGCCAAATTTCGAGTCGGGGTAAGTGAAGAAGGCGCCAGCCAGCGAGTGATATAAAAGCCAGGAGCGATGATTTTGTGCATTCATTTTTATAATAATAATTGTAAGGGAACTCTCTGCCCGAATAAAAGAATAAATCAATTTATGTTTATCTTTTTAACCACTTTTGTTATACATTGTCGTTATATGATATAAGTCGTAGAAAATCTACGCAAATGCTCAGTTTCTGCTACAACTACTCCATTTTTTACCACGCATTACATAGCGTTTGAAAGCGATTTGCTCCCGGAAATGAGAATAATGTCACCATTTTTCTGCTTTTCGTTACACGAAATTCGTTACAAATGTAGATATTTATAGTTTATTAAAATAATCATTTGTGTAGATGCTGTACCTTTCTATTTCCTTGTTTAGGATTTGTAGTTTGTATTTTAGATAAAGTGCTTTAACATATAACAGCGGAAACCTAGGTTCAAAGCGTACCGGTAATTCCTACGGGGTAGTACACTTTGATGGGCGGCGATTATAACTCACTATAGGATGAATTCAATGTTCATTGCCCACTTTTTCTACATAAGAGCATAAGCAATAGCAGCGAAACTTCTGAGGTTAATATTTATTTAAAATACAACACAACGGCGCTAGTGTTTGAGGTAGTATAAGTGAAAAAAAAGAAGATTATCGATATGGAGGTAGTGATAAGTTTGGTTGCCATGTAAATATATCAATAGTAATTTCTATAAAAATGTGTTGTTCGTATACATCTTAATATATATAAATTTCGTGTCACGTTGTTTATCCGCGATGGACTCCTAAGCTACTTAACAGATTTTAATCAAATTTGCACACCGTGTGCAGTTTGGTTCAACTTTAGAGATAGATACCCACAATTTTTTGCGAATTCAAGGATTTTTAATAAGATATGACAAAGTGTCATCGAAAAGTTCAGAACAACGTCTGCCTGTCAAGCTAGTTTTAAATTAAAAAGCAAAAGTAAGTTTACTGCATAAATACATATAAAAGTATCTTTTCTCTCTCCTGCTTTTATTTGAGAAGATTATAGATCAGTTACCCTGTTGCGCTTCTTCCATACGTGTTGACAATCTTTCAATGTTCTAAATATTTTATTTCTCTGCATCGCAATATTTTTGTTCTCCTTCGATCACGAGGTAAATCAACGCTTGAAATTTCAATTATCTAACTTGATTTAATCGGGTTGTAGGAAATTACACACCCTTAACCCTTGAGATACCCTGCCTCTAATATTTATTAAGTACTCGTACATAATATCTCTCAACAATATAAACGTAATTATGTAATATTATATTCAAAAACGAAGGAAGGCGGCAATTAGTATGTTTTCATTCTCATTTAAAACTCAAAGCATAAACTGCAAAACAATTAAGTCTCTTTAATTATCGCGCTAATTACAAGTTTGAAGCTTGTTTAATACGTCATAATTTGTGGAGATTTATCTTTAAAAAAATGTCTTATACAGACAAAAGTGTGTTGACATACAAGTCGGGAGTACACCGCCGACCATACCTCGGCGTGAGTGATGAGGCAGCCGGATGTGTGGTCCACACAGCGCTTGGTTCACAAGGTACTCCTCTCTCTCGACATCCACAAGTCGAGTGGGCCTGATAAAATCCCTCTAACAGTACTGAGGATGTGTGCTCTAGAGTTGGCACCAGTTTTAACGCGTCTTTTCCGGGACTCCTACCTTTTGCGGTATCTTGAGGTTTACCGACTGATTAGTAACCACCATTACGGTTTTCGTCGAGGTCGATCAGCTGGAGATCTTTTGGTCTACCTGACTCATAGATGTGCGAAGGCAGTAGAGTCCAAGGGGGAGGCGTTGGCCGTTAGTCTGAACATTGCGTAGGCCTTCGATTGGGTTTGGCACCAAGCGCTTACTTCAAAGCTATGAGCTATCCTATGAGCTTCTTGAGAAATTGTGCAATTGGATCACCAGTTTTCTTGAAGATCGGAGCATCAAGGTCGTTGTAGATGGTGCATGCACCGATTAAAAGCCTATTAATACTGACGGGGGATGAGTCGCTCGCGTCCGTAGGCTTCGACCACCTAACCTTAGGCCCACCCTACACGTGTCCCCCGGGTGGTGCTAAACGAGCGACAAAGCCGATAAAATGGACTCGGCTCCTCGCCGTATGGTAGCGGCGTAAAATCTACCACCAACCCTTGTTCGCACCATGACACAAGAAATAAAAGAAATGGCCCCGAGTTCCCGGCGCCTTAATGGTCTTTTCAAGCATTGGCGGCATCGGACATCTGTATCTACCACTGCGTTACAGCGTATAAGAATAAAGAAGTTACAAGATGAAGATGTGATAGAGAAGTATAAATGTAGACTGAGAGAAAATATTAGATGTTTGAATGAGTTGTGTATGAATGATTTAGACTTGAATACTGTGTGGGATAATATTAAGAAAGGTTTGGTGGATACCGCCACCGAAGTATGTGGTGTAAGTAAGAGAACAAATGAAAGGAAAAGTAATACGTTATGGTGGGATGATGAGGTACGGGTGGAAGTTGAATCAAAGAAGAAAGCATGGTTAGATTTACTAGCAACCAAAGCTGGTAATTTTTCTGGTATGAATGATGAGATTGAAAGAAAAAAGGCAGAATTTAGACGTCTAAATAAGAGAGTAAAAGAAGTTGTTGAAAGGAAAAAGAAAGAAAGAACGGATAAGAATGATAGAAGGATATCTGATAATTTCCAGGCTAACATAAAAATGTTCTGGAAACTCGTAAGAACTGCCAGGGGAAATACAAAACAGCCTATAATAAATGCTATAAGAGACGAGAATGGATGTATTCTGAATGATGAAGTTTCGAATTTAAACAGATGGAAGGAATACTTTAAAAGCGTATTTATGAGTGAAGAGTCGTATGAATTAAATGAACTAGAAATTCCGAAAGAAGTGGAAAGGGGTATGGAGATAAGTGTAGATGAAATAATGAAAGCAATGAAAAGCATGAAAGCAGGTAAGGCAGCTGGATATGATAGAGTATCACTCGAGATGCTAAGGGCTGGAGAAGGAGTGGTGGCAGGCCTGCTGTACACCTTGTTTAATTTATGTTGGGAATTAAAACGGGTACCGGATGACTGGTGTAAAGCAGTTATAGTACAAATATATAAAGGAAAAGGGTCACAGCAGGACTGCAAAAACTACCGCGGTATCAGCTTGCTTAGTATTGTGGGTAAACTGTATGCTAAGGTGTTAATTGAAAGAGTTATGAAAGAAACTGATGGAAAAATTTGGGATGTGCAAGCGGGTTTTAGAAAGGGAATGGGGTGTACAGATCAAGTCTTTTCCATGTGCATGATTGCGGAGAAGTTTTTGGGCAAAAACCAGAAAGTTTTTTGTGCGTTCATGGACTTGGAAAAGGCTTATGACAGAGTGGACAGGAATGTGTTATGGCAAACACTGAACTCATATGGGTTGAGCGCTGGTTTGATACAGGCATTAAGGTCTCTTTATAGGGACTCTAGTGCTTGTGTCAGGATCAATGGGGTCTACTCGGACTGGTTTGGCATCCAAAAAGGTGTCAGACAGGGCTGTGTAGCTTCCCCTTGGCTGTTCAACCTATTTATGGACCGGTGTTTGCAAACTTTGAAAGATGAAGAATGTGGGTTAAGAATGGGCGAGTTAACCGTCAAATGCCTTTTGTATGCCGATGATCAAGTCATATTTGCGTCATCGGCGGCTGAGTTGCAAATGATGGTTACATTAATGAACTGGGAATTGAAAGAAAGGGGAATGAAAGTGAACGCAAGTAAGACGAAAGTGATGGTTTTTGAAAGAGAAGAAAGCAAAACGGTATGTGAAATAAGAATAGAAGGAGAGTTAATTGAGCAAGTGGATGAGTTTGTGTATTTGGGATGTGTATTTAGCAGGGATGGTAGATATGATAGGGAAATAGAACGACGAGTAAATGCAGGGAATAGAGTGAATGGGGCACTACACTCTATTATGAAGAACCAGAATGTGTCAAAACAGGCACGTATGGTAATTCATAATGCTGTGTTAGTCCCTACTTTAATGTATGGTAGTGAAAGCTGGGTGTGGCAGAAGAAGCACGAAAGTAGAATAAATGCTGTAGAAATGCGGTCTTTAAGGAATATGCTAGGGTTTAATCTGAATGACAGGGTGAGAAATTGCGTGATAAGAGATAAATGTGGTATGCAAGATGATGTTGTGACCAGGATTAAGAAAGGAATGCTTCGGTGGTTTGGTCACGTAGAAAGAATGAATGAGGAAAGAGTGACAAAGCAAATTTATATGGCAGATGTGAATGGCCGAGTCGGAAAGGGACGCCCTAGAAAAAAGTTTATCGACCAAATTGGCGATATTTTGAAAATGGGCCACGTTAGAAGTACCCTTAACCGACGAGCATGTATGCGTAGATATATGGATGTAAAGGAGGCGAAAGAGGTATGTCAGGATCGTGCCAAATGGAAGTCCGTAGTCTCTGCCTACCCCTCTGGGTGACAGGCGTGAGTGTTTATGTATTATGTATTATGTAATACTGACGTTTCACAAGGCTACGTGCTATCATCAACGCTATTTATCCTGCTTATCAATAATTTGTTGTAAACCGGTAACATTAATTGCTATGAAGATGAGAGCACTGGTAATGCTCTTTACACCTGCCGTGGCAATGTTTCATGGGAAAATGTCGCCGAGTACCGGAACAAACTAGAGTCCAGTTTAATCCCTTTTGAAAAGAACCCCTTTTTCTTATCTTTTCAGTTTTAAGGCACTACCCTTGTTGCCTTAATCAGAATCCTCGGTGTCAAATGTCTCAAATATCGAATAGTGTGCATTTTCGTGATCACTTAGAAGAGAAAGACAAATTGGTCCCTGAAAAGCTTGGAGTGCTCAGCAGAGCGGGACAATATTTCATACCGCACACCGCTCGTAACTTTACAAGGCACAGGTTCGGCCCAATATGGGGTACTGTGACCTTCCACTTGACCACATCCCGCGTAGAGCGGCTTGAATCGTTGACGACCGAGTGCTTTCAGCTCGATTCACTGGCAACGCGAAGATATGTTGCTCCTGCATGTGTGAAGATGTCTCTTTGCGTTTTCTTTCACATCTACTTCGCGGAGTGCTCTGAGAAATTGTTCGGATTATTCCCAGCTGCCAAACTTCATGACAGCAACATCGCAGTAAAACTTCCAATACCATCGACATCATCTGAATACTTGGCTTTCCACCACTGTACTGCATAATAGGTATCCACTTTAGTAGGTAACCACTTCTTTTGCATCAGCATTGAAAATGGTCTAGTCATTGCGGGAAAGTCCTAAACCATCACGATTTACAGGCAGGTTAAAAATTGCAATACAATTTTTTTTCCGAAGTAAGGTTGTACAAATTCTTACAAAACGTATTTAAAAAAATTACCGTGTTAAAAGCGTTGTAAAAATATTCATCAACGCATATCATCATCCCATAGCCGACTGAGGGAAACCAATCAAAAGATGGGCAGCAGCGCCCTCCTAATAACAACTAAAACAAAACTTCGGTTGTCAACCCGCTTGCCAAGCTTAGAAACTTTGAAAAATATCCTCACTATTTTTCAAAGTTTCTAAGACAGGACTTTTTCGTTGTCCTGTGGGAGAGGACAACGAAAAAGGCATCATCAATTTTACATTTAATATTGATTTACAAATCATGACGACCAATTGTTAGCCTGTAGAGTAAAATAAATCGAGACTTGTTTGTCCGAGCTTTTCAGTTACTATACTAAACGTTAATTGGAGGTAGCCTATATCCAAAGCTATATAAATCTATTCTCCATTATTCACAGTTTTTAATTCAAACCGTATCACGAGAAAAAATGGTAACCGCTATCATTGTTGTTGAGGAAAGTTCATTAACGTTCCGGATCTGAAAAAAGGACTGTACCTTTATTATACATTCCCGTTGTCCAACTATTATGTAATTTGTTTGGCGCTACAGTAGAGCGTCGATTATCCGAACTAATTGGGGGACATGGGTGTTCGGAAAACCGAATTATTCGGATAATCGAACTTTATAATTTTATGTATCAACATACCAATAAAGCATAATATATAACATATTATAAATACAAAAACATATTATATAATTTTGTTTATTAGTTACAAATAGGAATATAAATAAAGAATAGAGAGCACAGTAAACAAAAAATATTGTATAATCAATATTGAACATACAGTATACCTATATAATGAACATACAGTATACCTATGTAATGAACATACAGTATGCCTATATAATGAACATACAGTATGCCTATATAATTGACGTTTATAGAAGTCCTTAATTTTGGTCTGTCGAAGCGAACCTACCCTCTTACGCGCAGCTCACGCTCGCAGCAAGTCACGCACTTTTTTCAGGACAAATATCTGATACTGATCGCTTTCATTTTGAGCTCCAAGCTATCGAAAATCTTTAAAAGCAGTAAGTATATTTTCGTCTTCATTTTTTGAACCACTAATTGATAAGGTGCAGGCGGCGGTACATCGATAGGGTTAGGGTACACCGATAGGGTACTGAACGTAGGCCAACACGGCACTGCGGGCTTTGAGAGGGGGGAGGTGTACATCTCAGCGTAGTATGGCAGCGGTTCGGTTAAACGATCGTTCGGCTGATCGACGTTCGGATAATCGACACTCTACTGTACTTTGTTAAAATTATTTAATCTTATTTGTTTGTTAGTCTTCATTCTTATTTTAAAACAAACTAAAACGAGGTAAATTATTTTTATTTTATCTGACAGAAATTTACGTTTATGCGAATTATTTTAACATATGTATGCCACACATACAATACAGCAATTCCGCATTGACAGTTTTTATTCCTGGAAAAATACGATTGAAACTTTGAATTAAAGTATTTATTAGTCTGTTAGAATTAGATAAATTAAGAAATAAATATTTTAAATTTATTGCTATTTGGTTGAGGACTAATATTCTTAAATTTTTGAAAAATATGAGAAAGATCAGTAGGAACGTCGTCTTCTTATTATCTCATCTATTATACCGTCTCTCATATATTATACCGTCGTCCAGGTATCAGGTAAGAAGCGGATGTAGGCAGCGAGAAAATCACAATTATTTCTATATATTACTCTAAATTATTTACGCGAAAGGACAAATTATATTAACACAAAAACTTTTATTACAATTTTATAATAAAACACTATACTAAAACACTAATAAAACACTAGAAAAATCAACGCAACAACATCCAAATGAAAATGTTGTACGTAATGAACGATAAATATAAATTAACATCCGTAGGCCAACTGTCTTTTATTCCACCAGAGGATAGAAAATTTCATATTTATTCTATAATGCCAAACTTCTTCACATAAAAGTAGTGTGTAAACATAAGTTAAAATGCTGTGGGTGGGTGCGGTCAAATTACAACTCTTGAATTTTGACGGAATATCGAAGCGGTCTTGGCAATTGAGAGGTTAATGCCTGTATCAACCCAGCGCTCAAACCAAATGAATTCAGTGTCATCTCTGTCCACTCTGTAATAAGCCTTTTGCAAGTCCATGAACGCACAAAAACTCTTTATTTTTGGCCTCCGCTATCATGTGCATGCAAAGACTTGATCTATAGATCCAATGTCTTTTCCAAATCCCGCTTGCACATCCCAAAATTTTCCATCAGTTTCTTTTATGAGTTCAATTAGTACCTTAGCATACAGTTTTACTATAATTCTAAGAAGGCTGATACTACGGTAGTTTTCACAGTCCAGCTACGACCCTTTTCCTTATATATTGGGACTATCACGGCTTTGCATCACTCTTCCGTTACCCGCTTCAGTCCCAAAATAAATTAAATAAGGTGTACAGTAGGCCTGCCACCACTTCCTCTCCAGCCCTTAGCATTTCGAGAGAAACTCTAACTCAAAACTTCGTCACTCAGAATACATCCGTTCTCGTCTCTTATAGCATTTGTTCTAGGCTGTTTTGACAGTTGCTTGGCAGTTCTTAAAACCTTCTAGAACATTATAATATTTGCCTGAAAGTAATCCGATATTCTTCTATCATTCATTATCATTTACTCTCTTAGTAAGATGTCTAAAGACTGGCTTTTTTATTTCAATATCATCATCCGTACCGCCAGAATCACCAGTCTCTGTTGCTAGTAAATCTAGCCATGCTCTCTTCTTTGCTTAAAGTTTCATACATACCTCATCATCCTACCACAACGTAGTTTTTATCCTTTCATTCGTTCTCTTACTAAAACCACATACTTTGGTAGCTACGTCTACTGAACCTTTCTTAACATTTTGCCATACTTTCTCCAAGTCTCACTCATTCATGCACAATTCATCCAATCCACTTATATTTTCTTTCAGTCTACATTTGTACTTGTTTTTCTCAGCTTCGTCTTGTAACCTATTTGTTCTAATACGATCCAATGCTGCCAACGTCTGAATAGACCATTAATTCGACCTAAAATCAAATAATGATCCGTTGCTACGTTGGACCCCCGGTAAACTTTTGTATCTACCACTGCACTTCTTACTTTTTCATCCAGAATTATAAAATCTATCATGCTTATATTATCACCTCTTCCCCAAGTGTATATATGAATATTTTCATGAAGAAAGAAAGTTTTTTTCCACACATACGATGAGGAGGTTTTTACCATTCTCATTTATATTTTCATCACCAAACGATCCCAATATCCTTTCATAACCAAGCCTCTTCACCCCAACTCTTCCATTAAAATCTCCTAGCATAACAATATTTTAATTTCCTTACACTTCATTAACACCATCTTTACCATCACCCAAAACTGCTCTCACATATAAGTGGGCTTAGATATGTCTGAAGTGCAGACTCCTAACACAAAGAACTTCTTTGAGCCCACTTACAATCGTATTTATAGCAGTCTTGGGCTAACACTTCATCTCATTTATACTCTTTCACACATTGACCCATTCATTCCGCAAGAATGATTCCTATTCCCAGACATGCCCGTTCAATCTCGTCTATGCCAGACCAGTATGCGTTATACGTAGCGTGTGTATTGACATCCTTTCCTTTCCGTTTCATCTCATTTAAACGTAACAAATCTGTTCCTCTATCATACATAATATCGCATAATTCAGACGTCTTATCATTCATTGCTCCACATACATTCAACGTAACCAGGCGGGTTTCTGCAATCCACTTTTTGCCCCTACAGGTGATCGAACGTGATGGGTGGCAAACCTAGTCACCGGTTTTCCTCCCAGAGGTTACATTTAGGTAAGGAAATTGTCATGTCACAATACGAGTGTTGAATATGAATGTGGAAGGACACACGGGCAGAGGAAGGCCGAATAAAAGATGGATCGATTGTGTGAAGAGTGATATGAGAATGAAAGGAGTAAGTATGGAAATGACGGCTGATAGAGAGGAATGGAACAAGAAGGTTTACTGCGCCGACCCCAGATAATGGGAAATGGTTTAGAGAATGATGAGGTTACATTTAGGTAAAGGAGGCATTTCTAAGGTCAACCTTCAGAAGAACATCTGCATTAGAATTTGTTAAAAAGTACGCACCAAATGTACTGCTACCTCACAGCCATCTTTAGTGCAAAGTCTAGTTGAGTAGGCTGAAATTTTGTATTAAAGTTTGACATTATGTGCCTGCAAGATAATTTTGAAGTTAAGCATCGAAATGGGGAAGAATAGGACGGATACCCTTATTTTTTTGGAGGCACACAATCTTGCTCCGTATAAGTAGGGAATAAAATTGTTATTGACATTACTAAAAATCATAAAATTACGTTATTTTGTAATATTATTAAAAAGTACTTACTCTACCGGCGTCACCGGCAGATGTTATTACAAGATCTTAGAGATGCTGATGTGTAATCACGTCAATGCCGTCGGCAGAGCCATTCGAAAATGACAAGATTGCGTCTAAAGTATTTTTCAGAAATTTGTAAAGGTTGCATGGAAGTATTGGAAGGCAGCGGTAAATTTCGAGAGAGATTGACCGAAGGATGTTTCTGACGAAGGCCCTTCAGAGTTTTGACATAACAGCCAGGATGTCATGTGAGAATAGAATACGGGATGCATTTTTTGTATGCAATTGCCTACTACTACTAATTACTCATCATCATTCTCTAGACCATTTCCCATTATCTGGGGTCGGCGCAGTAAATCTTCTTGTTCCATTCCTCTCTATCAGCCGTCATTTCCATACTTACTCCTTTCATTCTCATATCACTCTTCACACAATCGATCCATCTTTTATTCGGCCTTCCTTTGCCCGTGTGTCCCTCCACATTCATATTCAACACTCGTTTTGTGACATGACTTTCATTCCTCCGCATCACATGCCCAAACCATGCCAATCTGCTTCCTCTCACCTTTTCTACCACTTGCGCTACTTTCAGGCTTCCTCTTATATACTCATTCCTTATCTTATCCATCCTTGTCACACCACACACAATTACTATTACTAATTATTGACAAATCTTTTCACAATTCGTATAACAATTTTGATTATTGCATGACAATTCTTTAAAAATTTGTCACACCTCTGGGAATTATTTTATCCTATGGTACGCTACTATGAAAACAGTACGATTGTTCAGAAAAAAAGGAAAAAATATGTGTCATTACGGATATTACTAGAAGAGCCATGAATTTCTACGATAGGCCGTGCTGAAGCTGAAATACTTTTACTATGGCATCTTTTGATGTGTATATTTAATCCCCTTTTACTTTTAAACAGCCTACCTTTGGTAAAATTTTAAGACCGTAGAAAATACGGCAGTGAATTGTGTGATATTTGAACGTACTTTCACTGGCAAAAATCAATGATGATATATTGTTACCAACACTGGTATTATCTTGGATTTTTATTATTACCTGGTAGCTGTTTCATTCACGGAGCCGTAATCGTGGCGGTGATACAGAACTTTCATGCCAAGTCTAGATTACTATATGGTATTTCATTTAATACATAATCATTCATATATTTTTAAGTTTGTATATTAAGCAGGCTGTATTTCACTATCAACTCTGAATTTGTACTCGTAAATACGTATTATCCATACAGATGCACAATATTGTGAAAATCTATTGCCTTCTGCACTACTTCTTCACATAAACTTTAACTATGCAATGCGGAATATGCTTAAAAAGGGCTGCAAAGTTTTCTATTTACGTACTAAATATTGATTATATAACGTTGAAGGGTTATTAGTGTATTGTTAGTTAACCACAAAAAGAAACAGAATCACCAGATGGTATCGCGTGTAGACATAGGAATGAGGATATTTTTAATAGAATCGGAGCAACCAACGAATTAGTTAGCTAAAGTGGCAATAGGCCGGTCATATAGCTCGAATAACCAATAATCGATGGGAGATCTCGAATGGCATCCTAGTACAGTTAAGCGAAGTACAGAGCGGGGCTGAAGAAAAAGTGAAGTGTAAGAGATGAAGGAAGTGGATGGAAAAAGCATCATAAGTACATTTCAGTGATCCAATAACGATGAAACTGTAGCCGCTCCTATGCTTCCAAATCGTCTGAAATGTTGTGTGATTGACGTTGCGACATAAATCATAACAGTATTGTTAAATATTAAATTATGGTGAAAGCAAAAAATAAACTAAAATCATACATACCTACTGCTTGTACCAGGCCTCTTCTCATTTCTGGGAAGGTTATAGAGCTGTTAGTGTTACGTGTCTTCAATGTGTGTTATCAGACTTGACAAGTCCTTGAAATATTGTATTTCTCAGTTATGAAAGTTCTCTTACGATGTTTACCTCTACCGTCGAGTACATGGTTAATCAGTAATTACATGTGAAATTGAAATTAACTATTTTTTGGTACTGTCGAGGATCGAACTAAGATTTTTTTTTTAAAGAAGAGGGGGCAAACGAGCATGCGGCTCACCTGATGTTAAGTGACTACCGCCGCCCATGATCAACCGCAACACCAGGAGAATTGCGGGTGCGTTGCCGGCCCTTTAGAAAGGACTAAGCTCTTTTCTTGAAGGTCCCCAGGTCGTATCGGTCCGGAAAAATCGCCGGTGATAAACTATTCCACAGAGAGGTTGTACGTGGAAGAAAACTCCTTGTGAAACGTACAGTGGTGGACCGCCAAGCATCCAGATGGTGTGGATGGTATCGGGACGTTTGCCGTGTCGTGCGTTCACGAAATTTGGCGGCTGGGATTAATCCGAACAATTCCTCAGAGCACTCCCCGTGATAGATGCGATAAAATACGCAAAGAGATGCAACATCTCTTCGCAACGCCAGTGAATCGAGCCGATCGGAAAGCACTCGGTCGTCGACGATTCGAGCCGCTCTGCGCTGGATGCGGTCAAGTGGAAGGAGCTGGTACTGGGGAGCCCCAGCCCAGAGATGGGAACAGTATTTCATGTGCGGCCGAACCTGCGCCTTGTAAAGTTGCAGGCGGTGTGCCGGCATGAAATACTGTCCCGCTCTGCTGAGCACGCCAAGCTTTTTAGAGGCCAATTTGGCCTTCCCTTCCAAGTGACCACGAAACTGCACGTCACTCGATATGTCGACGCCGAGGATTCCGATACTGGCTGAGGCAACAAGGGGAGTGCCTTGAAACTGAGGGGATACGACAAAGGGGTTCTTTTTAGCGGTTAACGCGCAAACTTGTGTCTTCTGGGGGTTAAACTGGACTAGATTTAGTCGTCCCGAATCCGAGACTCTCTTCAGCAAAGACTCGACTTCAGTCACAAGTTTGTCCCGGCACTCGGAGACGTTTTCCCGAGAAATATTGGCTCGGCCGGTGTAAAGAGCATCACCAGTGCTGTCATCTGCATAGCAATGAATGTTACGGGTATGCAACATATCATTGATATGCAGAAGAAACAGCGTTGGCGATAGCAAGCAGCCCTGTGGAACACCAGCATTAATAGGCTTGCAATCGGAGCTTGCATCGTCTACAACGACCTTGATGCTCCGATCTGCAAGAAAGCTGGTGATCCAATCGCACAATTTCTCGGGAAGCCCATAGGAAGGGAGCTTCGAAAGAAGCGCTTTGTGCCAAACCTGATCGAAGGCCTTCGCAATCTCCAAACTAACGGCCAATGCCTCCCCCTTGAACTCTACTGCCTCCGCCCATCTGTGAGTGAGGTAGACCAGAAGATCACCAGCTGACCGACCATGGCAAAAACCGTATTGGCGGTCACTAATCAGCTGGTGATCCTCAAGGTACCTCATGAGCTGGCAGTTTACAATGGACTCCATTGTTTTGGAGAACAAGGAGGTGATGGCGATTGGCCGGTAGTTGGACGGGTCTGAGCGGTCGCCTTTTTTAGGGATCGGGTGGACGAAAGCCGTCTTCCATGATTTTGGGACTACGCCTAGGGAGTAGGAGTACCGGAAAAGACGCGTTAAAACCGGTGCAAACTCTGGAGCACACGTCCTCAGCACTATTGGGGGGATTCCGTCAGGCCCACTCGACTTGTGGATGTCCAGGGAGACGAGTGCTTTGCGAACCGAGCGCTGTGTGAACTGCACTTCCAGCATGGAGCACTCACACCGCGGGATGGTCGGCGGCGTACTCCCCCCGTCATCGAGAGTCGAGTTAGACGCAAAGTAGGAGCCTAGAAGATCGGCTTTCTCCTTTGCAGTATGGGCCAGTGAGTCGTCCTCCCTGTGCAGAGATGGAAGAGATGGCTGACAGAAATTCCCCTGGACAGCCTTGGCGAGAGACCAGAATGCACGGGTTCCAGAAGGAAGGCGAACTAGTTTCTCGCCAATTCTGCCTATGTGCTCTGACTTTGCCATGGCAATGACTCTTTTGAAGGACCTAGAGGTGGAATTATACTTCTTTTTTAGAGCGCTGGTGTTTACATCCCGGGACGCTGATGCATCAACCCAGGCTTGGTAGCACTCCTGCTTATAGCATGATGCTATTTTACAGGAGCGACCAAACCATGGCTGAGATTTGCCTCCAATGGGCACCACAGAGGAAGGAATAAAAAGTTCCGTACCCTGAAGCGCCACATCAGTAACAGAATCCGCAACAACGTTGGGATCATCCGGCGAGAAGCAAACCCGCCCCCAAGGGTAGGATGCAAAGAAAGACCGCATCCCATCCCAATCGGCTGACCTATAGTGCCAAACACGGCGGCAGCCTGCAGAATGCAACCGCGATTTCAGCGTGAGTGGCACAGCACTCCGGACCAGACAATGGTCCGAGGAGCCTAAAGGGGCGTCGCCGGAAATCTGATATCCGTCCGGGTGAGAGGTCAGCAGAAGGTCCAACAGGGAAGGTGCATGATCCTCCACATCTGGAATCCGCGTAGGCGAAGTAACCAGTTGTGTCAGACCATATGCCAAGGCAAAATCATGAACAGATCTCCCCGCATGATCGGTTAAACGTGAACCGAGCCATTCGGCGTGATGGGCGTTAAAGTCGCCGAGGATCACGATCTCTGCGGAGGGGATCTGCTTTAGCAACGAATCTGCAGCCATTTGGACGTGGTCGAAGAGTCGGTCTGTTTCGGCATTACCGCTGTGGGACCTATAGAGGCACCCGTAGACGCGCGGATGGTCGTCGCTGTCTACGCGTAGCCAAAGGATGGACAGGTCTGAACCTTCAAGTCTGCTGAGGCGTCGAGAACAGATGTCCTCTCTGACGTAAACGCAAACTCCAGCCCGAGGCACAAAGGAGTGTTCCAGTTTGTACCCCGGGTAGGAGAGATACGAGACATCAGCCGGAGAGGACACCTGCGTCTCGGTCAGAAAGAGCAGAGCCGGCCTCGCCGTCTCGAGATGGTAGTGGACGGCGTTTAGGTTAGAGTGAAGTCCCCTGATATTGCAGAAATTCACGGACAGCGTGGCAGGGGTCGCCTTGGTCTTGTTTCTTCGTTTGCCCCGAGCAGTTGTAGTCTTGAGCGGAATTTCGCCCCCCCAGAATACGCAAGGCAGCCTGAGCACCCACGCTCAGAAGTGGAGAAACATGGTCGTGGATGCTCAGCGAGGGATTCTCCAGGGGTGTTGGTACCCTCCTGGGGTAGTCTATCTTTATTTAATTCCGCTACCATGTTGATGGGGGGGGGGGATTTGGGCCTCCGGCCACCTGCACTCACCAGACGAAACGCGGAAGCAGAACTTCCACTTCACGCCGGTATTCTGTGAGGTCGTGGTACCACCCCGGTTTGAGCCGGCCCATACGTGCAACAGCAAAGCTGCCGCATGGCTCTACCACTGTCAGAAAAGATTGCTCGCTAACTGTAAAATTTATGGTGAGCGCTTAGCCCCTGACCTACAACTACTCTAATTATTATCATTTCATTCATTACAGCCTGCTAAATACGGGGAATTTTATATAGTTGCCATATTTGCAGGAAGATTGACTACCGCAATTATTTTATTATTTTAATATGCTTCTGTCCATCTGCTGTTTCATTTTATCTCTGTCACCAATTTTTTAAAGAACTGAGGGGGAGAGGGGGAACGAGCATGCAACAACGGGAACGAACAACTGTAACACAATTTTTAATTTTTTATTTATAAATATATTTAGCCATATTCTAAAATTATTTATTTTTAATACATGCTCAATTATGAATAAAAAACAGTATTACACATTTCTGGTAACGATTTTGTGATTTGAAATATTATATTTCATTAGTCATAAAAATCCAAAAAAAAATTACATCTTTTGGCATATATATGGGAAATTCATACAAAAGGAAATATATTACCTCTAGGGTATTCTTCGAATTTTTAAAGCTAGTATATTGAGGGAGCCACAACATATCAAAAGCTTTATAGAGTGTGAGCACAGGTGGCTCAAATATCTTTGCCAATGAGACGTGATAGGAATACCAATTTTTCAAACAATAAATAGGAATTTTATTTTAGTGTCTGAAGAATTTGAATTTCGATCGGTGTCTCTTTAAAGTTATATTGAAAGTCTCATGAAATCGTCTAATTTTGTCATCCGTCTCAATAAAATAATGACTTCTACATAATATATAATAATTTAACTTGCAATCCGTATGTAAATGACTCCGAACAACCATTTATGATAAATAATTGTCAATAGTACGTATTTCGTAAAATATGCACTGACGAAAAACATTAATTGTTAATAAAACGAAAAACATAAATAAAAGTGCTACTAGCGGTGTTTAAAATAGACATTTTATTATTACAAATTTTCAAGATATATTGTTACTTTATCTCGATTTAAATTAAAATCTTTTTTGAATTGCGTAATTTCATTTAAGTATAGCATGTATATGGCTTATTTTATGACTGCAAAAATCGATAACCGTGCGGAAGAAAGGTTTTTGAGTGGCAGTCTCAGACCTGTAGGCGAAGTGTGGGATGGCCACCCACAAGATGGAATAACGAAATGTAAGACATGCAGGAAGTCAAGCAAAAAGTTTCCGTAAAATAAAGTGATTTGCAACACACGAACAATAAAAACCGAAACCAAAAAGGTTAAAAAACTCTGTCGGTGGCAACAGCATTAGCCGTAATATGATTGTTCCTTTCGTTGATGATACGGCATCATCATTTATTTAATTAATGCATGTGTCTCTTCGTCTGAATTCCCTCAAGCCTGGAAGATTGCACATGTCCTCTTTCGAAGAGATTTAATGCCGTCAAGCTTTCTGATTTCCGTCTCATCTCGATCCTACGTTTCCTTTCTAAAGTCCTTGAAAAACTTATTTGACAATAGCTGACTCTTTTCCTTCATAAGCACTATTTATTGAATCCTTTACAATTCGGTTTCCATCCTGTACCTTAATAGAAGTTACAGATGACATACGTTGGTGTATGTATAATAAACAACTCACAGTAATGCAGCTCACACCTTGCTGAATTTCAGTAATGTGTTCAATTTTTAATTTGATATATTGTTGAGTCAGTTGTATTTCCTTAACATATTTCTATAAATAATTAACTGATTTCAAAGTTATGTCTATGGTCGTCGGCAGTGTATTAGTTTCGATGAAACTCACTCATCTTGGTGCGATATTACTGCAGGCGTGCCGCAGTGCGGCGTATTGTCACATTTACGTTTTTCCATTTTCATTAATTTAATCACTCATAAGAGATCACTCATAAGAGCCGTGTTAGCTCAGATGGTTAGCGCTCGCTGTAAATTTCACAGTACGCTAGTAAACCGGGTTCGATCCCCGCCGGCACCAATGAAATTGTTAATTGCAATTTTAAGTGCTGATTTACCACGTGCTCAGCGATGAAGGAAAACATCGTGAGGAAACCTGCATGTCTGAGAAATAAGAAAAAAAATATTTCGAAGACATGTGAAGTTCGCCAACAGGCATTGGGGCAGCGCGGCGGACACTTCCTTACCCTAAAACCCTCTCAGAAATGAGGGGAGGCCTGTGCCCAGCAGTGGGACGTATATAGGCTGTAACTTTAACTTTATACTTTAATCACTCATAAAATGTGTTCTCTCTACCACAATGTACCTATGCGGATCATGTTCAGATTTACAACCAATCAACTCTTGAGAATTTGCTGCACGCAATAGCTACATTGAATAATGATTTATTATTTATAAGTGGAGTAAATCATATGGCCTAAATGTCAATCCCAAAAAGTCACAGGCTATTATTATTAGTAGCCAGAGCTTTATCTCAAGAACTGATTGCTTCTCCGTACCACCTAACAAATTCGATGGAGTTGTAATCATTACTTTGATAATGTCAAAAATCTTGGTATTTTTCTAGATAATCCCTAAATTGGATACGCCAACTGAACAATGTAAGTAAGAAATCCTTTGTCGCTCATTGTTTACTGCGTCGCCTTCGATCATTTCTTCCCATTCCTACAAAATTATTTTCGCTCAGTCTCTTCTCCTTCCAATTCCCGACTATGCTGACGAAACTGACGCTATGTAACATAACTAAGGGCCAGTTGGATAAGCTAGAGAGACTTCAAAATACTAATATTAGGTTCATATTTGGATTGCGCAAATTTGATTATATTTCCCAATTTCGCTCACAGGCGAGCTACCAATACGACTTCGCCGAAACATGCACATTCTTTCTATTCTGTACTATGTATTATTTCATTACGCTCTTCAAGAAAATTCATTTTAAGTACACTCACACTCACTCACAACTCACAGTACTTATTTTTTTGAAAATTTGTCGTACAATGATTTTTATGAATTTCAATGTCATTTATGTAAAAAGAAATAGGATAAATGCGAGAAATAGAGTAAATGGGGCTCTGCACTCTATTGTGAAGAGTCAAAATGTGTCGAAAAAGGCACGTATGGCAATTCACAATGCTGTGTTAGTCCCTATTTTAACGTATGGTAGTGAAAGTTGGGTGTGGCAGAAGAAACGAGAGTAAAATGAACGCAGTAGAAATGCGGTCGTTAAGAAGTATGTTAGGGCTGAATCTGAATGACAGGGTGAGAAATTGTGTGATAAGAGAAGAGCGTGGTTTGCAAGATGATTTTGTGACCAGGATTAAGAAAGGAATGCTTCGGTGGTTTGGTCATGTGGAAAGAATGAATGAGGAAAGAGTGACAAAGAAAATTTATGTTGCAGAAGTGAATGGCAGAGACGTAAAGGGAGGTCCTAGGCGAAAATTTATCGACCAAATTGGCGATTTATCGAAAACGGGCCAAATTAGGAGTACCCTTAACCGACGCGCATGTATGCGTAGGTATATGGATGTGAAGGAGGCGAGAGAGGTGTGTCAGGATCGTGTCAAATGGAAGTCTGTAGTCTCTGCCTACCCCTCTGGGTGACAGGCGTCAGTGTTTATGTATTACGTATGTATGTTATGTAAACAAGAAAGATAAAAGACCATTCACGATGAAACCCATCTTGTGCCACTGTTTACAACTGGTTAAATGAGTTTAAACGTGGTCGCACTAATCTCAGCGATGATCTGCGAGAGGGACAGCCTTTTACGGCGACGATTGAAGGTAACATCAGTGTTGTGAGACATATGATAGAGACTAGTATCCCTAAGTGTAATTGTAGGATAGCCCCGTTGATTATGCAGTCTTAAGTAGTAGTAGCAAGATGAAGGTATCCTCAAACAACGCGAACTTGGCACCGAGGCGCGGTTGTCGAAATCAAAACATCATTACTTATATTGGCATTAATGCCATTATTTTCAAATATATTTTTAAATTTTTTACTTTATGTCTTTACTGTAAGCCTGCAAAAGTCCACTGTTGGACTTGGGCCTCTCTCGTTAAATCCTACCTGACTTGCCTCACTACTACACTATTTCGCTATCGTCCATCGCCAGTCTTGGTATTTTACTACTTATGTAAACGATATGGTTATAATGCAGGCACATGGCAATCTCTTACTAATTTTGCTAGAATATACAAAAAATAGCTTAAGAAAAATGTCTATTACATTCGATTTATAATTAGTAGAGTTAAAATTCATCTTATCCATGCATAATCATTTCCTATAAAAATATTATTGCAGGAATTTTGCCATGCTTGTCAGGCTGGTTGGCAACTAAAGTTTTTTTTATTTAAAGTTAATATCAGAGAGATTCTGCTGCCAATCTAATGTTTTAGTTTCTCCCTGTAATTTTTCTAAGTAAGAGTCGCCTCTCACATTTGGTATGCTCACGACATTTGGTAGGGAGTAATATTTTTTTTAATTTATTAATCAAAAAGTTAACACATTATTATATACGTGATTTGTACCATTAAACCAATAATGGTATGTATTGGTAATCACATTCGCAACTAACGCACTGCTAGACATTAAATAAGTAATGACAAAGTATACATTTAAAGATACCTCCTTTAATATGTAGCAGCCAGACTAATCAGCCCTAAACGGGAATAAATAATATATACTCTGCTGCTACCATAACGCGGAAGGCGAAGATAAAAAACATTTATTTCCTAACTATCCCTGGCTACTGAGATAGCGCGGACTGCATATAGATAATTTGACGTTCTTATAAAGAAACAAGAAGCAGCCGCAAATATCATTCAGCGCCACATCGACTTCACACGCCGCTATCGTCACGTATCCGTCGACCAATGGGGAGCCGTTTCTTCAACGCCGCAGCTCGCTTCTTCTTGCTGTTCCGGAGCTGTATTCCACGCCGCCGCCGCTCGTCGACTACGCACGCGCACCGATCTGCATGTCTTTTATAGCCCGGTCCAGCGACGTAGCTTCGTAAACAACACACAAGTCTCACGCCGGGAAACGAAACGTACATAATAGTAATACATTTTGGTTAATTTTCATTGGTCATAATATAAGCAGTATAATTGGCTATGTACAATAAAAATAATTACCATTGGCAAATCAATTGTGAGCCAGCCATATAAATATAGGCAAGATGCAAATATATTCATTCTAGTCCACAGTCCATTCTATATTCGTACTCCAGTCGGACTTACATAAACAGTCGTTTCATTTCTCCACCTTGAAACCACTCGGAGTCTGTTAATAGTGGACCGTTCATCACTACTATTACAAATAATAATAATATGGGGTAGGGAATTGACGACTCCATCACCCGCTGACGTAACAGTTAAGTGACAAAATTGCTACGTCAACGCAGTCAGTCAGCGCCTTGCGAGAGGTGTGGGCACCGTGCCTCGGTACAATTCAGGGTGCAAATGCCTGTTTGTGCTTATGGCCACACACGACACGGTGCCGGGCCTGGGCGTCTTCCGTTAATGGACCAAATCATGGATGATGGACAAAAAGATAGTGCGCAAAGGGCCGCTGCCTGGAATTCGCCAAGGTGCGTCTGGAGCTGGCGCTGGAGGCGACAGCATGCGGGCCGCCAGCCAAGCGCGGAGTGCTGCAAGACCCCCTAGCAGCCCCCCGCATCCATCATTCCCACCAGAAGGCTTGGTGTCGGCTGGTTCTTCTCGGACTCAGCAAGTGGCACCCGCCACTGGTAGAGCACGTCGCATGCGTTGGTCACAAATAATGAACGCAAATGCACTGCGGGCGTACTTTGGAGCAAAAGGGGAAGAAACTGGATGTTTGGCGTATCGGGCTCGGATGCATTGTTTTTTTGCAGAGCTGGAGCCAACATTGTGAGGCTGTTCACTCATCGAATGGAAATGCTACGGCTGGGAATGCGGCGCCACTAGTTGCGCAGCAAACTGCATATGTGGATGCTGCCGTCAATATTTCATTAGTAGTTGATTCAGACGATGATGGAATAGTCTCTAGTCTAGAAAATGAGGAGCATATTGGAAGAGTCGATGCTAGAAACACGCAGCATGCTTCTCGAAAATCGACCGCGACTTCTCCGCATACCCCTTGTCAAGCGAAATTTGGCTATCGTGCGGGCTCTTAACCCAATGCTGGTGATCTATTTTGAAGCCAGCCGGAACTTTTGCAAGACGGACTCAGTTCTTTTTGGTGCCGCACTGACAGTATGCCGTATTATTGGTGCCAAACTTCCCATGGCTAGACGTGCTGCTCGACAAAGTAGCGCCATGCCAGCCTGGAGAAAAAGAATCGAGGACCGTATTGCAAATGCAAGGGTCCTTATCTGCAGACTGACGAGCTCCAAGTCGGGTAATAATAGACCGAGGATTGTGCGCACCGTTAGAATGGCGTTTGCTGGGACAAATATTAGTTTGTCTCAGCTGGATATCACGAAAAAACTAACGGAGCGCATAGATGACCTGAAGCAAAAAATCGTTGCATAGGGGAAGCGACTTCGACGATTTAGCGAGAGGTTAAGGCGGTTCAACCAGAATCGTCTCCTCCAGAGTCATCAAAAGAGGCTCTATAAATCATTGGAGTGACCAGAGGTATGTGGAGCGGGCCCAAGACCGGATCAGGCTGACACTGTCGCATTTTATCGTGGCCTGTGGTCAGAACTCGTAAACCACAGCGAGGGCCCTTGGATTGAAGTTGTGGCGAGCCAGAGTGCGAGTGTTGCGACTATGGACCCATCTCTATAACGCCGTGTGGCAGCGCTGTCATCGCACTGCAAGCAAAATACATCGAAGCCTAAATCACGCTATCAACATTCCGAATCATAAACAGTATATATAGAACATCTCCGAACTATTACATGGAGTGCTGGCCACTCCCCGGGCAGAATACCTTGTCCGGCAGGAGATCTCCCCTTTTCCTTCCACGGCCATAGTGGTGACCATCCGACGTTATCTGAACACGCAACCAACAATCTTCGGAAACTCCAAGCTTCATTATCGTCATAGAATAACCCCACCCATTCGCTCCCGAGCAGATATCGTCTGCAGTCTTCATATCCTGCAAGCCATCTAGCTTCACAAGGTTCATCGCAGCACTGGAATAATAATGCTTCCTGTTCCTTCAAGCTACTCTCTGTGCCATATAGTATTCGGCACGGCTCTGAGCCTTACTGCTTGCCTCTGCTTCACGGCACTCTCGCAGATTACTTGCCTTCTTCTCGACTCACCGCAGACTACAAGACAATATCCTGGCACTTGCACATTCATCGACAACGAGACTGCACTGTCGACCTCCGATCTGAGCAGGGGGTGATGGATCTGAGAAGGTGATGTGGCGGCGCTGTCATCGCGTCGCAAGCAAAACACACTGAAGCCTAAATCACGCTATCAACATTTTGAAATCATAAACAGCATATATAGAAAATCTCCGAACTATCACACGGAGGGCTGGCCGCTCCCCGGGCGGAACACCTTACCCGGCGGGAGATCTCCCCTTTCCTTCCACGGCCACAGCCGAAAGACGTGGCTAAGGCGGTCCGTAGGGCTCCGAACTGGAAAAGTCCGGGGCTCGACGAGCTGCATCATTACTGGCTGATGGGGTTCGTAGTGTGTCACGCTGTGCTCGCACGACAGTTTCAAGAGGCTCTCGATCAGAAGTCACTCCCGAGTCTCTTCACTACTGGGGTCACCCACTTGGTTCCTAAAGATCAGGATACCACATATCCGAGCAAATACCGCCCCATCACGTATTTACCCACCATATATAAGACACTGACATCCATTCTGAGCGCGAGAATCACTCGTCACCTGGAGCTAAATCAGGTGATATCACGCGCTCAAAATGGATGTCGGGGCGGTTGTCGTGGAACCAAGGAACCACTCCTCATTGACGCGGTGATTGGCAAAGTGGTGAAACGCAACCGTCGGAACTTCTCCGCCGCAGGTATAGATTACAGAAATGCATTCGACTCGGTGCCCCATACATGTCTAAAGAGAGTCCTCGAGCTGTACAAGATTGACTGTACAGTTAGAGACTTCTTCGGGCAGTATATGGGGCAGTGGATTACGATTATTTGTTATCTGGGCGAGCGGATGATGGCTGCGGAGAACCACATAAGGATAAAAATAGAAGATACCCCATTTTCCAGGGTGATTCTCTGAGTCCAATCTCGTTCTGCCTCTCTCTGGACCCTCTCAGTACCTTACTAGAGGGCTCCGGGAAGAGGTTTCAACTACCGAAGGGAGGTACAAAAGTGACCCACCTTTTCTATATGGATGACCTCAAGTTATTCGCCTCCAGTCGTTCTCATCTTATGGACTTGCTAAACATCACTTGTGAATTTAGCATTACTACAACCACTAGACCAATGAGGAAGATATATTTATTTATTGTGTAAGCGGTAAACACATATGCAATTCTCGCATGGGACGTTCCAGAAATGAGTGCCACCGACGTGATCGCTTATTGCTTTTATTCAACAACCGTTTCTACTAAATTACGTAAACTACACAATAATATAAAGGCTGTTGCATTATTTTACAAACTACACACTAAACTTAGTCACATGATAAGAATAGAGAGATCTCAACGAGCTTTGCTTAAAACCATGCTTAAAAAATCAGTGAGATTTCCCACCAGAGAGGTATTCAACTTATCTCGTGTGCTATCTGTTCGCCAGTTGTATATATTAAAAGTAGTAAAGAGATGTCATAAAAACGTTTTAAAACTGCCTAACTACCAACATCTTTTAAATAAAAGGGTATACAAAATCCCCGTCCCTAACATTAAAACGTGTTTTG
Organism: Parnassius smintheus behrii; assembly: GCA_036936625.1. Lineage (NCBI taxonomy): Eukaryota > Metazoa > Arthropoda > Insecta > Lepidoptera > Papilionidae > Parnassius > Parnassius smintheus. The sequence goes on from JAUPFT010000008.1 coordinate 23,030,977, forward strand.
CTTGTCACCTGCCGTTTCCTTCATCCACGCATTTATAATAAAATATCACGATATCATAACATCAGAAACTTCAAGAGCTCACAGGTCTGTCAACTTGTTAGAAAATGGCTAATGACGTTAACATATGAGGAAACTGAGGATATAGTCAAACGTCACTAGCAGAATACACACACACACGCACACACACACACACACACACACACACACACACACACACACACACACACACACACACACACCCACGCACACACACACACACACACATACACACACACACACACACACACACACACACACACACACACACACAAACACACTTTCAAATGAAATTACAATGTACTATGATAATTTCAGTATAAAAAATATGTCTTTTATTTTGTTAGACTGTGTACGATTCTCTAGTTAACTTGCGCTCTCGGACACCAAGATACAGGATTATCCTAGTTTGGTGTCCAACCGAAAATATTTGTATATCTCACCTTGAACATTGTTTAGATGTTTAGCTTACTGTTCTTGCTTACATTTGTTAAATCTATATGTCAATAAATTTATTATTATTATTATAACTTATACCGCCACAATATGATCATTATCATCATCGTCATTATAGTCCTTAACAAGTCCACTGCTGAACATAGGCTTCCCCCAAGTAATGCCACAAAACACGGTCCTGTGCCACCTGTACTCATCAACTTCCTGTATGATATCAATATATAAAATCTTACACAGTGATGTAAATTATACGATTAAAGAAAACGTAATTTTACGCTTATCACTTCATACGTAATCAAATTATTAACAGAGTTCAAAAATCGATGAGAATACTTATTTGGTAACAAAAATTTTAAATCTCACAAAAAATTTTAACAAAAATTTACGTAACGTAAATATTATACAAACAATTTAAATTGAAATTAATTTTAATTTATCAATATTTTGTCACTCTAGATAAGATTTAAACTATTATCTATATTACATAATATTTAAATGATAGAACACACACAGTTGTTATTAAAGGGCTACTCCCTTTAATAACAACTTTTTCCAGGTCGGTATTAATCTTCTATTGGCGTTCCTCAAGGCTCAATACTTGGCCCCTTTCTGTTTTTAATATGTATTAGCCATAGAATATATTTTTCCAAGGTTATTTTTTTAAATTAATCTGTAGAAAATATCTGGTGGAGCGGTAGGATCTCGGGTTCGACTCCCGGGTCGGGCCAAAAATTATTATGCGAGATCGATTTTTTCGTGGACTGTACGCGTGGTTCCTAATAACTAACAAAGGTGAATGATATGGCACGTGGCAGTCTCAGGCAATGCACTTGCTATTACCTAATCTATTATTTAGCCAGCGCCCTGTGATGGAATTAAACTTGAGCTGTTAGGAGGAAGATGACACAGTAAAGAAAATAAAGGACACCTCAAGACAATTTAATGGAGCACTTACCGGGATGGGATTCCTTCCTTTTGAGCGGTCTCGAGGACGATACCCCTGGTGTTGCAACTGCGTTGAAAGAGAGCGAGCGGCGGCAGAGGTGGTCCATTTTATTCGCCAACCATCTCCACATTTAATTTAGGCCAGGTGCATTTCTTCATTGGCCAAAAATATGACGCCGAATTCTAGCCCCCCTCCTCCCACTTTCAGTGCGTGCGAACGGAATGCGCAGATGGGATAGAGAGGGGCACTGGCTAAACAATAACCAACTAAACAAAATGTGAGAGAACACGTTTTCCGTGCTACTATTCCCCTCGACTTGAAAGGTTCCATTCAACTAACTATAGCGAATATTAGACTGTCATGATTGAAATAATGCTCACCTTTTTTGTAATTCTCGCGCATCGGAAAACAAGCGTATTTCTATCATGTACCGACAGACCACGTTATTTGAATATGTATGAAGCACAGCCTCGTAGAATTTGCCGCAACAATTTTTATATTCCAATAAATTGTCAAGAGAGTTGATTTTAATTGAAAAATGAATAAAAAAAACTGTTGCGAGGAATGAAGTGTTTAATCATATAAAATGAAGTTTTCGAGGAAAAAAATTGTAATAAATATGAAAAATGCGATAGCAACTAATTTAAATGTCCAAAACCAATATTATTATTATTTTAAATTAGCGAAAATTTATTATAAGGTTTATTTATTTATTTATTTATATGGATCTCCAACAGTTGTACATATTAAATTACTTCTAACAAATGCTTTACTTCTATAAATTACTATGTACTACCAATTATAGGAGAACACATCATTCTAAAACAATAGCAGTGTTTATAATTTGCCTATTTTAATAGTAGTTGGAACAAAAATAAGTTTTACAAACAAAAGAAAATTAGTAATAGTTTTTGTAACATAAATAAAAGTTGAGTTTAGCATAAAGTTAGTGAATAATTAATTTTCTAAACAGTCGTTACATTTTTTCATAAAAAGTGTAAGCCCGTCACAACCAATGTCCAGTGTTGCTATGTTTTTTACACATACATTGTATACGCGTGATATACGTTTTATTGGAGAATTCTGTCCAAGTTTTGTTCGAGTTCTGTCAGTCTTAAAGAGAGGACACGGGTTGTGAGGAGGTCTCCGAGGTACATTTATATTAAATCTGCTCGACAGCTCACTGTCATCAATTTTACCATTGAAAAGTTTATGAAGAAATTTCAAATCAAGAAGAGATCTACGAACTGTCAGTGGTTTCATCCTAAATTAATCGAGTTTATTTTTGTAGCAGTCACGATGACTTGACGCCTTAAAACGAAAGATTAGGTGTTGAATGAGTGTTTTTTGAACACGTTCGATTCTTTCAATGAGGTTTTTGTAAGCGGGAGACCATTCAAGACAACAATATTCAAGTTTGATACGGACCAAGCTGTTTTACAGTTGAAGTACTGTTGTTACCTTTTTGAAATCTAAAGATTATAATAATATATAAAGACCGTCTAAGAACAAAGCCGAGCAGCCTTAAAGAAGCAGCCACTATAGAATTAATATGTTTATCGAATCTTAATTTGCTATCAAATATCAAACCCGGAACTCTAATGGAATAAAATAATTTCATTACACACAGCTAGCATCGCTGATTGCGTATATTTGACAAAAACAGATTTTTTTATAGATTCAAAAGTATAAGATTCAAAAGTAGCTCTGTACTGGATAAAGAGTTCGCCACATATGTGGCAGATCTTTCTTGCAAACCGCGTTGTTCAGATAACCAACAAAATTCGCGCTGATAACTTTTATCATGTCGCAGGTACTGAGAATCTCACTGACATACATTCATGTGGCGTTACGCCAAATAAATTAGTTTCAAACCCCCTGTGGCTTCATGGGCCTCAGTAGACCTTATTAAATCCATCTCAATGGCCTCTTCGTACTTTAGACAATGAGGTTATTGTAGACATGCCTGAGAAGAAGATTTTGTCGCATACTCTGTGCACATCCGTCCGTAATTCTGCGATTTATGAGCTCGCACTCCGCATCTCTTCTTGGAGTAAACTTCTACGTATAATTGCGTACGTGTGAAAGTTTTTTATATTATTTCCCCGCCGCAGCACTACTGTAGTGACTGCTGATGATCTCAGTTTCTCTGAGGTTATTCTCCGCGCCCTGCAAAAACAGCATTTTGCAGTTAAATATTTAAATATTGAAGGTAACAAACCTTGCTCACTCGCTTTCAATCGTTAAAGGCCTTTTATTGAGAATGGTTTGATCCGCATTGGTGGTCGTCTTTCGAACTCCGCATTAGATTACACGCAAAAACATCCAATTATACTCCCGCACAGTGATCATGTAGTGATCATGATCATTGACTATTATCATATTAAAAATTTACACGCTGGGCCTGAATTGTTATTGTCATTGCTCCGTCAAAAATTTTGGATCCTTTTCGCACGACGCACTGTGATAAATAGAGTCCACACGTGTAAATAAAGTAGTTAAATATATGTTTCCGGCTCAGACCCCATCTAACACACCCTTTAATGGCTGATCTTCCCCATAGTCGTGTAAAACAAGCTATTAAGGCATTTACACACACGGGCTGCGATTATGCCAATCCTATCGCATACACTCCTGTGCGTCGTCAGCGTCTGTAAAATATTTAAATAAGTAAAGTTAGTCAGCCTATACACCCCCAATTATTGCGCCGCGATTCTCTTCTTCTGGCAGATTTCACTTCTTCATACAAGCAGGTATCTGCCATATACGTATGTCAAATCAGCACATAAAACCAAAATTTTATATTTTTATGGATGCTGGAGTTTTTCGCGCACTGTGAAATTTACCGCTAGCACAGAATCTATCGCAACAGGGCATTTCTTAATATGACGATAATATGCAAATATTTTACAATGTTGACACAATCCGTTTGATTATTATTTAAGTACTAGTTATGTAGCCGTGGTAGCTCAGATGGTTAGTGCTCGCTGTAAATTTCACAATACACGAGCAGCCCGGGTTTAATACCCGCCGTCACTAATTAAATTGTTAGTTGCAGTTTTATGTGCTGATTTATCACGTGCTCGGTGGTGAAGAAAACATCTTGAGGAAACCTGCATGTCTGAGAAATAATAAAAAACATTTCGAAGATTTGTCAAGTTCTGGTTCTGTGTAACCTCTAAAATATAGGTTAGAGGTTTATTTATAGCGAAATTTTTATACGAAGAATGCCATTAATATTAATGGTGAAAAGTATATATATATATATATATATATATATATATATATATATATATATATATATATATATATATTATTTAAAGGAATATAATGTAGAAATACATATTAAGATAATATATTAATGAAACCTATTGTTATTGATGTCCTTAAAATGTGATAACGCCCTAAGTAATGAGTTGCAGACCGATTTCCCTTTCGAGCTTCGAGATCCTAATTTTGAAAATCTTTACAAATTGGACCCGAAATCTTGGTGTAGGACTCTATTTATGCCGAAGAGTCTGTCTTGACACTATTGTCTATTTCGGCCACCAAACAGCAGTTTTTATACTGCTGTGTTCCGGACTGAAAGGAATACAGAGCCAGTATAATTAAAGGCTATTAGATATCCCATCTTAGTCCTTAGTAGTTTAGTAGTTTAGTATTTTGTTTTAAGATGACTGCGGCTGTCCATGGGCTACGGAAATCACTTGCGATTATATGGACTTTAATAAAAAAGGTTCTCAATGAAGCCGAGAAAAGGCTCTATTACCCTAGATTACAAAAAATCTATGGACAAGTTATATTATTCTACCGCACGTACGCGCGCACACATATTATATTCACAACATTAGATTGTTATTAAAAACCATGATTTTAATTTTACTGTGTAATATTACTGAAATCATAATGGATGAGTCAAATATAAACGTATATGAAGACAAAACAGATAGTTTTCGGTTTGCGTTATTACCTATTTCGAGTTCGATTTTAATTTACAATAATATGCTAAATAGCTGAGGCTATACAGATACAGCAGAATATTAAACGCAAATTGCTTGTGGAATGCAATATTTTGTGTTCCATTGTACAGGGATTGTATTCAAGCCATGGAAAGTGAAACAATGGCAACCGTTATCATTACTGTTGGAAAAAGTTCATTTAAAATCCTCACCCAAAGAAAAGCTGCGTAATACCGATTCATATAATCTCTTGTCCAAATTGTTTGATGCCGCCTAGGAAAAAATATTTAAACTCTCGTTATGTGACATTTTTTGTTCAGATAAAGATATTTAACTAAAAAGGTATTAACTCAAAAGGCTTAATAATGAAGAGTATATGTTTCTTCATTATTAAGCCTTTTGAGTTTGAGTAGCAGGTTACAGTAATATTATAAATTATATGACGAGAGATACGTCACCGAGCTATCACGGCTCCTATATTAAATTAGCTCTAAGTCTGTGTAAATCCAGCTTTAATTTTAGATATTAACAATGTGTTTTATATAATACATTATGTTTCATTATTTTATTTTTTGCAACATCTGATTATCTTGAAATATGTATAATTTCGTGTCAAACGCAGTGTGTGTTATTATCATGTTCTTAAATAAATCCAGTATTAAAAACTACCAATCAGGAACAACACTAAAAATAACAAAACAAATCACCAGATTTTAAGACATAAAAATTCACTACTGTTCATGGGCCTTTACCATTATAGGAAGAAATTGACCTTTTGACTCTGAATGAAGTCACAGAAGTTATCAAAAGCCCCGAAAAGCAATCAGTCCCAGCCCTGACGGCATTTATAACACGGTGATCAAATAACTATGTACGACTCTATTTTTGGTTCTATTAGACATTTTTAACACTCTTCATTCCAGTTGCTCACGAACACCTAGAAAGAGGCCAACGTCATAAAAATCTCGAAACCATAAAGCTGCACTAACCTAGCCTCCACGCCACGTCTACACTTATAAAACTAAAAAGAAAACATCCAAATTCATAAGTAAAGATTGCTGGATGCTACCCTCTGCTTAGGATCCCATAATTAATAAAATTAAAAATAAACCCAAGTACGACACTGCAACACTTCATAACACTGTAACCTCTCCTTCATAGTTACAGGTCATCACAAGTCAACTACTGAACCTAGTGGTATATCTAGATTTAGTGAAACCGGCATACTGATTTGAGGAGCAAGCACGTTAATGCTTGATTTACTGCGGATATCGCCGTTATAGATTTCTCATGCAAAGAAACCGCTAGAAAATAGCAAAGGGGTTAGCTAATGTAACCTGAATGACTTGAGATGTCTCATGGCAGTGTAATATTATGAGTTTCTTTAATAGATGTGTAGTACTCAGTAAAAATGGTTCGGTATTAAGTAAATGCTTATATAGGAAATCGGTTCCAACTTTGTAGTGATAAATCATATGCGCTAAATCTCAAGAGTCAATAAATTAATGTATATATAAAATTCATCACATTTAATTAAAATTATACAATATGTTGAAATACTCAAACACTACTCAATTTGAAGATCTCGTGGAGTCACACTCACTTTGACTTAAAGTGGCAGTAGATAGTGGTTGCGCGGAAAAAAACGACTACTCAAACATTTTGTTCGATCGGTTATTATTTGTTAGTGTCTCTATCCGTCCCACCTCACATTACATTCCTCACGCACTGAAGGGGGGAGGGGTCTAGAATATGATGCGATTTTCGGCCAATGAAAACGCATTCCGGCGAGATAGAGGTGGTAAAAAGGCCGATGCATAAAGGAGCACCCGCAGTCGTCGAGCGCCCTCTTCCAACGCACCACACACAGGACCAAGAGCGTCGTCCAAGAGGCCGCAAGGAATCCCATCCCGGTAAGTGCTTCCCTTTAATTGAACTATTCTTTCTATTTCCTTGTCGCATTTCTCACCCTTAGCGGTTCAAGTGGAAACTTCTTCGAGACACTGGCAAAACAGTAGATTTTGGAAAACCAAGTGCATCGTCCAAGGCTGCCGCGTGCCACGTCAGCCATCTTTGTTTTGTAGTTTTGGTTGTAAGAATCCGCACATACAGTACACATAGTAACATTTCTCAAAATAAGGTCAAGGTTTGACTGGGAATCGAACCCGAGACCCCAATCGCCGAAAACATTTCTGGCCTTCCATTTTCTTTGGTTCCTTCGAGCTGGATTGGAGGGGACAGCCTGTCGCTCAACCAGATAGTCTATAGTACCAGATAGGCATCTTAAAACAGAGCAGCGTTTGAATATTTCGGAAAAATTATTCCATTTTACACTAATTATATTAATTTTTTATATGTATACTCAAAAATATCATTAGTGCGACCGACTATAGCAATTTCGAGAAATCGATTAAGATGCGAACTTGTAGCTTGAATAAGAAGTAAACGGCAGTAGGACTCCTTTTCCAACTATGATTGCGTTGGGATAGGTGCCACCTTCTTACCTATTACTGATACCAAATAGCAGTGTTTGCACTGTTATGTTCCGGTAAGAGAATAGAAATAATAGAAAGCTAGTATAATTAAATACTGTAAAGCATTCCATTTTAGTTCTCAAAGTTGACCATAGCCACTTACTTATCAGTCGGTCTATAAGTTCGTTTGTCACTCCAGTTTTATTAATAATTGGTGAAATCCGTAAAAGTTTAAAAAGTCTGAGGAGTTCGTACATACATACCAGACATACATACCAGCTCAAAACAATACCATTTTTCGGTTGATGAAATATTTTTTATTTCAATAGACTAACTCGGCACGAATCCATAAAAACAATAGCTATTAACAGAGTACAAAATTTAGAGCGTCATTTCCAGCAAGCGAGAAATACAGTTTACATGAATTTATGGCCTTCACCTGTCAGAGTTCGCTTCTTATTTTTTGTTGTAGAAAACATCATATCTCATATATTGCAGTAAAAAACAAAATATTGGCTTTGTGGAAAATACTCTTTATGGATGTTATGTTTTATATATTTTACATAATTACATTTTCGCCATCTGAACTGGATACCAACTAATATTATTGCTTAATAAACTATATTGAATACATTAAACGCAAATAAATTTAAAAAATATATTATTATGTTGCATTATAATTAAACCTTTTAACTACTAACTTTTTAACTACGCCTACTTCCAACCTCTATAGCAACGAAACTCTTGGCACGTCTTTTAATTTTTTGTTTTATATTTTATGGCTACTGAACTAGTAAAAATAGAAAGAAAGAAAGAAAGATTTATTGCAGCATGCCACAAACATCAGTAGGCACTTAAATTTTAACATTTACACACACATCATTTATAAAAATTATAACAAATAAGAACAAAAATAGGAAACAACAAACAAAACAACAATTTGACGGATAAAAAAATAGAAAGAAAAAAAATCCTTTCTCATATTGTGGAGCGTCATACAAACGGGCCTCACTCAGCTTATGCAGCCGCCGGAGCAACAACGCTGGTTTTCAGTGGGCCCCATAGACAAACACTATATACCAGGAATAGATGCGCCACTCACATTTCAGTTTTCGACTGAGTGTACCGTGTTCGCTAGATGGCGCTGTATTCTTTTAGTACATCGCGGCTTGCGGAAGTTACCACTAGATGGCGTATTTTGTCAATGACTATATTGATATTTATGAAATAAGCAGTTTTATTATCAATGTTTATGTATGCATTCTACCAGATAATTATTGAATATCTACAATAAATATCTTAAATCTCCAAATAGTAATTTTGTAGATAACATTAACACTAATAAAACTTAGCCTATTTCACAAAAGATTTTTGTAATATTAATATGAAAGACGAAAGTAATTTTAATTATTTATTTATTTTCTTTTATGAATTTTATGATATTTGAAAGCTTGAGCTTTAACATTATCATTTTCACAATCGGTACTTAATAATTTTCCCTTTAGCAGCCTATTAACATTGGTGCACCAACTGTGAACAACTACATTTATTATTAAATTTAACAAATAATCATAAAGCCTCTTATTATGATTTTCGCAGGAGAGAATCGGAAAAGTTGCAAAATATTTTAGTTTTCTGAATTATCGTATCCTTAATATTCTTTATTTGTGGTTCTTCAATCAATTGCGTTTGGATTATAAGGTAAACTTCATCTGTAAATGAACACAACGCCTCCGATGGATATTTACATGACTTTTTTGTATAGTCCCTTTCTAAAATATAATCATATTGGGTCGGAGGTGTTGTGCTTAACAATTGCATTTTACACACGTTACAATTTTTACATATATTTTTTATACACTTATGCACTAAATATCCAGCAACATAACGTTTAGCTTCCTTAGTAGTTAAATTGATGGGTTCTGGATTCTCGTTTTGTCCAAACAAATTTATTAAAGAATCCACATTTATATTTGCATCTGGTTTCTCTCCTGTTTCTATTTTTGCGAATTAATTAAACATTTTAGTGGCTTTAATATTTTGTTATTGTCACGTTCACAGTTTGCACTAATTGAATGAGGGGAAGTTAAATTATTCACTAACAAAGTTTTATATGCTGCAGTAAATTGGCAGCATGTTGGTGATACATTTCGAATCCCATTGCTCCTGATACTGGAAAAGAAATTTTCCAGTGGATCCTGGTTCAGGTTTCTCATTAATAAGCTGCTTACACTGTGCTTAGCGTTTAAATAAGAAAACATTTCTTTTACTACATGGATATTATGTATCCAATTTTGAATTGATGGAACCTTTACAAATTTTGTAGCCCCATCTTTATTTACTTCATAACCCATAGAGTTCAGTATAGGTAAAGCTTCATCCCAGAGCTTAAAATGCAGCGAGTTTTTTCTCAATGCTGCTTTGTATAGTTTTGCACTGTCTTGGTAACAATGACCATTGAAAGAGTCAAATAACTTATCAACTAGTAGCAGCAGATCAGCAGTTGCGAGACATTCTTTTGGCAATAGATTATGATCTGAAAAAGAAAACATTATTAATTATTAAAAATTTAAAGATTTTTACTATTTCCTATTATAATGTGAAGCTGTAGTGGCAATGAATCAGTCATATAGCTCGAAGAACCGACGACCGATGGGGACGAAAGGTTCTCGAGTGGCAGCCTTGTATTGGTAGGGGAAATGTAGAGCGGCCCCGAACTAGATGGAGTGACGACCTACTAAGACATACAGGAAGTCGAAGTATGCAGATAGCTTAAGACCGTACTTTGTTACTTGTGAAGGGCTGTAATGACGATGATGATTAATATCCATACTAGTATTATAAATGTGTCTTTATATCTGCCTGTTAAATTTTCATGGCCATCCAATTGAACGATTTTGGCGAAATTTGGTACAAAGATAGCTTAGGTTCTGTAAACAGATAGAATTTTTTTTGACAGAATACCAGAGAGCTCTCTGAATTTTAAAAATCTAAATCCACACAGATGGAATCGCTGGTATCATTTAAGTACAGAAATAAAAATACAAACTTGCTAAGAAGCGTAAAGCTGCAGATACCCGTTGGCTGAAAACTTGAGCTGCATATTTCACTTTCATTTTAGGAACTTTGTCCTTATTGACGTGCATCTCCGTTAATTTGTTCACCAAGCGAATGTCATGTTCTCCCACATCAATGTCAAGTAACATTCGTAAATGATTCCATTGTGCAACCTTTGTTTCTCCGTTTTGGGTGTATTTTAAATTTTTGGTCATTAGGTTGTTTCTTAATCCCTTGAGTACATGTGGAGGATCAAAAATTGGAAAGATTTTGCTGTCATCAATTTCAAAAGCCAAACCTTTCCATTCAGTGCCATTACGAAGGTATTTTTCTTTTGTTTCATTAAGAAGATTTTTTATAACTTTCGTATTTGTTGGGGATTGGTCACAGATTGTAGACACAATTTTTAAGCCAGTGCTGTTGACTTGTGCTATTACTTCTTTGATTAATTTTTTTAATTCTACACTGTTTGTTGTACTCTGACAGAATGTAAAGCAAATCGGTTGTTTAAATTTTCCCTTAAGACTTTTCAGCATAAATACTAATGCATGATCAGCAATTTTTGAGGTCCTATGTCCCCCAAAATCTTCAAAACCAATAATTTCATCCAGGGATTTTTGATAATAAAGTCCTGGAGTCAATGCCACCTCATCAAAAATTAATGTACACAGCTTTTTTTCATCAGGCAACTTTTTCACAGTTTTAGCTAATTGTTTCATTATGGTCTCGTTTATGCCTGTAGTTAAAGAGATGCTGCTTAACATTTTTTGTATGGTTCTTTTAGAAGGCAAACCAAAAATCCTTTGCAAGAAGTTATATGTTTTTTGACTTTGCTTGTATATAGTCAAACATAAAATTTTCTCTTTCATGCTGAATCTCCTACCTCTTGGCATTTTTGATGACTTTTTAAGTTGCATATTTACCAATATTGCAGCTGGTTCAGGAAGGTTTTCTACAACATTTAAAAATGCCTGACTCTGTGACAATTTTTTTGCCTGACGAACCCTCTCATTCAATGTCTTACATTTACTTTTTAATTTCAGAATTCGAGCTTTTAAAGTTCTCAATTCTTTGGAACATTTTAGTGTTCGAGTGTTAACTGAAAATAGAAAAAAAATATGTTACAATACTTATAATTTTTTTGGTACTTATTAAACTGACTTCTATTTAATAGCATTATTCTCCTTTATAAATCTCGTGAAAGCAGTGCAAGCGTGAATGGGTCGGCTCGACCGGATAAGGACCACTCTCTCACAGAATACTTGCGTAAAATAGCAGCTTAACGCTGCTGTTTTCATATGGTGAGTGTAGAGAACGGGATACCCTTTTTATTGGAAATGAGGCGTTCTATCTTAGTCCTCACGGGTGACAATGCATCTGCATTTTGATTTATAATAGAGGATAGATGTAGATGTCTATGGACCGCAGCAACCACTTACCATCAAGTGGACTGTGTGCTCGTTTGTCACCCTATCCTATAAACAAAAAAAATTGCTAAGTTAGCCATCACCAACGCGTATCTGAAACATACTATCCTTAGCCACCATTCGATGTAAGCTACTGTAAATACAACTCAGCATGGTAGTTATTTTTTTGTATCTACATTTGTATATTCAAGCAGTAACTTTTTTTTACATACAAAAAAATGATGTTCCAACATTCACTACCAGAACTTCTCCCCTTTTTCCTTCTCAGAAAAGCTGCATTAAGAACACAGGGCGCGTCTTCCTCCATGGCTTCTAACTCCCCTAGCGTAACGGACCCCCCACCCTCCCGGGTCCGACACGAAATAATCAATCATGTATATACACATATTGAATATATATATACACCTAGTTGAAATAAAATATTACTATTTTTAAAATATTTACCTCTAGGAAGTAGTTTTTGTTTCGGATACGGCAACTTGAAGGGCTCTAAGTTGTCTCCTATTTGCATATCAATATCCATTTCAGTCTCAACAGAAGATGATGGTTGAAGCACTATTGGCGAAGTTGAAGCTAAAAAATTAAAACAGTAAATTAGTTTTAAGTTGTACTATCAAATAAGCCCTTTGAATAAATATGACCCTATTATATTTATATATCAAACTAGCTGTAACCGGTGCGTTGCTGCCACAGAAGAAATAATTGTGAAATAATATTGTTTTATATGTAGAAGAGTTATATTGTTTAATTAGGAATGATAATATATTCATTGTAGTTGAATGCTATATCTTTAAAATAAAGACAGTCATCTGTGACCCAGACCCGACAGACATCCAGCGGCAGAAGAGGTCAGAAACAATAATACTTTAATCAGGTGCAGAATTCATTCACAACACGTTATGACAAAATGTTATATTATTTTTGTTATATTATGCAGCTGAATTATGTAGTTTAAAAATTACATAATTCAGTTGCATCTCCAGGTCACCTAGATACATCCCATAGCTATTTTAACGTCATTTAGTTGCATACATTAACGAATTTTGTAGATAAATAGCCATAATAATAACTAACTTCTACCAATAAAAGAACAATGTGTATATCAATATAACCCCTCAACAGCAGTATCAATAAATTAACAATTTTATTTATATACATATTTTATTTATATTTATATACGTTTGAAGGCCAGTTTATTCCTACAGGAATCAAAAATACCTTAATCCATGCATATCAAGTTGCGGGCTTCATCTTGATGTTTAATAATTATATAAAAATGTAAGCAAACATTTGGTACAAACTATAAATGACTGAAAATTTATTTACTTTTCATATTTCTGTCATGCTTGTTATTTAGAGAAGTATAAAATGCCTTGAGCAAGTTAGAGGTACTTACATAAGTTCAAAGTTGGTACTGCATTTCCGGTGAGTCGTTTACTTGCAGAACGGTAAAATTCCTCAAAGTGACAATCACATATTCTTATATTGTTAAAAATGAACGAATCTCCTTTTGTTTTTGCATTTTCATTCAAAACCATTTTCCACTGTTCAAATTTCTCCGAATTTGGGTATTCTGGTTTCGGGAATTGGTGAAAAGGACCTAAAACTTTTATATAGTAAGTTTTTATTGACACAAAACACGATAAATTGAATACCAATTTGCTACTAGTTTGGTAAGGAATATTTTAGGGTTCCACAAGCACTGTTGGGGAACTCTTATTTAATTTTCGAACTTCAAAGATTAATGATCATACCTTCAGTCGCACATCCAAAATAACACTTTATTGCTGATTTCCTCGGCATTTTATACAAGTTGCGGTAAACAAAGTCCAGTAGCGAAAAGCAGGGTTGATAAGTTGGCAGCAGCAGAGTCCAGTTGGCAAGAGCAGGGTCAATCGTCAATAGCAGGTAACACGGGCACAGGGGATAAATCAGGTCAAACGTTCGAAGAATATACAACAAAAACAAGAAACAAGCGCAAACCAGGTCCAGAATTTTCAAATAACACAATAACGTAATTTCGCAAGCAAGAGCACGATAACGAAATTTATTTGAAAGAACTGTAAACAAAGTAGAATATTTACGTGTCAACCACAACCATAGACCAAAATTGCCATAGATTTAGTTTTTCTTGGCCTTTGGATTCTGGTGTTTTGGCATAATTAACGCCATCTCTACAACGCTGAAGAAAACTAGCGTACAAGTTTATGTACCTGGTTCACTAGAGGGCAGTACTTTCAATGCATTTTTTATTCTTGTAAATTTGTATGTCAGTTTCATCCCCCTGGTGGGCCCGAACGGATAGTAACGTACGGACGTCCGCGCGTGACACAATAATATTTTAAAACCAATCTGTCTATGTTGAAATCATTGATTTCTAAACGAAGGTATATATATGCGCTTATTATACATGCACTTTAATTTATTTTCAAAAATTTTGTGTCACCGGTGTGTTCTTAACTTTATTAATTAATATGTTTTATTATTACAAAAATTTATTACGTTGTATTCGTTTTCTTATATTATTATATGTATTTTTTAACACACTTCCAAAACTTATACATAAATTACATCAGTTATTAATTGACAATATTAAATTACACTTTATTTAGCCTGCAGTCAGTGTACCCATCCGCACAGTATCCAATTTAAGGTTATATTATCATCACTTCACTTTATTAGTTGCGACCTTGACTGCCTGTGCTATGTGCCAGTACCCATTTTGGTGAGTAGTACGCTTCAGTCTATGTTCTTTTGAGTTAATGTTAGATAGTGTTTATATTTTTCTTTAAATGTTTTAATTGTTTTCAGGCTACGAAGCGGTGGCGGCAGGTCGTTCCAACACTTTGAGGCAGCGTACCTAAAGCTCCCTCGCGAGAATTTACGTCGCTCGACCACACCAACTTTTGGTAGAGATAAGATGGCGTATTATATTTAATTATACCAATCAGTAGGGTTGCTAAATGAAAGTCACGACGATATTTCATTTTTGAAATGTTGCCTCCTTTGACGTACGGCGTAACGTAACTGCGTGGCGGTATCCCGAAGCAAAATCTTGCACAAGCGTTCTGAACTCGCTGAATGAGTTTTTGACTTCGTATTAATAGATGAGGACCATAAACTACATCCATGTAATTAAATTTAGAAAGAATTAATGAGTCACAGAGCCTGATTCGAATATCTGTATTCAGGAAATTTCTAATTTGATACAGGACTTTAAGTCTGTAGAAGCAATTTCTAGTAGTATTAAGTATGTGATTCGCGAAGCGCAAACGATCATCCATAAGCAGACCTAAATTGCGAGTTTCAGTCACACGTTCAATTTGTTACCCTTTTATGGTGACATGAAACCGTTGATTCGCAATCTTATGAATTTGCTTAGCCGTTCCTAGAATCATATACTTTGATTTATTTTCGTTTAGAACAAGAGCATTCGGTTTTGACCAATCAGCAATGCCTTCTAAATCTTCGTTTAATTTGTTTATTGCTGATTGAGTTTCCTCAGGCTTATATGATATGTAAATCTGTGTGTCATCAGCGTACATATGGTATATAAAATGTTTGATGTGTTATACCATATCTGCACAGTACGTAGCAAACAAAAGTTTTCCTAAAATTGAGCCTTGAGGTACACCTTGTTTCACAACCTTGAAATCGGAAACTTGCGGCAACCCTCTATGGTCAGAAATTTCTACTCGCTGTGCGCGATATTTAAAGTAGCTCTCAAACCATTTCACCGCAGTTCCGTCGAAACCATAATAGAGCAATTGTGACAAAAGTAATGGTACATTCAAGCAGTAAAATGCTCTAGACTACTATTGTGCATGTGTGTATTGTGTGACTAATATTGTGCCTTTTCCAGAGTCTTTGTCTGACAGAATATCATCGATTATTTTAATCAGAGCGGTAGTTGTACTATAATGTTTCCTAAAACCTAATTGTAAACTAGGGAGTACTGCATTTGTTTCCAAATACTTTCTTAGCTACTCGGCCACAACTTTCTCTAAAATCTTTGACACACAGAGCAATATGCTGATCGGGCGGATGTCCTTAATGTTAGTTGGATTTGTGTTTTTAGGAATAGATCTGACCAATGCGTGTTGCCATTCAGTAGGATATGTATGGGTTTCTATAGATTTGTCAATTATATTTGTTATAACAGATATTGTGTTGGGTATTGACATTTTGAGCATATTAAGGGATATGCCATCTATACCAACCGCATTTGATTTTAATGACTGTACTATTTTTAAAATATCAATTTCCTGTACTGTCTTTATCTTAAATTTTCTTGAAACTTTTATATGAGATTCAAAGAGAGACATGTTGGAAGTAAGTATTTAATCAATTCCAGGAACATTTAAAAAGCTGGTACTAATTAAATTGGGATCATTAAAAATATGATACGGTAGTTCTGGTTTACTTTCTTACCTTACATTTCTTTATGTATACCATATGGATTTAGGATAATAGTGTAAAAACTTTCTTTATCAGGCCGCCGTACTGTCTTGTACGACCTTTCCGTACTAGGGGCAATGTTAGGTACCATAACCGTCACTCTCTACATGGAGATCAGCAATCACATTACCAAAGTACTTCCCCATGGATCAATGAGATTATAGATTTTAAAGATTTTAATTATTCCATTATTAGTTAAAGTACTATTTATGATTGATGTAAGCGTTACTTCTTATACCAAATCAACTATATAATAATTATGTTATAAAATAATATATACACTTATTAGTTAATTTTAATAAAATAAGCGCTTGTGTGCGCGTGCGTGCGCGTGCGTGCGCGTGTGTGCGCGTGTGTGCGCGTGTGTGCGCGTGTGTGCGCGTGTGTGCGCGTGTGTGCGCGTGCGTGCGCGTGCGTGCGCGTGCGTGCGCGTGCGTGCACGTGCGTGCGCGTGCGTGCGCGTGCGTGCGCGTGCGTGCGCGGGCGTGCGCGTGCGTGCGCGGGCGTGCGCGTGCGTGCGCGTGCGTGCGCGTGCGTGCGCGTGCGTGTGCGTGCGTGTGCTTGCGTGTGCGTGCGTGTGCGTGCGTGCGCGTGCGTGTGCGTGCGTGTGCGTGCGTGTGCGTGCGTGCGCGTGCGTGCGCGTGCTTTAAATATCGCGCACCAAGTAAAAGGGTGACAGATTGCAATTGGGGATAAGCTGAGTGGTTAGGTAGCCCTACGATTAAATTCTTGGGATCGGACGACAGGTCGTGCGTCAGTGCTGTCCACTACCGTTTTAACACCTATTTCCCAGGTCAATAAATGACTTCTCATTTTTATTTTAGCCTCATAAAGTTGGGATCGTTTTAAGTCGTATAAGTTGACTAATTTGTTGTAGATGCGAGGGAATTGGAACAGTCTGAAATGACGTGCGAAAGATGTTTTAACTAAGGTTGTGGGGATCTTAAACACTCTTTTATTTATTAACGTATTAAACGTCGGCAGTTTTGAAGATTCCCTGTGCATAAATGTAAAGGCCCTTAGAAGATACAATCTACGGACACTTAAAACTTGAGCTTCTTTAAAGAGATCTGACGTATGATAGCGCCTTGGTTTACCCATAGCTACCTTCAAAACTGCCCTCTGGGCCCTTTCCAGTGCTATCAACGTAGAGGAGGAAATACCACCCCACGCCAGTATACAATAGCTAAGTACGGACTGACATAGTGCAAGATATCTGGTCTCGGTGGTGGCTCCTCTTGGCTCCTAGGATCTTTGTCTTGTCAGAAGTGTGGTACCACTCAAATCAACGTCGCGGTTGCATTCTTCAGGCTGCCGCCGTGTTTGGCACTATAGGTTGGCTGATTTGGATAGGATGCGGTCTTTTTTCGCATCCAACCCTTGCGGGTGGGCTTGCTTCTCGCCGGACAATCCTAGCGTTGATGCTTATTCTGTCGCTGATGTGGTACTTCAGGTTATGGAACTTTTTATTCTTTCCTCTGTGGTGCCTGCCGGTCAGAGGCAAATCTCAGCCACGGTTAAGTTCACGTTTAACCGATCATGCGGGGAGATTTGTTCATGATTTTGCCTTGGCATATGGTCTGACACAACTGGTTACTTCGCCTACGCGGATTTCAGATGTGGAGGATCATGCACCTTCCCTGTTGGACCTTCTGCTGACCTCTCACCCGGACGGATATCAGATTTCCGTCGACGCCCCTTTAGGCTCCTCGGACCATTGTCTGGTCCGGAGTGCTGTGCCACTCACGCTGAAATCGCGGTTGCATTCTGCAGGCTGCCGCCGTGTTTGGTACTATAGGTCAGCCGATTGGGATGGGATGCGGTCTTTCTTTGCATCCTACCCTTGGGGGCGGGTTTGCTTCTCGCCGGATGATCCCAACGTTGTTGCGGGTTCTGTTACTGATGTGGTACTTCAGGGTATGGAACTTTTTATTCCTTCCTCTGTAGTGCCCATTGGAGGCAAATCTCAGCCATGGTTTGGTCGCTCCTGTAAAATAGCATCATGCTATAAGCAGGAGTGCTACCAAGCCTAGGTTGATGCATCAGCGTCCCGGGGTGTAAACACCAGCGCTCTAAAAAAGAAGTATAATTCCGCCCCTAGGTCCTTCAAAAGAGTCATTGCCAAGGCAAAGTCAGAGCACATAGGCAGAATTGGCGAGAAACTAGTTCGCCTTCCTTCTGGAACCCGTGCATTCTGGTCTCTCACCAAGGCTGTCCAGGGGAATTTCTGTCAGCCATCTCTTCCATCTCTGCACAGGGAGGACGACTCACTGGCCCATACTGCAAAGGAGAAAGCCGATCTTCTAGGCTCTTTCTTTGCGTCTAACTCGACTCTCGATGACGGGGGGAGTACGCCGCCGACCATCCCGCGGTGTGAGTGTTCCATGCCGGAAGTGCAGTTCACACAGCGCTCGGTTCGCAAAGCACTCCCCTCCCTGGACATCCACAAGTCGAGTGGGCCTGACGGAATCCCCCCAATTGTGCTGAGGACGTGTGCTCCAGAGTTGGCACCGGTTTTAACGCGTCTTTTCCGGTACTCCTACTCCCAAGGAGTAGTCCCAAAATCATGGAAGACGGCTTTCGTCCACCCGATCCCTAAAAAAGGCGTCCGCTCAGACCCGTCCAACTACCGGCCAATCGCCATCACCTCCTTGTTCTCCAAAACAATGGAGTCCATTGTAAACTGCCAGCTCATGAGGTACCTTGAGGATCACCAGCTGATTAGTGACCGCCAATACGGTTTTCGCCGTGGTCGGTCAGCTGGTGATCTTCTGGTCTACCTCACTCACAGATGGGCGGAGGCAGTAGAGTTCAAGGGGAAGGCATTGGCCGTTAGTTTGGACATTGCGAAGGCCTTCGATCGGGTTTGGCACAAAGCGCTTCTTTCGAAGCTCCCTTCCTATGGGCTTCCCGAGAAATTGTGCGATTGGATCACCAGCTTTCTTGCAGATCGGAGCATCAAGGTCGTTGTAGACGGTGCAAGCTCCAATTGCAAGCCTATTAATGCTGGTGTTCCACAGGGCTGCGTGCTATCGCCAACGCTGTTTCTTCTGCATATCAATGATATGTTGCATACCCGTAACATTCATTGCTATGCGGATGACAGCACTGGTGATGCTCTTTACACCGGCCGAGCCAATATTTCTCGGGAAAACGTCTCCGAGTGCCGGGACAAACTTGTGTCTGAAGTCGAGTCTTTGCTGAACAGAGTCTCGGATTGGGGACGACTAAATCTAGTCCAGTTTAACCCCCAGAAGACACAAGTTTGCGCGTTAACCGCTAAAATGAACCCCTTTGATGTATCCCCTCAGTTTCAAGGCACTCCTCTTGTTGCCTCAGCCAGTATCGGAATCCTCGGCGTCGACATATCGAGTGACGTGCAGTTTCGTGGTCACTTGGAAGGGAAGGCCAAATTGGCCTCTAAAAAGCTTGGCGTGCTCAGCAGAGCGGGACAGTATTTCATGCCGGCACACCGCCTGCAACTTTACAAGGCGCAGGTTCGGCCGCACATGGAATACTGTTCCCATTGTGACGGCCCAATATTATTATTAATAATTAAATTCAATATAAAGGGGCGTCAAAAATAGTCTTAAAAGATATATATTAAGCATTTAAGTCAAATTAATAAACATAAAGTTAATATATTTCAGACATAGTAAATTAAAGGCAAAATTATTGTTTTTTCGTAATAAATAAATTTATTTAAAAACTTGAAAAAATATTTAAAATAAGATTAATAATAGAAATACAAGTCAAAAAATATTATAAAATTAAGTTAAATAACGTTTATAAGATAATTAGAAAATTTGTTAAAAATTGTTTAAGTCATGGGAGGTGTTCGTGTATAAAAGAAAATTTTTCTAAGTTGTTGAAGGAGTTCATGTATTAAAGAAAATTTTCCTAAGTTGTGGAAGGAGTTCATGTATTAAAGAAAATTTTCCTATGTTATGGAAGGTGTTCACGTATAGATGTCTTGTATGGATGAGCTGCCGGAGATACATTCCTGCAGTTCTACATATATATGGGGTGGTCGGGAGCCTGACTGCCTGAAGTACTGTAGCACAATGACTAGTCCTATATTAGGGACTTATGATATTAAACTCAATGATACAAAAGCAATACTATAGAAGGTCTCCATGATGAATTTGCATTACAATAGTAGGGTCGTGGGTTCAAACCCTATATATGAATGACTTATGAAAGTAAGGTCTATGATTCAAAAGCAATACTATAGAAGGTCTCTGTGATTAATATGCATTACAATAGTAGGGTCGTGGGTTCGAATCCTATATATGAATGATTTATGAAAGTAAGGTCTGTGATTCAAAAGCAATACTATAGAAGGTCTCTATGATTAATATGCATTACAATAGTAGGGTCATGGGTTCGAATCCTATATATACATGACTTATGAAAGTAAGGTCTATGATACAAAAGCAATTTTATAGGATGTCTCCTTGATGCATAAGCATTGTATGGGGTGGTCGGGTGACTGACTGCTCCTAGTACTGTAGCAAAATGACTAGTCCTTATTAGGGACTTGAAAAGGAATATTATGGTGGCGTGCGTGCTGCTTCACGAGCAATTGGTCTGAGGTAAACTTGGACTCGCTAACCGATGTGTCCTAGACATATCATCTTAGTGCCGGTGGTAAGCGGGTTTGTAGTAGCAATACGGCTTTCCCGTGGACATCGCACACCCATACCGGTTGTGGGCGGCGTAGTAGCGCATAGCGATGCGTCGTCTATATTTCGGATTGGGATGATGAGTGTGTTTGGTAGCACTTTTAAGTGTAACAGGCATACTCAACTTCATGTCTTAGTGCATTAGCGCTATGATACGTGAAGTTTTGTCCACTGGCGTCTTAGTAGCGTGCTACTATGATACGTTGGTGCAGTTTTATATAACAACAATCTTAGTGCCGGTGGTAAGCGGGTTTGTTGTAGCAATACGACTTTCCCGTGGACATCGCACACCCATACCGTTTGTGGGCGACGTCGTTGCGCATAGTGATGTGTCGTCTATCTTTCGGATGGGAATGATGAGTGTGTTTGGTAGCACTTTTAAGTGTAACAGGCATACTCAGCTTCATGTCTTAGTGAATTAGCGCTATGATACGTGGAGTTTTGTTCATTGGCGTCTTAGTAGCGTGCTACTATGATACGTTGGTGACATTTTTTTATATAACAACAATACTAACTTTGTTGCCAAAGTCGATAGGAGTCATGTGGGTGTGTTGTGAGGGGGCGCCGCCCGTATGATAGTTGCATTGATGCTTACTGCTACTTGCGGTATTGCGTCTTGTGATGGATCTGCGGGTGTGCTGCGCCTGATTCGACGCATTCCTGATGTTCTGGTCGATGGAGGTATACAATTAACATCTTAGTGTCGGTGATAAGCGGGTTTGTTGTAGCAATACGGCTTTCCCGTGGACATCGCACACCTATACCGTTTGTGGGCGACGTCGTTGCGCGTAGCGATGTGTCGTCTATCTTTCGGATGGGGATGATGAGTGTGTTTGGTAGCACTTTTAAGTGTAACAGGCATACTCAGCTTCATGTCTTAGTGCATTAGCGCTATGATACGTGGAGTTTTGTTCATTGGCGTCTTAGTAGCGTGCTACTATGATACGTTGGTGACATTTTTTTATATAACAACAATACTAACTTTGTTGCCAAAGTCGATAGGAGTCATGTGGGTGTGTTGTGAGGGTGCGCCGCCCGTATGATAGTTGCATTGATGCTTACTGCTACTTGCGGTATTGCGTCTTGTGATGGATCTGCTGGTGTGCTGCGCCTGATTCGATGCATTCCTGATGTTCTGGTCGATGGAGGTATACAATTAACATCTTAGTGTCGGTGGTAAGCGGGTTTGTTGTAGCAATACGGCTTTCCCGTGGACATCGCACACCCATACCGTTTGTGGGCGGCGTCGTAGCGCATAGCGATGCGTCGTCTATCTTTCGGATGGGGATGATGAGTGTGTTTGGTAGCACTTTTAAATGTAACAGGCATACTCAGCTTCATGTCTTAGTGCATTAGCGCTATGATACGTGGAGTTTTGTTCATTGGCGTCTTAGTAGCGTGCTACTATGATACGTTGGTGATATTTTTTTTATATAACAACAATACCAACTTTGTTACCAAAGTCGATAGGGATCATGTGGATGTGTTGTGAGGGGGCGCCATCCGTATGATAGTTGCATTGATGCTTACTGCTACTTGCGGTATTGCGTCTTGTGATGGATCTGCGGGTGTGCTGCGCTTGATTCGACGCTCTCTTGTGGTTCTGGTCGATGGAGGTATACGGGTGGTGATGTCTGCTGGAATGTATGGGGGACCTTGGAATGGTGTAAGCCCGACGATAGTCGTATTGATGCTTGTTGCGTTCTGCAGCATTGCGTCTCTGCGATGGTTGTTTGGTGGGACGCTATTCTCAATGGCGCTCTCTGCGTCTTGGTTTGACTCATACCTAAGTAGCTTTGCCCAAGTCGGGTCCCTTCGTTGCGGGGCTGCAGACTGTCTGCCCTCCACGATGTTTTATATAACAACATAATATTATATCGCTGTAACTTTCCCACCTTTGAATGATTGAAGGCAACTTGTTGGTGGGTGAGACAAACATGATCGAAAATGCATTTACTCAACGTCAGTGACACAAACCCTTTCTGATGGCGAATTATTACTCTTATCTTATAACTGCCTTTTGGCTATATCTGCCGTTGTATTGGTTGGTGAAGCATATGTGTCGACCTCATGCGGGTGGTAGCTGGCGGGAGGATCTGAGGAGACTCTCAAGGCTGCGGCCGAAAGCCGCACAACGTGGGACCCCATTCCCTTGAGGTGAGCGGTAGACTCATGACACGCTCTGCGGCTTGTAGCCGTGCTGATCACGCAATTGGTGGTGATGCCATACACTTACATCACGTCTGCAGGAGCGGCGGTCTGGCAGGTGGTGGCACTCACGGAGGGTTTAAGGCCAGTGTGCCTATTTGCCTAAACCGTGTGACGTACACTCACTGTGGCTGGATTCGTTCGTATTCTGTATAGCGTTTACACGCATTGACATGCGCGACTTCGGTCGATGTTTGTGCTTACGCACTAACAAGGGGCCAAGCCTCTTTTACTGGTTCGCCAGTTATTTTGCTGTGGACTACGGTCCAGTTCCCGAATTAGCGTTCCCTTCGGGGGGAGTGCATCAAAATGGTTGGCGCTCACCGTGCACGGCGTGTGTGGGGCTGTGCACCTCCCCTACATTTTTTTTAATAAATGTAGGAGAGCGAAGCCCTTGTATCGGGTATTTTGTATAAATATATTATGAGCCTTTTCCAAGCGGGAAGGGATAAATTATAATAAATTAATAATGTAAACCTGATACAAGTGGAATAGGGACGTTTTATGTTCTAACCTTTTTCGAGCCCTGTCTTCGTGAACGGGGTTCACTTAGCTTATAAGGCACTACCAACAGCTTTCAATTGCTCTAGTGAATATTCATTCTTCCAAAAGACACCTAAAAGAACTAAGTTACTAAACAAACACAACGTAAATAAGGGTCCTAACGAAGACGATCACGCCAAAATATTACAAACGGCCTATTATTAAACCTTTATAAAGATCATTTAGGAAGATCAAAACATATTTTATTAATCCTGGTCTCATATATATAATGTTATTTAAAAGGGGATATTTTTAATATTATAAAATTTTATATTATATAGAGAGAGGGGGGGATCGTTACAATTTGGTGCCGTGACCAGGATTTATTTTAAAGAAGGTCGTCTATTTAAGAATTATTAAGTAGGCATTATGCCTACAATTTGTTGTCCGTGAAATGGAGAGGTGTCTTGGAGGATGGTGTTTGCTGGGGGTGGTTGAGAGTCTGGGGGTGGGGCTTTAATATTCATATCTTTTGTTTGTTATAGATGGTGTGTGCATAGTTAACTAAGACAAAATAAACTAAAAAGTGAAATAAGTGAAAAGTACTCAGTAACATTTGTATAAGTGAAAGACATAACAGTGCTAAAACTGGAAAAGTATAAAAATATAAATATGGCTAAAACAAAGAAAAGTTCAAATTTAGTGAAGGCTAAGCCTAATAATGAATTAAAGATACTTCAAAAATTAATTAAAAATGTAGTGAAAACCTTTGAGGTTAAAATAAAAGATCTTGAAGAGAAGTTTATCGATCAAACGAAAGATCACCAAATTAAAGTAAACCAAGAAGAGGTGTACGGGGCGAGCACCTCATTTGTTACTGACCCTAAACAGAATATTGTATATAATATACATAATGTGACAATAAACAAGCCGAAATTTGAAAATGGGAATACTCATCCAGTAACATTTTTAGAAGATCTCACCAATTATTTAAAGAAAGTCCCATCTAATGGACTTGAAATATCAATAGCTCAAGAGTGCTTAGTAGGTGAAGCCAAATATTGGGCTCGAATTAATAGTGTGCGTTGGACAACTTTTGATGATTTTAAAGCAGACTTTCTAAGAGTATTTTGGGGTGAAGAGGAACAAAATAAAGTAAGAAGATTCCTTGTACAAAATAAATGGAGTAGATATACGCACCCCACCATGGTTGGTTACTTTCTTTATGTCATTGAAAAAGCACAAACCGATAACTAATTGTTTTTCTGGTATCATATCCGATACCAGAAAAACAATTAGTTGCTGATGTTATTAGACATTATCCTAAAACAGTGCAGCAGTTATGGAGAATAGCTAAAATTGAGACAATAATTGAGACAACAGATTTCTTGAGAAATTTAGATGACATTGATAAACAGGAAGAAGATCGTGAACCTTACAATACTGAGAAAAAACGAAAATTTAATAATAAAGCTGAGCGAAAACAAAAAGAAATACAGCAATCATATAAATCATGGCGGAAACCTGAAGAAGGAAGAAAGGAGGTTAACGAAATGAATGAAATACAGGTCACTAACGAACAAGTAAATTTTTCGGTTCCCGAGCCAAATTTAGAGCAATAGAGGTCGAACTAGTTCCCGGTTCGATCCCTTATAATGTACAAGGGAACAAAGCATTAAATATATTATTAAAGCTGGGTTGGAGACCTGGTCAAACACTTGGCAAAAATAATAGGGGTTTGCGAAAACCTATTTCTTTAAAAGCAACTTTTAATAGAGAAGGACTTGGTTATAACAATAATGTAAATAGTATAATTAAGACTTTAAAAACCAAATCAGATTTGCTCATAACGGACTTATTCGTGCAAACTGTTTTCGAGGAAGACGAAGATAAATATCAAAAGGAATTTATAGGGAATATGAGGTCTGAACTTAAAGTTTCAATATTTGATAAAGAAATTGATGCGCTTCTCGATACTGGGAGCGATATTACATGCATTTCAGAGAGTATATTTTTACAAATTAAAAGTGGTAATCACAAAATATCAGTAATGCCAGTTAAAGCAATGCAAATAAAAGGTGCTGTTGGGCAGCGCAGCACAAAAATACAACAGATGATCATATTGCCTATAAAAATAGACGAAGTAGTCTTTGAAACACAAACTTTAATTGTTAATAATTTAATAAGACCAATACTATTGGGCTTTGACTGGCTCAAGAAAAATAAAATATTGATAGATTTTAGAAATACGGCAATTGGTATAGAATTTAAGTTGAAAAACAAAGACTACTTCATACCGATTAAATATAACTGTAATTCAGTATTATATAACAATTGCGTTGAACAAAGTACTGATGATCCTTTAACAAATATAAAGATAGGATCAAAATTGGAGGCCTCTGAAAAAGCTAAGCTAAGTAAGGTTTTGGAAAAGCATAAGAATATATTTTCGAGCAAGTTGGGTAGAGCGAATTGCTACGAGCATAAAATTGAAATGATCGATGATGAACCTATAGTTACTAGATCTTATCCGATTCCATATGCATATAGATCGAAAATGGAAGAGAAATTAAGTGAGATGGAACAAGCTGGTATCATCACAAGGGCATCGACACCTTACAGTAGCCCATTAACATTCACACTTAAAAGGGATGGCACAATTAGAGTCTTATTAGATGCTAGAAGCATAAATAAGAAAATGATTGCAGAAACAGAGAAGCCACCAATACAATTAGATGTTTTGAATTCATTTCATGGAGCGAATTATATTACTACCATTGATTTAAATAATGCATATTTTCAAATTCCAATAAATAAAGATGGTAGAAAATATACTGGTTTCACATTCAATGGAAGGTCGTATGTATATAATGTTCTGCCACAAGGATTAAAAACATCGGTAGGAAGCTTTAGTAGAGCCATGAGCTTAATATTGGGACCAGAAGTCCAAGAATTTTGTGTGAATTACTTAGATGATTTAGCTATTATAACATCAGGAACATTAGATAAACATTTGGAGCACATTGACATTGTTTTAAGTAAATTAAACAAAGCTGGCTTAACGTGCAATTTGCAAAAATGTGAATTTAGTTTAGTTGAAGTTTAGTTAGAAAAAATTAAGATGCTGGGTTTTATAATTTCAACAAAAGGCATAAAGACAGATCCCGATAAAATTCGCGCAATTCAAGATTTTCCAGCACCCAAAAAGATTAAGCAATTGAGAGCATTTTTGGGGCTTTGTAATTTTTATAGAAGGTTCATACCAAATTATAGTGTATGTATAATACCTCTTTGTGAATTATTAAAAAAGGGACGTAAGTTCCAATGGAGCGAAAAGGTACAGAAGGCATTTGATTTTATTAAGCAACAATTTATTAATACAATAGAGTTGCATCACCCTGATTTTAGTAAACCTTATTATTTGCAAACAGACTGTTCCGGTGTGGGTATGGCCGGAGTACTTTATCAGATAGATAATAATAGTGAAATGAGAATATTAGGCTATCACAGTAAAACCTTAAAAGGTTCTGAATTGAATTGGTCTGTCACTGAACAAGAGTTTTATGCTGTAATAAGTTGTTTAAAGAAGTTCGAGACGTATTTAAGAGGCAGCAAAGTAATAATTTTAACTGATCATAAAGCATTATTTTTAATTAATAATATGAAATTATTCAATGGCAGAGTTACTCGATGGATATTGTATATAGAACAATTTAATTACGAAGTACAGCATATATCGGGTAGAAGCAATATTGTTGCAGATGTGCTATCACGTTACCCTCCTGATGGTGATTTAATACAAGAGGATAAAAATAAAAGTTTAGAAATAGCTTATACAGAAAGTGAACCAAATGACGAGTTGATAGAAAAATTAAAATCCATATCAGTATATCAAACACAAGATACAGAGTCGTTGGCTATTATTGAAAAATTAAAGACGTTAAATATTTCAACATTAGAACAAAATGATAAACTGAAACGTTATAGTTTGAGAAATAATATATTATATTACAAAACAAATTTAAAGGAAGTAATTTATTTACCTGTACCCTTGAGACGAGATGTTATAAACCAAGTACATATAGAAATGGGACATCAAGGGCCCTATAAAGTAATTAAATATGTGAGAGATAGATTCTTTTGGAAAGGATTAACAAAAGACATTAAAAAGCAATTAAGGGTGTGTCATTTATGCCAGTTATCAAAGAAAAGTAATATAACATATGTGAGTCCATGCAAATCTATAATAACAGAAAATATCGGAGACATGGTTATGGCTGACTTATATGGACCATTGGCATCGGGTACCTTTGGGTACACTTTCATATTTGTTATACAATATTCATTTAGTAAATTTATCAAATTATATCCTTTAAAACAATCAACAGCAAAGTGTGTTGTAACGAAAGTAAAGCATTTTGTTGAGATTATAAAGCCCAAAGCAATAATGACAGATAATGTGAAGCAGTTTATAAGTAATCATTGGAAACGATCAATGAAAGAATTGAATATTAAACCGATATATACCACAGTAAGAAATCCTAGGTCAAATACAACAGAGCGTGTAAATAGAGAGTTGAGCAGATTATTCAGGACACTTTGTCATACTAACCACAAAGATTGGGCAATAATATTGCCTAAAATAGAATAATTGTATAATAATTCATATCACAATAGTACGGGATTTACACCATGCGAGCTTCTTTATGGTGAGTCTAATGAAATGTCTTTCGACAAGATAATATTTAATAGTAAGATCAAAACCAATGTCGAACAGATTAGACAGCAAGTGCAAAAGAATTTAAAAGAGGCAAGCCGCATTAGAAACACAAAATTTGATAAGAGCAATAGATTAGTGACATATCATGTTGGCGATTTAGTAAAAGTTACAAGATCTAGTAGATCAGATGCAGATAACAAAGTTATGAGTAAATTTAATTTGGCGTATGAAGGGCCATATATAATAGCAGCCGTACCATTTGACAATGTATATACTTTAGCAAACCCAGAAACAAATGAAATTAGGGGAAATTTTAATGCTATTCATTTATTAAAATATTTTAAATAATAGGTTTGGCTTATATACATTCTAGAATAAATACTGTAATATAATTTGGTCCCGTGGGTGGCCTTTTGAAAAATAGATTAAAATTATTAAAGTTATGAGCAAGATACAAATTGTTTAAAATAAGAAAATGTTGTAATAATTTTATTAATAACTATCTGTAAATATTGAGTGTAAGAAAATTTTGTAAAATATGTTTTATTGAATAAATTTGGGGACTTGGGTCAGGGTGAATGGCTCAATCACATCTGTCCTGTGGGTGTGTAGCCATCTGATTTCAACTCATAACCAAAATACTGTGTATATAAAGACAACATTGCTGAATTTATATTTTAAAGATTTAAAATGTAATTCAAAAACAAAAGAGAACCATTATTAAATTTTATTAAATACAATAAATTTATCAAGATGATAATTTATGGTTTATCACATTGGGATAGATGTGGTTGAAGGGATGTGTGGCGGCGGCCATTCCCTGGGGTAGGTGGGATGAAAATATATACTGAATTGTAACAGATTGAAAGAGGAAAGAACAGATACACATAAGTTCAAAATTTTGAGTGTAGTGCATATGCTCTCAATATAGTAAAATTTTATATCAACGACTCCACTGTGTGGGTCATTAACATAAAATTTGGGGGTGGATTGTGACGGCCCAATATTATTATTAATAATTAAATTCAATATAAAGGGGCGTCAGAAATAGTCTTAAAAGATATATATTAAGCATTTAAGTCAAATTAATAAACATAAAGTTAATATATTTCAGACATTATCCCAATAACATAGTAAATTAAAGGCAAAATTATTGTTTTTTCGTAATAAATAAATTCATTTAAAAACTTGAAAAAATATTTAAAATAAGATTAATAA
Organism: Parnassius smintheus behrii; assembly: GCA_036936625.1. Taxonomy (NCBI): domain Eukaryota; kingdom Metazoa; phylum Arthropoda; class Insecta; order Lepidoptera; family Papilionidae; genus Parnassius; species Parnassius smintheus. Next base: position 23,061,104 of record JAUPFT010000008.1, read on the forward strand.
TAGAAATACAAGTCAAAAAATATTATAAAATTAAGTTAAATAACGTTTATAAGATAATTAGAAAATTTGTTAAAAATTGTTTAAGTCATGGGAGGTGTTCGTGTATAAAAGAAAATTTTTCTAAGTTGTGGAAGGAGTTCACGTATAGATGAAATTTCCTAAGTTGTTGAAGGAGTTCATGTATTAAAGAAAATTTTCCTAAGTTGTGGAAGGAGTTCATGTATTAAAGAAAATTTTCCTAAGTTATGGAAGGTGTTCACGTATAGATGTCTTGTATGGATGAGCTGCCGGAGATACATTCCTGCAGTTCTACATATATATGGGGTGGTCGGGAGCCTGACTGCCTGAAGTACTGTAGCACAATGACTAGTCCTATATTAGGGACTTATGATATTAAACTCAATGATACAAAAGCAATACTATAGAAGGTCTCCATGATGAATTTGCATTACAATAGTAGGGTCGTGGGTTCAAACCCTATATATGAATGACTTATGAAAGTAAGGTCTATGATTCAAAAGCAATACTATAGAAGGTCTCTGTGATTAATATGCATTACAATAGTAGGGTCGTGGGTTCGAATCCTATATATGAATGATTTATGAAAGTAAGGTCTGTGATTCAAAAGCAATACTATAGAAGGTCTCTATGATTAATATGCATTACAATAGTAGGGTCATGGGTTCGAATCCTATATATACATGACTTATGAAAGTAAGGTCTATGATACAAAAGCAATTTTATAGGAGGTCTCCTTGATGCATAAGCATTGTATGGGGTGGTCGGGTGACTGACTGCTCCTAGTACTGTAGCAAAATGACTAGTCCTTATTAGAGACTTGAAAAGGAATATTATGGTGGCGTGTGTGCTGCTTCACGAGCAATTGGTCTGAGGTAAACTTGGACTCGCTAACCGATGTGTCCTAGACATATCATCTTAGTGCCGGTGGTAAGCGGGTTTGTTGTAGCAATACGGCTTTCCCGTGGACATCGCACACCCATACCGGTTGTGGGCGGCGTAGTAGCGCATAGCGATGTGTAGCAAAATGACTAGTCCTTATTAGAGACTTGAACTCGCTAACCGATGTGTTTTTTTTAAGTCATTTTTGCTTTGCTGCGCATAATTGTTTTACGTAATTTCGACAAATAGCCACTTTGATCTATTGTAAAATCTTTTGCTTGACCCCCACGAGACAGGCCATGCCTAGTGTGGGAGTCACAGAACTTATTGTATTTTGGCTACGTGTTTTCTGGTTTATAAATAAATTTCTGTTCGGATGAGAGGTCAGCAGAAGGTCCAATAGGAAAGGTGCATGATCCTAAACATTTAGAATACACGTAGGCGAAGTAACCAGTTGTGTCAGACCACATGCTCAGGCAAAGTTATGAACAGATCTCCCCGCAACTTGAACCAAGCCATTCAGCGTGGAGGGGATCACTGCGGATCTGCTGTAACAACGAATCTGTATCCATTTGAATGCGGTCGAAGAGTCGGTATGTTTCGGCATTACCGCTATGTGACTTACGGAGGCACCCATAGACAAGCGGAGACGGGTCTGAACCTTCAAGACTGCCGAGGTGTCGAGAATAGGTATCATCTCTGACGTATATGCAAACTTCAGCCGAGGGCACAAAAGAGTGTTCCAGTTTGTACCCCGGGTAGGAGAGATACAAAGCATCACTGGAGTCGACACTTGCGTCTCGGTCAGAAAGATCAGAGCCGGCTTCGTCGTCTTGAGATGGTAGTGGATGGTAAATTATATATTATTGTTTTTTGATTGATTTATTATTGTTTTTAAATGTAATATATTTTATTAAAATATAATATTTTGCTATGTAATAAAATATATTACCTAATGAAAATGTATGAAGATTTAGAATTAAGCAAAAAAAAAAATTAAAACAAATTTTCAACAAGAAAATATTTAGCAGTACAAAAGTTCCTGATGGTAAATTGAGGCTGTAAAACGTGGAAGTACTCTCGTTTCTGTAGACCGCGTTATTTCGCAGTTTGCAACGAGGAACGTCACGTACATTTTGATGAATGTGCATACATTTATTCCGAGTATAGTAGAGTACACTATAAAAATTACCTTTACACGCCAAAATGGAATCGTTTTGTATTGTACTAGTTAAAAACTAGTACAATACAAAACTTACTCTCTTTAGTTGCTTAAAATAATAATAAATTATAACTCCTTTTGAAATTTACGATTGGTCGGTTAAGTTCGCAGTGAAATAATACCAGGTGACAGATCTTTTGTTCATCTGGTTCGGTACCTACCATCTTCGTTTCAATTTAATACGATTTGATTACGAACGAGAAACAAATAATACTGACTAATAACTTGAAACAGTATTTCGCGCATTGTTGGGAATTGGGGGTCCATTTGGAAGCGGATCCGTCATACCAATAAAGTAAATTCATATATTTAACACTTTTTACAGTAAAGGTAACGACAAACGAAGGACTTAATGCCATGTGGCATTTTCTACCAACCAACCGGAAGGTTGAATAGGCCGTTGTTTAGCTAAGTCAATGTGCTCTTTACATCAAATCAACTCTAACCATCGGGCGGGAAAATAGAAAATCACTGCACTTATTTTATTTTATGTATAATAAGGGTGACGACCTAGCACACAACCCACCTCATGGAAAGTGGATGCTGTGGCCCATAGACGTCTATCCTTGATTAACAATCAAATTGCAGAAACGTTGTCATCCCTAAAGACTAAGACAGGATGCCTCGTATCGAATTATACATGAAATTAAATACTTTATAAAAGTTCATATAAAAGTAATATGTCTTTAATTTAAAAGCAATTTACAAATCGCTAAGCAGTTAACATATTCTACAACTTCCTCCCTTAAATTGTTATAATAAATCAGGCACTGCAGAAGTTTTTAATATTTTCGCTTAGTTGTGAAAAGTACAACGTGTAGCTTTGTAACGTACTGTTTTTGCATAAATCATATTTCTGGTTAAATGAGACGCACCAAAAAATGTATACAGCAAATATATTATGTAACAAAGTTAAAACATTTTTGTGCTGCAAACCTACTAATTATAACCAATCAGTGAAAAAATGCAGTCTCTTCACAATTTCAAGAAATTTAATATGCTAATTTAGCTATAAATAAAGTTATAAATATTGTAAGCAAATCACTATATATATGAATTAATATAGCAAATTGCTATTAAGTAGTAATGAAGTTACTATAAAAGCATTTTCATTTATGGATATAATATATATATATATATATATATATATATATATATATATATATATATATATATATATATATATATATATATATATATATATATATATATATATTAAACCTCAATTAAATCGATCAAATCTTATCTAATACCAGTGACGACCCGGTAAGAGATATAGGAAGTTAAATAAGGTGGTTCAGGAACAGGTTATATATTACTAGCGTAAGGACCGGGCCGACCGAACAACTAAAACGGACCAATTCGTTGGCCCTAAAATTACAGTTTAGGGCCAACGCGAATCGGTCGACAGTGGTGCGCGCGCATGACAGATTTACCTGTCACAAATATTGGCGATCTTGTACATGTTCAAGTCAGGGAAGTCTGCAGTCTGTGAACATGTACAAGATCGCCCCCGTCACTACATCAGATTTGATAGACCACAAATCCTCGCTAAAGAACACCGATTCCTTCCAAGGATGATTCGCGAGGCTATTGAAATCAAAAAACATCCTAATTTCAATAGAGAAGATGGCTGGGTGCTACCATCTGCTTGGGATCCTATAATAAATAAAATTAAATCCCAACCCAAGCATACAACTGCAAGACTCCATGATACCATAAGCTCATACTGTGTAGATCGGAACAAAAGTTAAAATTTTAATCTATGGTAACCGCGGTTAACTATGACAGCTGGACGTTGAACATCTCAGTCCTTCCCGTGACCATGGGTGCTGTAAAGCTCTCGAAACGTCGGGTAAAAAAGTTAAATATACGCGATAAATTCCGTTAAAACTAGTATTATTTCAAGGAAAACTAGTATTTAATAGACGTAATTGATTATGAGTATGTGCGAAGTGCCTAAATTTAACTCACCTCAGAAAGAATTAATTATTGTACCCGTAAGTACGATTAAAATGTTTTACTCTCTAAATGCTGCATTTTAGAGCAGGTCCGAACAATTTGGACTTAAATAGATACGATGATATATAATTATATAAATAATATTCATCTGAATGCAAGGCAACAGAATTTAAAAAAACTAATTCGTGAAATTCTTTTAACCTCACTTTTGTAGATATTGATATTATCGATTATATCTTGTCCTTAACAGGCACAGGTACGCCTAACTGTATCAAACTTAGTAATGTTTTTTATTATTTTTAGGATTCCGTAGCTAATTATTGTTTTAACTGTATGATTTTTTTTAATAGAATTAGAGTGACAAACGAACACACAGTCCGCCTAATGGTAAATGGATGGACCGAACATGTTTACATTAAATTAATTATTTTAAAGAATTGTAAAAAATTTACATCGTAGTCTGGTTTAATACCTTTTATAGTACACGTTCTCTATCGCACTTAGGTTTTAGTTATTAACATTTAATTCATATACACATCATAACACTCGTTTATTTTTTCAGAACGCCATTTCTTTCAGGGAAATTATATTGACAATTTTTAAGTTTATGTATGAACTAAGTGGTATGTACCCATTTCTGTCCGGGAGGTTGTTTGTGTAGGTTTCACCCTCTTACCTAGTACCGGTATAAATACTGGCTATGTGGCATTCAATTTCAGTCCGTAGAGGTTACAACGACCTACTTAGTTGGAGTTAGCTGTGAGTTTCCATGAACTGCAGTGGCCACTTATCATCGTCAGGTGGACTGTAAGCTGCTTCGGTTTTGTAAAAAAAGAACTTTAACTTATGAGTCCTAATAAAGTTAACATTTTTATAGCATGTATTTTTGGAATGTAGAAAGTATTCTAAATTACACATCATTATTGGCAAGATACTACGGCGAGTTTTTCTTATACATATGTAGTTTCTTAATACCATATGTATTTCATTGTTTCATTATATGTCCGCAATAAACCGCCATGTTAGTTTTTGAGTTCATGCAGCTTAATCCCGCGAAATGGTAGAATGAATATTTTAAGATATCTAATTCGTCAGTATACGATAACCAGTAATGAAGATCTGAGCGAACAGATTAACATACATAAATACATAGCCCTTTAAAATTATGTACATCCTTTTGGCTTTGCCGTAGTTGTGTAAAATATTCACTTACATCATCTGCGTCAAATTAGAGGACACGAATATACTGCAATCTATATCAATCATTGAATTACGGCAGACAATTCATGGTACAGCAGTATTTGTCACCTTTACATGCAAATTATACGCACATTGGTGTATTTTGGTTTTGATCTCTCGCAATGGAGTGATCCAATGCCAATCTATTACATGTATAATAGGTGTAAATAGGTACATTGTTGATAATAAAGAAGTAAAAGGTATCGGAAAGGAAAAAAGTAGGACTATATACAAAAAGAAATGAGATGTCATCAAAACCATAACTTGTAAAAAAAATTAAGTCTCGCAACTCAGTTCTTCTACCGTAAAAAGTTGTGAGATGTATATAACACAAAGTCGGTTAATTTATTCAGTCCCTACTTGAGGGTCCTTCTCTTTTAAGCTATTACGTAATTAGATAATCTAACATCATTTTATAGTGATCATTTCAATGTTAAAAATCTTTAATGTCTTAAATATATAGATTGACTTGGCAACCGCACTAAGCAATCTAAATTAATATAATATATATTACTTGTAAGATATATTGTGTTTTCATACGATGGCCAAAATAAGCGTGGCTTCGTTCATGATGACTTACTGCCTTGTAAAATGCGCCGAAGAACTAGCCCCAGTCATGAAATTCTTGATAAATCAATCGTTTAGAAAAAGTTTAGGTTCCGGACAAACTAAAATTTTCAATAATTAAACCACTCTATAAAAAAGCTCTATAACCGATTGTAACAACTATGGCCCTATTGCTATTCTTCCAACGTTTTTAAAAATATTAGATTCCGTTATGTTTATTCGACTATGCTGTTACTGCGAAAAGTTCAATATATTAAATGACAATCAATATGGCATTCGCAAAAACAGATAAACTACAGCGATATACAAATATGTCAATGAAATATTTCATATATTTAATAAAACGAAATATGCGATCGGTATTTTACTGGACATGACCAAAGCCTATGATCGAGTTCGATTTGGCATACTTTTACGAAAGTTACACGGAATAGGAGTAAGAGTCCCAACATACAACTGGTTCAAATCATACCTGACCAGTCGAAAGCAGTGTGTAGAGATAGAACACCATAACCTAGCCAGTGGAAATGTGATTAAAGTCAGGTCTCAGTTTGCACCGGTCACTTAATCAATACCACAGGGTAGTGTTTTCGGTTGTTTATTAGTTTTAATTTATATTAATGATTTTCCGAAAATAATTAAAGTCCCCTGTACCCTGTTTGCCGATCATCTTTCTCTAGTCATCTCTTTTGACAATAATATTAATAACAATGTCAACAATTGTCTAGATAGTTTACTAACATATAGTTTACTAAATGGTTAAAACATCACACTCTCGTCATAAATGACACAAAAACTTAGATAATACAATTTAAGCGGTATCAAAAATACTATAAATTATTCTTACAACGATACTAAATTGGAATGTGTTGATTTATATACATTATTAGGTATAAACATAGATTCAGGTATAAATTGGAAAAAACACATAAAGAAAGTATCATCTAATGTTTTCAGTTTCTCGTATGCACTATACGAACTTAAAAAAGTTAGAGATTCAAGAACAGCCACGCGTGCATACTATAATATGCCCATGCATGGCTCAAGTACGGAATTTTACTGTAGGGAAACAGCATAGACGTAAATAAATTGTTTATTTCACAAAAAAATGTATCCGCATAATAACAAACATCATATCACTGACAGTTGTAACCCTACTTTATTTCATTTAAAATATTAACACTTGCATCCTTATATATATATATATATATATATATATATATATATATATATATATATATATATATATATATATATATATATATATATATATATATATATAACTAAAATGTTTATTTCACAAAAAATGTATCCGCATAAAAACAAACATAGATAGCTCTGACAGCTGTAACCCTTCTTTATTTCATTTAAAATATTAACACTTACATCCTTACATATACCAGAAGTATGCACATTTGTTACAAAGAATATGCACCTTCTTTCAATATACTCCCAGCCTCATTTTTACCTCCTAATAAAAATTAGCTCCACCTATCACAAAATTACAAACAGTCAAATCAGGACCCTATGTTATGTGTGTAAAAATTTATATTAAAGTTCCGAAATGTTTATAAAAAGAAGACTCGTTGCATAAATTTCAAAGAGAGCTTAAAAAATATTTAATTGAAAAAAGTTTCTATTCGTTGTTTGAGTTTTTTGGTGAAAAATAATAGTTGTTTAATTTGATTATGTATACCTCTTTTATATCTTTGTAAATATTGCGAATGTTTATTAAACCTAAAAGTAATGACGTAACTAAAATGTTTATTTCACAAAAAAATGTATCCGCATAAAAACAAACATAGATAGCTCTGACAGCTGTAACCCTTCTTTATTTCATTTAAAATATTAACACTTACATCCTTACATATACCAGAAGTATGCACATTTGTTACAAAGAATATGCACCTTCTTTCAATATACTCCCAGCCTCATTTTTACGTCCTAATTAAAATTAGCTCCACCTATCACAAAATTACAAACATTCAAATCAGAACCCTATGTTATGTGTGTAAAAATTTATAATAAAGTTCCTAAATGTCTACAAAAAGAAGAATCGTTACATAAATTTCAAAGAGAGATTAAAAAATATTTAATTGAAAAAAGTTTCTATTCGTTGTTAGAGTTTTTCGGTGAAAAATAATAGTTGTTTAATTTGATTATGTATACCTCTTTTATATCTTTGTAAATATTGTGAATGTTTATTAAACCTAAAAGTAGTGTTTACTTTAAGTTTAAGAATTAAATTAAATGCGTTAAAAATTAAATTAAACATAATATTATATTATATGTTGCTACGCCCTATCAGGGCTCACGTTTGGCTCTAATATATCCAACATAAGGAGTAGAAATTTATTGGTCATGTAGAGGTAGTGAAAGTAATGAAAAGCTACGTTTGCCAACATCCCACTACTGGGCACAGGCCGCAGCGAGTTCTAGTATGAAATTGAGTTGATTGAGTTGCCTCCAACGCGGGATGACCGACTTCATATACACCTAAAAATGATTGCCGAATTATTTTTTTACTTCTCATATATGCAGTTTCCTCGTGATATTTTCCTTCACCATCGAGAATGTGGTAAATTGAAACTTAAAATTGCCATTAAAATATGAGATTTATATCACAGGGGAAGATGTTAAGCTAAAGGATGACAGCGAATATCCAGATTGGTTGTGGACCCTAAACACAGGACGCCCACCCCGAATCGAAGAGCTGGACCCAAACACAAAGCAGTATTGGCTGCGAGTCGGAGCAGCTGGTGTGCGGCGAAACAATAAGCTTAGGTCCATGCGGAAGTTTTAGAAAGTTCATAGTCACATGTAAATGGAATTGCTGTTGATCAATTTGTACTTTCCGGGTATGATATCTCCATCCCACTTTAGTTTGCTCATCTATTGAGGTTTGCTCCACTTTCATTTGATACGTGACAGGCCGTTATATTTCTATGTTGGTATTAAAATTAAATGTCCTCTGTAATGGCTGAACCTTGTATAGTACCAATGTTTTGCGTAGCTCATTTTTTTATTTATTCAATTTGCTACGCTTTACCCAAAAATGACTAAAAAAATACCCAACATAAAATATTACCGTATAGTGTAAAAGTAAATTATACTATAGTGATCAATTCTTGTTTCGCAGAAACAAGTCTGACAATTTAGGTGACATTTTGTGTTTAGATAATGTTCTACTTTCTTTTGTCTAGATAGGTTTCTCTTCTGAGAAAATTACAATTTTTTTTCTCATACTCCGAACAAAGTTCGGTCTTAATAGCTATTTATGGCTATAGTAGTGGTAGTAAGAAACCTTATTCTTAATTTTAATGAAATCAAAATGTGTAGGAAAAGATACTTAATCAGTGGATAATGAAAGTGAGTTTTAGAAGACTTGAAACGGATTTGTATTATCACATCCCACATCCCGGCTCGACCCGGGAAGGACCACGCTCTCACAGAATACCAGCGTTAAATAGTAGCTTAATGCTGCTGTATTTCGTATGGTGAGTGTAGAGAACCGGAGACCCTTTTTACTGAAAACAAGGCATTCCATCTTAGTCCTCACGGGTGACACGCATCTGCATTTTAATTCGTAATCGAGGATAGATGTGGATGTCTATGGGCCACAGCAAACACTTACCATCAGGTGGACTGTGTGCTCGTTTGTCACACTTTCCTATAAAAAAAATGAGAGGAGTCGTCGCAGTTAGAATTTGGGTTCCTTGCGTAATACGAAATATATGTTTGAATCGATGACTTTCAAGACGTGATTGTGGAAAATGCGTTTAAAATTTGCTTTCTTTGATATTTATAGTACTTTTTCGCAAGAACCTGTTAATTTACTCATGTAATCTATGAAACCGGGACTGTTACAAATATTTTAAAAGTTATATCTTAAATCCTAATGTATGACAAATTGTTTTAAAATTCTCATTGAAATTATTAAATGCTGCATCAATGGTATCACGAGCAATTCCATCAATTATGAGTAAAAATATCGTAATGCATTTAATTTTCAGTTACTTATATCGAACTTGATATAAAAAATCGTAAAACATTGCTATTCCAATAGACACACAACATATTCAATTAATGAAATTCTCTATAAAACACAGTTTTTTGTCTAGACAGTTTTATTAGAAATTTTGCCAAAATTGACAATGATGATAAATAATGCAGACAATAGCCTGCCAATTTTTGACACTGCTACGATAAGTATTTAATAGAATTGTGTTTAATTTAATCACTTATTTATTATTAGTTTAATTAGCAAGAGGAAGATGGAGCTATTGCTAAAATAAATCTATGAAAACCAGAACTGTGCCCTATAGTACTCAGCCACAAAAAGTTGTCGTGAGACTGGCGTAGCTCAATCGCCCACAAAAGCTGCAAACATTAATATAATACATAAATGACATAACGTTATGTAGAAATAGGACAGAGGTTGTTAGAAAGAGTAGGGTTGGATACTTTAGGAAGAGTTCTTACGAAATATTTTAGCACGGAGTTGGATACTGGCCTGCTTCATGTGAAAAGTTGACAATGTTTTGACAGCAGGTGGAAGGTATTCTAATATAAAACATCATGCCCCTTTTCCTTATTACAACCGCAAAATTTTGATTGAAATGCCAGAAAATGTTTTCTATAACATCCTGATCAATAGAACTAAAAACAAAAAAATATATATGATCGGACGGAATGAAGCTATGAACAGGACTGATTTACATCGGATTGATAGGTTCAACGCAAAAGCAGAAGCAAAATGAAAAAGGTAACTCATCCAAACGTAAATAACTGGGATATTTCTACACATAATCCAATTATTCTCACTTATTAGTCTAATTTATTAAAAAATAGAGTTTTGAAACGTAATTCCTAGTCGAAAAAATAGTAAATTTTAACCTAATTAGATAGTATATACTGATTTAAATCCAATGGAATTTTCAACATGAAACTTTTATCACCCAATGCTTGATATATAAGGTGAGGCCGCATGATTACCTTAGTCACCAATTTTTGACAACCGACTAACATAGCTCTGAATTTTAATGGATTGACGAAAAATGCATATCAAGAAGTTTTACAGGCAGTCAGTTACATCTCAGAAACAAATTCGCTATAAAGTAAATATTGTTCCTCCTCTTTTGTTTCTCAACAAATAATTTTAATTAAATGAATTAAATGAAATGTTACGTGAACATTTCTATTAAGGTTTGAGTTGCAAATTAAAGGCGATAAAATTAGTGTCATTGGTTTTTTTCTTCATTTGAAAAGTTTAAGAGTCTATACAATCTTGTATCTACGTAGTTTTAATACTATTCATCTAGATTATTATTGTAATAGAATATAGTAGCAAAATAATTGATACTAAAAGATAAATTTTTGTAAAAATATTTGAAACTAAGTAATTCCAAACACGCGATTACGGTATGCTGACTGTTGAATATATACGGACCACATCGAACAATCTTCTGAATGTGAATAATTCATGCAGCGGTGTTCGCTCTAGCTTTTAGCATGTCACTATGTATATCGTTTTATTTACTTTTACTAGCTTTCATAACCGTTAAAGTAATTTTTTTTAGTTATAACTTACTTTTTATAGGAGAAAGGGCAAACGAGCATATGGCTCACCTGATAGTTTTTTTTTTTTTTTTATAGAAGAGGGGGCAAACGAGCATGCGGCTCACCTGATGTTAAGTGACTACCGCCGCCCATGATCAACCGCAACACCAGGAGAATTGCGGGTGCGTTGCCGGCCCTTTAGAAAGGAGTAAGCTCTTTTCTTGAAGGTCCCCAGGTCGTATCGGTCCGGAAAAATCGCCGGTGGTAAACTATTCCACAGAGAGGTTGTACGTGGAAGAAAACTCTTTGTGAAACGTACAGTGGTGGACCGCCAAGCATCCAGATGGTGTGGATGGTATCGGGACGTTTGCCGTGTAGTGCGTTCACGAAATTTGGCGGCTGGGATTAATCCGAACAATTCCTCAGAGCACTCCCCGTGATAGATGCGATAAAATACGCAAAGAGATGCAACATCTCTTCGCAGCGCCAGTGAATCAAGCCGATCGGAAAGCACTTGGTCGTCGACGATTCGAGCCGCTCTGCGCTGGATGCGGTCAAGTGGAAGGAGCTGGTACTGGGGAGCCCCAGCCCAGAGATAGTGTAACGATCCCCCCCTCTCTCTATATAATATAAAATTTTATAATATTAAAAATATCCCCTTATAAATAACATTATATATATGAGACCAGGATTAATAAAATATGTTTTGATCTTCCTAAATGATCTTTCTAAAGGTTTAATAATAGGCCATTTGTAATATTTTGGCGTGATCGTCTTCGTTAGGACCCTTATTTACGTTGTGTTTGTTTAGTAACTTAGTTCTTTTAGGTGTCTTTTGGAAGAATGAATATTCACTAGAGCAATTGAAAGCTGTTGGTAGTGCCTTATAAGCTAAGTGAACCCCGTTCACGAAGACAGGGCTCGAAAAAGGTTAGAACATAAAACGTCCCTATTCCACTTGTATCAGGTTTACATTATTAATTTATTATTATTTATCCCTTCCCGCTTGGAAAAGGCTCACAATATATTTATACAAAATACCTGATACAAGGGCTTCGCTCTCCTACATTTATTAAAAAAAATGTAGGGGAGGTGCACGGCCCCACACACGCCGTGCACGGTGAGTGCCAACCATTTTGATGCACTCCCCCGAAGGGAACGCTAATTCAGGAACTGGACCGTAGTCCACAGCAAAATAACTGGCGAACCAGTAAAAGAGGCTTGGCCCCTTGTTAGTGCGTAAGCACAAACATCGACCGAAGTCGCGCATGTCAATGCGTGTAAACGCCATACAGAATACGAACGAATCCAGCCACAGTGAATGTACGTCACACGGTTTAGGCAAATAGGCATACTGGCCTTAAACCCTCCGTGAGTGCCACCACCTGCCAGACCGCCGCTCCTGCAGACGTGATGTAAGTGTATGGCATCACCACCAATTGCGTGATCAGCACGGCTACAAGCCGCAGAGCGTGTCATGAGTCTACCGCTCACCTCAAGGGAATGGGGTCCCACGTTGTGCGGCTTTCGGCCGCAGCCTTGAGAGTCTCCTCAGATCCTCCCGCCAGCTACCACCCGCATGAGGTCGACACATATGCTTCACCAACCAATACAACGGCAGATATAGCCAAAAGGCAGTTATAAGATAAGAGTAATAATTCGCCATCAGAAAGGGTTTGTGTCACTGACGTTGAGTAAATGCATTTTCGATCATGTTTGTCTCACCCACCAACAAGTTGCCTTCAATCATTCAAAGGTGGGAAAGTTACAGAGAGATAATATTATGTTGTTATATAAAACATCGTGGAGGGCAGACAGTCTGCAGCCCCGCAATGAAGGGACCCGACTTGGGCAAAGCTACTTAGGTGTGAGTCAAACCAAGACGCAGAGAGCGCCATTGAGAATAGCGTCCCACCAAACAACCATCGCAGAGAAGTAATGCTGCAGAACGCAACAAGCATCAATACGACTATCGTCGGGCTTACACCATTCCAAGGTCCCCCATACATCCCAGCAGACATCACCACCCGTATACCTCCATCGACCAGAACCACAGAGAGCGTCGAATCAGGCACAGCACACCCGTAGATCCATCACAAGACGCAATACCGCCAGTAGCAGTAAGCATCAATGCAACTATCATACGGATGGCGCCCCCTCACAACACACCCAACATGATCCCTATCGACTTTGGTAACAAAGTTGGTATTGTTGTTATATTAAAAATATCACCAACGTATCATAGTAGCACGCTACTAAGACGCCAATGAACAAAACTCCACGTATCATAGCGCTAATGCACTAAGACATGAAGCTGAGTATGCCTGTTACACTTAAAAGTGCTACCAAACACACTCAACATCCCCATCCGAAAGATAGACGACGCATCGCTATGCGCTACGACGCCGCCCACAAACGGTATGGGTGTGCGATGTCCACGGGAAAGCCGTATTGCTACAACAAACCCGCTTACCACCGACACTAAGATGTTAATTGTATACCTCCATCGACCAGAACAACAGGAATGCGTCGAATCAGGCGCAGCACACCCGCAGATCCATCACAAGACGCAATACCGCATGTAGCAGTAAGCATCAATGCAACTATCATACGGGCGGCGCACCCTCACAACACACCCACATGACTCCTATCGACTTTGGCAACAAAGTTAGTATTGTTGTTATATAAAAAATATCACTAACGTATCATAGTAGCACGCTACTAAGACGTCAATGAACAAAACTCCACGTATCATAGCGCTAATGCACTAAGACATGAAGTTGAGTATGCCCGTTACACTTAAAAGTGCTACCAAACACACTCATCATCCCCATCCGAAAGATAGACGACGCTTCGCTATGCGCTACTACGCCGCCCACAAACGGTATGGGTGTGCGATGTCCACAGGAAAGCCGTATTGCTACAACAAACCCGCTTACCACCGGCACTAAGATGATATGTCTAGGACACATCGGTTAGCGAGTCCAAGTTTACCTCGGACCAATTGCTCGTGAAGCAGCACACACGCCACCATAATATTCCTTTTCAAGTCCCTAATAAGGACTAGTCATTTTGCTACAGTACTAGGAGCAGTCAGTCACCCGACCACCCCATACAATGCTTATGCATCAAGGAGACCTCCTATAATATTGCTTTTGTATCATAGACCTTACTTTCATAAGTCATGTATATATAGGATTCGAACCCATGACCCTACTATTGTAATGCATATTAATCATAGAGACCTTCTATAGTATTGCTTTTGAATCATAGACCTTACTTTCATAAGTCATTCATATATAGGATTCGAACCCACGACCCTACTATTGTAATGCATATTAATCACAGAGACCTTCTATAGTATTGCTTTTGAATCATAGACCTTACTTTCATAAGTCATTCATATATAGGGTTCGAACCCACGACCCTACTATTGTAATGCATATTAATCACAGAGACCTTCTATAGTATTGCTTTTGAATCATAGACCTTACTTTCATAAGTCATTCATATATAGGGTTCGAACCCACGACCCTACTATTGTAATGCAAATTCATCATGGAGACCTTCTATAGTATTGCTTTTGTATCATTGAGTTTAATATCATAAGTCCCTAATATAGGACCAGTCATTGTGCTACAGTACTTCAGGCAGTCGGGCTCCCGACCACCCCATATATATGTACAACTGCAGGTATGTATCTCCGGCACCTCATCCATACAAGACGTCTATACGTGAACACCTTCCATAACTTAGGAAAATTTTCTTTAATACATGAACTCCTTCAACAACTTAGAAAATTTCATCTATACGTGAACTCCTTCCACAACTTAGAAAAATTTTCTTTTATACACGAACACCTCCTATGACTTAAACAATTTTTAACAAATTTTCTAATTATCTTATAAACGTTATTTAACTTAATTTTATAATATTTTTTGACTTGTATTTCTATTATTAATCTTATTTTAAATATTTTTACAAGTTTTTTATAATAAATTTACTTATTACGAGAAACAATAATTTTGCCTTTAATTTGCTATGTTATTGGGATAATGTCTGAAATATATTAACTTTATGTTTATTAATTTAACTTAATTGCTTAATATATATGTTTTAAAACTATTTTTGACGCCCCTTTATATTGAATTTAATTATTAATAATAATATTGAGCCGTCACAATATGCAGAAGAAACAGCGTTGGCGATAGCACGCAGCCCTGTGGAACACCAGCATTAATAGGCTTGCAATTGGAGCTTGCACCGTCTACAACGACCTTGATGCTCCGATCTGCAAGAAAGCTGGTGATCCAATCGCACAATTTCTCGGGAAGCCCATAGGAAGGGAGCTTCGAAAGAAGCGCTTTGTGCCAAACCCGATCGAAGGCCTTCGCAATGTCCAAACTAACGGCCAATGCCTTCCCCTTGAACTCTACTGCCTCCGCCCATCTGTGAGTGAGGTAGACCAGAAGATCACCAGCTGACCGACCACGGCGAAAACCGTATTGGCGGTCACTAATCAGCTGGTGATCCTCAAGGTACCTCATGAGCTGGCAGTTTACAATGGACTCCATTGTTTTGGAGAACAAGGAGGTGATGGCGATTGGCCGGTAGTTGGACGGGTCTGAGCGGACGCCTTTTTCAGGGATCGGGTGGACGAAAGCCGTCTTCCATGATTTTGGGACTACTCCTTGGGAGTAGGAGTACCGGAAAAGACGCGTTAAAACCGGTGCCAACTCTGGAGCACACGTCCTCAGCACAATTGGGGGGATTCCGTCAGGCTCACTCGACTTGTGGATGTCCAGGGAGAGGAGTGCTTTGCGAACCGAGCGCTGTGTGAACTGCACTTCCGGCATGGAGCACTCACACCGCGGGATGGTCGGCGGCGTACTCCCCCCGTCATCGAGAGTCGAGTTAGACGCAAAGAAAGAGCCTAGAAGATCGGCTTTCTCCTTTGCAGTTTGGGCCAGTGAGTCGTCCTCCCTGTGCAGAGATGGAAGAGATGGCTGACAGAAATTCCCCTGGACAGCCTTGGTGAGAGACCAGAATGCACGGGTTCCAGAAGGAAGGCGAACTAGTTTCTCGCCAATTCTGCCTATGTGCTCTGACTTTGCCTTGGCAATGACTCTTTTGAAGGACCTAGGGGCGGAATTATACTTCTTTTTTAGAGCGCTGGTGTTTACATCCCGGGACGCTGATGCATCAACCCAGGCTTGGTAGCACTCCTGCTTATAGCATGATGCTATTTTACAGGAGCGACCAAACCATGGCTGAGATTTGCCTCCAATGGGCACTACAGAGGAAGGAATAAAAAGTTCCATACCCTGAAGTACTACATCAGTAACAGAACCCGCAACAACGTTGGGATCATCCGGCGAGAAGCAAACCCGCCCACAAGGGTAGGATGCAAAGAAAGACCGCATCCCATCCCAATCGGCTGACCTATAGTACCAAACACGGCGGCAGCCTGCAGAATGCAACCGCGATTTCAGCGTGAGTGGCACAGCACTCCGGACCAGACAATGGTCCGAGGAGCCCAAAGGGGCGTCGACGGAAATCTGATATCCGTCTGGGTGAGAGGTCAGCAGAAGGTCCAACAGGGAAGGTGCATGATCCTCCACATCTGAAATCCGTGTAGGCGAAGTAACCAGTTGTGTCAGACCATATGCCAAGGCAAAATCATGAACAAATCTCCCCGCATGATCGGTTAAACGTGAACCAAGCCATTCGGCGTGATGGGCGTTAAAGTCGCCGAGGATCACGATCTCTGCGGAGGGGATCTGCTGTAGCAACGAATCTGCAGCCATTTGGACGTGGTCGAAGAGTCGGTCTGTTTCGGCATTACCGCTATGGGACCAATAGAGGCACCCGTAGACCTTCAAGTCTGCCGAGGCGTCGAGGACAGATGTCCTCTCTGACGTAAACGCAAACTCCAGCCCGAGGCACAAAGGAGTGTTCCAGTTTGTACCCCGGGTAGGAGAGATACGAGACATCAGCCGGAGAGGACACCTGCGTCTCGGTCAGAAAGAGCAGAGCCGGCCTCGCCGTCTCGAGATGGTAGTGGACGGCGTTTAGGTTAGAGTGAAGTCCCCTGATATTGCAGAAATTCACGGACAGCGTGGCAGGGGTCGCCTTGGTTTTGTTGCTCCGTTCGCCCCGAGCAGTTGTAGTCTTGAGCGGAATTTTGCCCCCCCCCCCAGAATACGCGAGGCAGCCTGAGCACCCACGCTCAGAAGTGGAGAAACATGGTCGTGGATGCTCAGCGAGGGATTCTCCAGGGGTGCTGTTACCCTCCTGGGGTAGTCTATCATTATTTAATTCCGCTACCATGTTGATGGGGGGGGGGGATTTTGGCCTCCGGCCACCTGCACTCACCAGACGAAACGCGGTAGCAGAGCTTTCACTTCACGCCGGTATTCTGTGAGGTAGTGGTACCACCCCGGTTTGAGCCGGCCAATACGTGCAACAGCAAAGCTGCCGCGTGGCTCTTCACTGTTAAATAGTAAGTGATAGTAAGTGATTACCGCTGTCCATGAACAACTGCAACACCAAGGGTATTGCAGATGCATTGCAGATCATTCAAAAAGAAGTAGGCTCTTCTTTTTGAGGGTCCATATGTAAGTCGTATTGGTCTGGAAATCTCTGGTAGTAGTCGATTCTTCTACAGGGAAGCTGTACCAGGAAGAAAACTTCTTTTAAATCACACAATGGTGAACCGCCATTCTTCTAGATGGTATGGATGTTATCGCGAGTTTTGTCGCAACGTGCGATGGTGAATTTGTGCGGCTAGGGTTAGTCCGAACAATTCATCAGAGCACTCCCCGTGATAAATGCGATAAAAACAGTGCCAGTGAGTCCAGCCGATCGAAAAGAGCCCAGTCATCGACGATTCGAAATGCTCTGCGCTGGATGCAATTAAATGGAATGAGCTGGTACTGGGGAGTCATAGCCTAGAGATGGGATCAGTATACCATGTGCGCCCGAACCCAGGACCTCACCTTATAAATTTGCAAGCGGTGTGCCGGCTTGAAATATTGCCCGCTCTATTGAGCACGCCAAGTTTTATAGAGGCCACTTTGGCCGCCTCTTCCAAGTGACCACGAAACTGCACGTTACTCGATATGTATGGCATCACCACCGATTGCATGATCAGCGTGGCTACTAGCCGCAGAGCGTATCACGAGTCCACCGCTCATCTCAGGGAAATGGGGTCCCAAGTTGTGCGGCTTTCGGGCACAATATTGAGAGTCTTCTCAGATCTCCAGCTACCACCCGCATGAGGTCGACACATATACTCCACCAACCAATACAATGGCAGATATAGTCAAAAGTTATAAAATATAAGTAAAAATTACTATCAGAAAGGGTTTATGTTACTGATGTTGAATTAATAAATTTTTCGATCATATTTGTGTCACCCACCAACAAGTTGTCTTCAATCATTAAAAGGTAGGAAATTTACAGAGAGACATTATTATGTTGCTATATGTATGCACAGTCGAGTGACGATCTGGTAAGGCATGCAGGAAGTGGATGGATGCAGGTGGCTCAGGAACATTGGTGGAGGCCTATGTTCAGCAGTGGTCTCGTGAAGGGCTGTAATGATGATGATGATGATGATGAATTAAATTACTTGGGCCACAGAATCAATAATAGTTCTACGTGCAGAAGTTACACTTTTTTGATATTGACTGCTTGTCGACGTTTGATATCCTACATTATAATTAATAATTAGATAAATCTAAATAAAAAAATATCGCTGTGTGAGAGTGTCCGTATTACTTTGCATCTTTTCCCCTTCCTACGTTACGGCGGACTTTCTGTTGTTACGAGGGGATGTCAATAAAGAGTAACAAAACATTTCGAAACGCATGTAACTTTTCGAAATGTTTTGTTACTCTCCTGGCCATTCGTCGGAAATCGAGATGTTTGGCTCGGAAGTAAAAGGTAGATACCGTAAATGACAAATAAACTTGAAATACGATTCCTAACAGAAATATAATCGTATTTTACTTAGTTAAAATTATGTTAGTAAACAAAGTTTGAATTTCAGTGTTTTGTGTTATAACTTAAAATATTTTAAACACAAAAGATGTGTATAGGTATGTAAGTAGATACTTGGATAGTGAAGTAAATTTCAACATAATTTTGTAACAAACTTCGTAGGTTCTAGATAAACAATTTCTTAATTCTTTTTTGCTGTAATTAGGTACCTATCTAACTAAAAAAATTAAATAAATTCACGTTTCATACTTCCTACTAAAATCCTTCGGTAACTTAAAGAATGATATATCTGAAACATTTTGTTGGTCATTTAGCATCTATCCATGCAACAATTATAGTAGGGACGACGTTTTGCCCTACTAAAATTCAATAAATAGATGGGTATAATATATATGGTCTATGTCTCCGCAAGGACGTCTTCTGTTGACGAAGAATATACTAAACACAAAAACTATTTTAACAAGTATTTACAAAAATTATTTACGTAAACAGTTTAAAGTTTTACTTTAACATTCAATCGCCTACAACGCGCTTGCCACGACTGCGTATTTCACCCTAGGTGCGTCGATTTTAGGTTATTATTTCACGCAATTAGCAAAAGTGACAGAGGCCTGCTTAGGTGTCGTACCTGTTCTGACTATGATCGACTAGCCGTATTTTCGCAGCTAACTTTGTGAGTTCTGGGATGCCCAATCCAATCGCGATGCTTGGCTCGGAAGAATCAAAAAATAAACCTCAAATATGATTCCTAACAGAAATGTGATCGTATTCTACTTAGTTAAAAATCTTGATAGGAAACAAAGTTTCATCATCGGTATTTTGTGTGATTATAACTTAAAATATTTAAATTATAAAAGAAAAGTATAAGTACGTAAGTAGATACTTGGATGGTGAAGTAAATTTTAACGAAGGTTTGTAATAAAGTACGCAGGTATTACGTCTGTAGATAAATTATTACGTAGCTCTTTTTTTGCTATAAGCACCTAAAAATGAAATAAATTTACCTTTCATAACTTCCTATATACAAAAATGATACATCCATAACCTTTTGTTGCTCATTAGCATCCATCCACGCATACAGTTATAGTGGGAACGACTTTTTGCTATTACAATTGATCAAATAAGTAATATAAAAATAAACACTAAACACGAACTATTTCAAAAAGTATCTACAAAAATTATTTACGATAACTGCGTTAAAAAAAATTACATTCAATCGCCTACAACGCGCTAGCCCCGACTGCGTATGTTACGCTGAATGCGTTGCGATAGTAGGTAATTGTTTCACGCAGATAGCAAGAGTGACAGAAGGCTGGTGATATACTTAAAAAAGAGGATATCTACAGTAGAATCACAGTAACCGACATAGCCCAATGGAAAAGTAAGTTGATGTGTAAAATGGTTTTTTCAGCCATATAGCTCGAAAAAGTCACAGCCAATGAGGAAGAAAGGTTTTCTAGTGGCAGCCTTACACCATCAGACAAAATGTACATTGTATACAGTGAGATTATGTAACTGCTTCCATATTTCATTCGAAAGTCCTAAGGAACTTTGAAAGTTTGTACGTCTTAATTTTTTGCTTAGTGGCTACTTTTTCCTTTGTAAAACAAATTAAGGCCTATTCTTCTTCCTATATTATTAACCGTTATCATATCTGTCTACAAGTTTAGTTTATAACCTGACTGAATTCTTTCAAGTATTATATAATGATTGATATCGTGATCAACATACAGTAATTATTCTTAATTGCTATATTAAAGATACTTACAAATTAATTTTACAACATAATTGTATTTTGAGAACTAATGTGATACTCATTCATTATTGGCCAAAACATGAATGCTAAATAAAAATAATCCTTCTTAACGGTACTTTGGTAAAATATAATTTCAGTGATAATATAATTTTAATACTAATTCTGAAATATCTTAAATATATTTATGTTTTTTTTTATGTTTATCCAAATTAAAGCAAAACAATAAATACTTAAGGATAGCGACAGCAGATATTACGTTTTATATTGATGTTACAAAATTGCATGCCTAATTAACAACACAATAATATTGCTCAATTTCATGCAATATCGTGTAAGAATAACTCTAAGGGAATAAAAAAGGATTGTTGCCACGTTTCCACGATATATTACCTTGAATTTATAACGCTATTTTGCTAGGACAAAATGGCCACGTATGCGTCTTACGATGTTATGTTGTGCTACGCGTAGACTAGGATATTGCTTCTGTAGATATCATCAAATATATTAATTTTGTCGTATGATGTTAAGTGCTCCTAATAATTTACAACTTGCAAATTTACATTTCTATCAAAATACAACAATAAGCATAAAAATGATAATATGGCAATCTTGAGTTTTCTGTAGCTCCTTCTATTCCTGGCCAGCCGAAATCCATTAGACATCTTTGATAACACACACTGGTTATACTCTTGTTTTAAGAATTTGAGGAATACGTGTATATTTAATAACATTTGTTACAGTAATATTCCATTGCTAAACAAAGGAAATTTATAACGCAATACCCATTTACCGTGTCGTAGCAATGTAATAGTTTCCATCATTACACCAAATCCAATTCGCTTAACACAATTTCGGTATGTGGAAGTTGTTAAACACGGCTACAGGGAATGTCGAAAGATTTATTAGCTTTTAGTCGTTAGTCGTCGTTAGATAGCAAAATCTTTTTGTTTACCTAACAGGCCTAAAAACCCAGAGTAATGGTGGACAGCACGTCTAACGGTACGCTTACACCAAAACCGATTTTGTCGGCCGATGGCGTACAGGACTACCCGGACTTGTAACTCGGATGTGTATGTGCTTACACTGCAACAGTGTACTACTTGTGCCGACATTGGACGTTGCCGGTATTCTTTTCTATTTTTATTTTTTTAATATCCATAGTCGTTTATGTAAATAACAACACTGACAGAAACAACAGAATAAAGACAAAATGATTAAATTAAACTATAAATACACTCAATTTGCACTAGAGACGCCAGCAGTCGGTCGAAAAATCCCAACAGAAACAGAAACAGAAAACTTTTTATTCAATACGGATTATAAACTATACTTATTGAAAGTCACTTTTTTCATTTACCACTGGTTCGTAAAAAAACCTCTGTCCTGGGAAGAACCCGCAAGAAACCCAACGGGACAATTTAAAAAAAATAATAGCTTACAATCATGTTTACAATTAACAACACGAGACAAATTAGAAATAGCTTGTCGAATAACCCTTCCCGGGGGTTACTATCATCCATAAATTTCTTAATATTATAATAATTCTTTTTATACAAACTTCGTTTAATAAAATTTATGAACTTTGCGTATGAAAAATTTTGTGTATTTTCTAGGATTTTGTTGTAAAAGCGTATAAATCGCCCCAAGAATGAATTAACGACTCGGTGGAGTCGAGTAACTGGTACCACTAGCTTATGTCTGTTCCTAGTATTTACAGAATGAAATCACTTATTTTTGCTAAACTACTTTTACTTTGGTGTACGTACATTACACTTTCATAAATGTATTGAGAGGCCAGAGTAATATATTAATTTGCTTAAATTTTTGTCTCAGTGACTCTTTTGGTTTTAAATTATATATTGCTCTAATGGCCCTCTTTTGTAAAATAAATAAAATTTCAGTGTCACATCAGTGTTAGTCGCGTGTCCTTATAGCAAAATACCATACCACATAATGCTATGGAAATAACTAAAGTAAACTATTCCAGCTGTTTCAACACTGGTAAGAGTTCTAATCTTTTTTCCATCATATGCTGCAGAACTAAGTCTGCTGGCTAGTTTTGATGTATGGGCGAGCCATTGAAGCTTTGCGTCTAGTGTGATTCCAAGAAAAATTGTGGTATCAACAAGACTTAGTTCTTCCCCATTTAAAATAACAAGTTCGGACTCGACGGCTAATCGGCCGTTTTCGTGCGTTATCGGACGATAAAGGCCGTGTAATGTGTACGGGATCTTTTTGTTTCACAAAATGTTTGATTCGGTCGTCCGAGTTCAGCCGTTGTCGCCCGTGCAAACTTCAGCCGATGAGGGATTTGGTGTATACGAAGCGTTAGGGTGTGATACGTCTGGTAATTAGAACGCCAATCTGCCTACGAAATGTGATGATCCAAGCATCGCACTTGAGGTAAATCCACAATTAGAGAGGCCGTTGTCTAGTACTGGAATTTTATGAGCTCATCCTAAAGGGTAAGAGTCGCTGAAATGTATTATGAAGGAATCAATTACGTATATGTAGCAACATTTTGCAGTAATATAGGCTAATCAATAATTTTATACCAAAGAGTCAATCAATACGTTTTAGAATTTTTTTCACCAGATCCTAATAACAAAGGTGATCAATAAGCTATGGTGTTTTAAAGTTTTTTTTGGAATAATGTAATAAAAAGTACGCTAAATCACCTCCAAAAGGTAATCGAAAATGTTCTGTTCTACATATTTATCACAAATGCATGTGTAAGATTCTTTATTCTTAAAATTTCTGTACAACGAAACGCTAAATGTGAACCATTTTTGTGTACTCATTATAGTGAAAAATATGCATGAACAAAAGGCAGTATAATATAAATCCACTGCTACTAATAAGCTTTTTCAAGTTGCAGCAACTAAAGGATTCGAATCATTAAATAATTTTACGTATTCATGAAGATAAGCGGCAGTTTCGGGAACTCTTTGGACATAATGTTCACACATTTTTTACTGGTCGACTTTTGACCAAACTGTCGAATATACAGAAGATGTACCGTGCATAAGAAAACAGTGGGCAGCACAAGAACGCAGTGGTTATACATTTGGCTGCGGTGCTGCGAGCATTGGGTGCGTTTGGCAGAAAAAAGCGCTAGCAAGCGCTTGTAAGTAAAATGGCGATCGTAAGCGGTAAGCGCTGTCAAATCGTAAGTAGCTGTTTTCCTCCAGGACACGATGTTAGTTTTAACCGGGGAATAGGTTCCTTAGGAATTTAAATATATGTTTGTAAAGTATTCATATTAAAAACTTACCAGTCATGAATTTTTAATAACATGTATATTTTTAGGTATTCATGTCATTATATTACTTAAAACTAATATTGCACAAAACAACTTATAAACTCTACTTCAAAACAAACAAATTAAATAAGCAAAATGGCGGATTGTGGCAGCGCTACTGAAGTAGCAATCGTGTCCTGGCCGAAAACTATTTCAGCGCTTATAAGCGCTTGCTAGCACTTTTTTCTGCCAAACGCACCCAATGTCGTTGATTACCATTTTTTTATGGAATAAGAATGAAAAACGAGCTCACAATCCAAGGTACATCTAAATTTTATTCTCGATTAAGAATCAAAATTCAGATGCTTTGTTACACCTGAGGAATAAGATAGAATACCTCGTTTGCGGTAAAAAAGATCTCCAGGTCTCTATATTCACCACACAAAACAGCAATATTAAGCTGCTATTTTACGCTGGTGTTCTGTGAGAGCGTGGTCCTTCCCCTTGCTACAACGATAATTTATAGTTTAAAGTTCTATAACGTAAAAATGCATCTGTATCTGTAAATGAGTATTTATATGTTCAGGAAATTACTATTCTAAGTCTGAGTATTTGACGTTAAATTACGTACCAAAGGACGGGTCATACTTGAAGAATTAATCAATTAGACATATTTCAGTTTTTTTAGGATAGGAGGCAAACGAGCATACGGCTCACCTGATGGTAAGTGGTTACCGCCGCTCACGAACAGCTGCAACACCAGGGGTATTGCAGATGCGTTGCGGCCTTTAAAAAAGGAACAGGCTCTTTTCTTGAAGGTCTTTAATTCGTATCGGTCCGGAAAAATCTCTGGTGGTAGTTGATTCCACAAGGAAGTTGTGCGAGGAAGAAAACTTCTTTTAAATCGCTTAGTGGTATACCGTCAGTCATCGAGATGGTATGTATAATATCGCAAGTTTTGTTGCGATGTGCGATGGTGAATGTATGCGGCTGGAATTAGTCCGAACAATTCCTCAGAACACTCTCCGTGGTAGATGCGATAAAATACGCGAAGAAATGCAACATCTTTTCGCAGTGCCAAAGTGACAAATTTTGTTCAACAAAGTTTCGACTTCAGACACAAGTTTGTCCCGGTACTCAGGGACGTTTTCCCGAAAAATATTGGCACGGCCGGTGTATAAAGCATCACCAGTGCTGTCGTTTGCATAGCATTGAATGCAACCCATTTGCAACATGTCATTGATATGCAGAAGAAACAGCGTTGGTGATCGCAAACAGCCTGGTGGAACACCAGCGTTAATGGGCTTGTAATCGGAGCATGCACCGTCGGCTACGACCTTGATGCTCTGATCATAAAGAAAACTGGTGATCTAATTGCACAATTTCTCGGGAAGCTCATAGAAAGGAAGCTTCGTAAGAGGCGCTTTGTGCCAAACCCAATCGAAGGCCTTCGCTATGTACAAGCTAACCGCCAACAACGCCTTGGACTCTACTGCCTTCGACCATTTATGAGTTAGGTAACCTAGAAAATCAACAGCCGAGCGACCGCGACGGGAACCGCACTGGCGGTAAATAATCAGCTGGTTATCCTCAAGGTACCGCATGAGCTGGCTAGCTTCATAAGCATTATTTTGTTAATGAGCAGTTTGGATTCTGTCCATGAACAGATTCTCATTTTAGCACCATGCGCTGCATTAGCCACTACTCATAAGGTGGACGGGTACGTCTATTTGTCACTTCAGTTTACAAAACAAATATCCCTTATTCATAATTTAAAAGAGAGTACAAATTTCATTTGACTTAGAATAACATCGTTGATTGCCAGCTGCAACTCAACTGTACATTTTGTTCATTGACTTCACGTCACGAGGCATTGAGCAAATTGTTCATCAAAATGTTCGTTCAACTGTAAGGTTCGTGAATAACCGGAATTTATAACTGTTTTGTGTTAGCTTCATTTATACTTCGTTATATGATTTATATATATATATATATATATATATATATATATATATATATATATATATATATATATATATATATATATATAAAAATTACTTAATGATATATGAATTTTATCGCGTTCAATTTACTTGACTTTAAAGTCAAGTAAATTAAACGCGTTGGAAATCGGAAAGTCGCGTATTACGCGACTTTCCGATTTCCAACACCCGAAACCACAGAGGACTGAGTCGATTTGATGTCCCGATGTCGGAGTTATCCCGGAGTACCTTCAGCTTTTTAACAATTACTTTTGGTCCAATCTACGCCGAATGAATTTATTGTATCTTGAAGTCTTGCAGTGTCATGCTTAGGCTTAGTTTCACTTTTATTCATTACAGGATCCCAAGTAGGTGGACGTAGCTTCCAAATTTGGATGTTTCTTTATTAATTTCAATTGACTCACGTTTCAATTATTCTTGTTAAGAATTTTTGTGGTTTATCAAATTTGATATAATGGCGGGGTGCGTCTAGGATGTGTGAGTGTTTCACGTCAGCTTTAAACGTCGGGTATTAAAAACAAGCAAAGTATCCACGAAAAAATCCTTAAAAGAAGTTCACTGTGTCTGTCGGATCCGAGCTACCACGTCTCATATAATCTATAACATTAAGTCCTTTAATAAACGTTATAATTTTAAAGAAACTTGTTGAGAAATCGAATTAAACTCAGTTAGTCCTAACTTAGAAAATTCATTTATTTTACTTTTATTGAAATTAACAGTGTAATGGTGAGTCTGCGTGAGGTGTGTGATAAATGCGTTACGCGGCATCGCATCTTTTTGTGAACTGACCCTAAGTGAGTAATTCTTGTGTATATGTTATACAGTATGTAGTTTTTTTCTTTGAAATGGCTTCATCGATTGTAAATAAAAGTTTGTATTTAGATAATGTTTTTCTTTCCTAGTTTATCTAGATATGTTTCATCCCTAAGAAAGTTATAATTTTTTGTAACGCAGAGATGATGTGTCACCTAGATGTACTATCTTTATAGGAAGAAGAGATTGGTGATCTGCATTACATATATATGTTGTAGAAAAACCAGAATCTCCCCTCTTGAGCTCCCTGTTGCTTGTCTGGTTAATTTAATTCTATAATATAGGTAATGACCGTCGCTCAGCGTTACGAGGTTGTTGCTCAAAAACAATTCTTACTCATCTGTTATCGGTTCGCCTAACTTTATTACCGGCCCATTTACACTTCAGCTTATTGATACGATAGACTTAATCGGTTACTCTGATTCTACTACGTATATTCTCATTTCGAAGTCTATTACGCATAGAAACTTTGATCATGGCTCTCTCAATAGCTCGCCGGCAATGAACTACGTATGAGATCCACATGTCATCACTTGAAACATGCACAATTATTATTATTAAGACTCTACCTTGTACATTAATTTATCAATCGTCAAACCATATTCAACTTTATAATCTATCTATAAAAAGTTATATTTTCTTTACTTCTCCCGTATGCGGTCCTTTTTTTTTATAGGACAGGATGACAAACGAGCACACAGCCCACCAGATGGTAAGTGGTTGCTGTGGCCTATAGACATCTACATCTATCCTTGATTACGAATCAGAATGCAGATGCGTTGTCATCCGTGAGGACTTAGGTGGAATGCCTCGTTTCCAGTAAAAAGGGTCTCCGGTTCTCTACACTCACCATACGGAACACAGCAGCATTAAACTACTATTTGACACTGGTATTCTGTGAGGTCTGTAAGGTCCTATAAACATTGATCCGATAACGATGAAATTTAATGAAATTTTGTGTGCACGCCTACAAAGGGTTCTGATAAAAAATGTTTATTCATTTTCTATGCGTTCCTATACAAACATTACAACAATGAATGGAAAAAGCTAAAATATGCTTCATAACATGCATACGAAAGCGGGTTCATCCCCTTGTGCAAACAAACTGTACAATGAGATAAGAGAGTTAACGCAGCACTATATTTTTACGTGTAATAATGAAAGATCTTTCAAACATTATAAGCCATGACTGATAAAAAATTTCCTCTTTGGTGAGATTGTCAATCATATCTTGGGTATGTCAAGCTTGTTGCTTTATGCGTGAAAACACGAAGAAAACTAATTTTCTCAGAAATTTGACCTACCTAGATCCAATGGTTTCAAAAGGAAGGATAGGTATTTCTAAATATTTTACTCATAACTTTTTCATACAAGAAAAAGTAGCGCATCCGTCATAATACAAACGTCATGTCAAAACACGACGTAACCAGGGTCGGATTTCTTAGTATAATTATCCTAATTATATCATTATTTCATAGTTTGTGGTATATAATATCGTAATAATACAAATCGAAAATACCTTACTTATTTACCTTAAGGTCGACTTGTATTATTATTGGGTCCTTTTAAATTTTAATATTAACCCTACGATATCGAGAATTATTGTATTTACATGAGTACCGCGTTTTTTTAAATAAAATTAGAATTAGCTATATATAATTATGCTCGATCATTGCATTTATGTTGCACCATTGATACAACTTTAATGAGGGGCTACAAAGATAAAAACCCTATGCTCCAGAAGCAATCGGTTTGTAAACAGAATTTCAAAATATTTTATGAATTAGATTTTCAGATATCGTTTCACTCTAATTGAATATAAAATATTATTAGGTGCCAATATTCAAAATTTAACTTACACTAAGTTCTTTAGACAAAAATTAAACAGAAATAAAAATAAAACCGTCAAAAAACGAAACGTATAGATAAACTAGACGCGTGACGCCAAAATCCCAGCACATGCGAAAAAAAAAACATGAGACGTCAAACGTGATATAATTTTATTAAAATAGTATAATTTTAATTTCCATGTACAATATTTTAGATGGTCTGAATCCAGCCCTGGCCTAATTTTGGTAACGTAACTGAACTAACTGAAAAATAAATCTTTAAAAATGCGTTTATATAATAATTTCATTGTAAAAAAATTAATATAAGGTTATTAACCGATGATACGATATACCATGTTTTTTTTAAATCTTTGTGTCATAATTTTTGCATTCTTTTACCACGCAAATAGACATATTTATGAAAGGCAAATCTGTCCTGCGCGCGCACTACTGTCGACCGATTCGCGTTGGCCCTAAACTGTAATTTTAGGGCCAGCGCACTGGTCCGTTTTAGTTGTTCGGTCGGCCCGGTCCTTACGCTAGTAATATATAAGTCAATCCCTAGATCAAATTTTGCCCACGTAAACCTTATACCCCTACAATCCTATAACTTACAAAAGCTATCAATAAGCTACCAACAAGCAAACAAATATATAAATATCACTCGTTAAATATTAATATTATAGGAAATTAAATGAAATAAAATAAATATAACAAAAATAATTCTAGGAAACTTCTATATATAATAATTCTAGGAAAGAAGGCTTGAACGATTTTTATGAAATTTTGTTTGATGACAATGTTTTATTTAATTTACCTAAACTGACTAGGTTAGGTATGTAGTATTTTTCTTAAATTCATTTCTGTACTCGATTATGTGTATTTTTTCCATAATAATATTATTTGATTTTGCGTATGGTAATGCACATGCAAATATAATATATTTTATTCTGGTTGTAGACAAAATGAAGACATCAAACTACACAATGTCGGAATGGAACTTACACAATAACAAATACCGTTCTCCTTGAGAATACTGTTATAATATGTATTTTGGTGGCAACAATGATGCAAAGGGCTTTTGAAATATGTTTTTGTGACGTGTGAAGATGTTATGTTTAAGTGAGGTTTTATTCAATTTTTTGTTACAAAATTAAATAAAACTTCAAGTCTATGTAAATTTATAAAACATGCTCTTTATTACAAATTTTAAAATTTGCAATTGTAAATTGAAGATCATTTTATTGTTATATATTTTCCAAATTTAGCACATTACAGTGTGTGATATTGAAATATATAGCCGACTGCATTAGAACAGAATTATTACACAAAAGTAGTCTATATAGTTCTGTGAAAGTGTATTATTTCTTATAGCGTATCACAAACATTCGCTAGTACATCAATAAGTTAATTAACTTTCTTATCCGTAGACGTCTGCTCCTCATTCGCCCAAATAAATTTTACGTAAGAAGATAAGAGCTCCGGGTAATTTCTATGAATGACAGTTTAATGTCGTCGGAACAGAGATATAACGAAGTGATATATAGTTGTTGGCCCATAAACACGTTATTTTGTCTCAAATAGGAGGACCTTGCAAAGGAATAGGATTACACGGTGTAGATAACATCTTATTCATTTGGCCTTCTCAGAATTCGTTTTCGACCGTATGAGCGCAATGTAAATAGTTGTAATTTGTTCAGATTGTTGTTTTTGCAGATGTGGATGAAAAAATATTTTTTTTTGTTTTCTTATTTGTTTTTATGATGATAAGTAGATCTACAACTTTAAATTTAAATATTCTAAGCTTTTTTATTATTATCATTCATTAAGCACTTACGTATTACGTTAGCGAAAGACAAAATAACTATGAATGATAAAATTCTCCCAAAACAATATAAGCCAATAAGTTTTTATATACTATGTAAAAAGCGATTTAGTGTGACAAACAGAAACGGCATTATGGTCCTTCATGCCTGGTATCTATTTTGTTTCAGATGGACTAAGACGTAATAAAAACTTTTGATTTCAGTGAGATGAGACTACTCACGAACTTTTCCGCAATTTGTAATAACAAATAAAGTTCTTAACAATATTTTGAGTAAATGAGGCCTACTCAACACTTTTATTTTCACTCAACTGCCCCAGAAGGAAAGTAATGTGTTTTGAGAGTATATATTATGTATGTATGTATATATCTTCACGCACTTCTGTAGTCTAAACCGCGAGATAGGTTTTAACATATGAGGTTTTGTTAGATTCGTCTTAATTGTGAAAGTGTCACAGACATACCTATATTGAATCTACAAATACATAAAAAAGTGGAAGGTTTTTTAGTAATATTTTTAACGTTGTAGGCTTTTTTAAGTATTTTTTAACATTAAACTTAGCTTTGTTTTAATCATTAACCTATATTATTTTATTATGATTGACGATAAATTACTAGATTCATTTTGTTGAAAAGACTTACGTAAAAGATAGACGTAATAGCATAACATATGAAGTGATAAGTAAGCTATTTATTTAATTTGTCATATATTGCTTCACAGAATAGAATCTACAAAAAATACGCACATAAAAACGAAGCATATTAGCTAGTTAACGTATAGAAAGGCCGCCCATTAGATGTAATAAAGACTATAAAACACGCAGGCATTCTGTGAATGTAGATAGTTCCGGACTCCGTATGGCTAGAAGTAATAGTCTTCTGTGGTGTATGGTGGATGGTCCTATGGGAAACCGCACCTATAAATGTTCTTGTAACAAAGATTGATGCGTAAACAATATCATTATTAGCACTTATACGGTTTTACTTTCTTAATAAATAATTTTATTATATACATATATAAAAACTGCGATGGCTATTGACTTCAAGTTATGCTGAATATATGTAGTTGCAGTAATTAGGAGAAAACTACTACAAAATTATCATTACTCTAAGGAGTGTAGGGAATCTAGAACTAGACTGTCAATCAAAAGTTTCCCTCGGTAAAATTTCCAAACATATCCACGAATCAGTGTAACGAAAGGATTCCATACCATAAAATTGTATATTATAAAAAGAAGGTTTTTTTTTTTTTTTTTTTTTTTTTTTTATAGAAGAGGGGGCAAACGAGCATGCGGCTCACCTGATGTTAAGTGACTACCGCCGCCCATGATCAACCGCAACACCAGGAGAATTGCGTGTGCGTTGCCGGCCCTTTAGAAAGGAGTAAGCTCTTTTCTTGAAGGTCCCCAGGTCGTATCGGTCCGGAAAAATCGCCGGTGATAAACTATTCCACAGAGAGGTTGTACGTGGAAGAAAGCTCCTTGTGAAACGTACAGTGGTGGACCGCCAAGCATCCAGATGGTGTGGATGGTATCGGGACGTTTGCCGTGTCGTGCGTTCACGAAATTTGGCGGCTGGGATTAATCCGAACAATTCCTCAGAGCACTCCCCGTGATAGATGCGATAAAATACGCAAAGAGATGCAACATCTCTTCGCAACGCCAGTGAATCGAGCCGATCGGAAAGCACTCGGTCGTCGACGATTCGAGCCGCTCTGCGCTGGATGCGGTCAAGTGGAAGGAGCTGGTACTGGGGAGCCCCAGCCCAGAGATGGGAACAGTATTCCATGTGCGGTCGAACCTGCGCCTTGTAAAGTTGCAGGCGGTGTGCCGGCATGAAATACTGCCCCGCTCTGCTGAGCACGCCAAGCTTTTTAGAGGCCAATTTGGCCTTCCCTTCCAAGTGACCACGAAACTGCACGTCACTCGATATGTCGACGCCGAGGATTCCGATACTGGCTGAGGCAACAAGGGGAGTGCCTTGAAACTGAGGGGATACGACAAAGGGGTTCTTTTTAGCGGTTAACGCGCAAACTTGTGTCTTCTGGGGGTTAAACTGGACTAGATTTAGTCGTCCCCAATCCGAGACTCTGTTCAGCAAAGACTCGACTTCAGACACAAGTTTGTCCCGGCACTCGGAGACGTTTTCCCGAGAAATATTGGCTCGGCCGGTGTAAAGAGCATCACCAGTGCTGTCATCTGCATAGCAATGAATGTTACGGGTATGCAACATATCATTGATATGCAGAAGAAACAGCGTTGGCGATAGCACGCAGCCCTGTGGAACACCAGCATTAATAGGCTTGCAATCGGAGCTTGCACCGTCTACAACGACCTTGATGCTCCGATCTGCAAGAAAGCTGGTGATCCAATCGCACAATTTCTCGGGAAGCCCATAGGAAGGGAGCTTCGAAAGAAGCGCTTTGTGCCAAACCCGATCGAAGGCCTTCGCAATGTCCAAACTAACGGCCAATGCCTCCCCCTTGAACTCTACTGCCTCCGCCCATCTGTGAGTGAGGTAGACCAGAAGATCACCAGCTGACCGACCACGGCG
Organism: Parnassius smintheus behrii; assembly: GCA_036936625.1. Lineage (NCBI taxonomy): Eukaryota > Metazoa > Arthropoda > Insecta > Lepidoptera > Papilionidae > Parnassius > Parnassius smintheus. The sequence goes on from JAUPFT010000008.1 coordinate 23,094,577, forward strand.
AAAACCGTATTGGCGGTCACTAATCAGCTGGTGATCCTCAAGGTACCTCATGAGCTGGCAGTTTACAATGGACTCCATTGTTTTGGAGAACAAGGAGGTGATGGCGATTGGCCGGTAGTTGGACGGGTCTGAGCGGTCGCCTTTTTTAGGGATCGGGTGGACGAAAGCAGTCTTCCATGATTTTGGGACTACGCCTAGGGAGTAGGAGTACCGGAAAAGACGCGTTAAAACCGGTGCCAACTCTGGAGCACACGTCCTCAGCACAATTGGGGGGATTCCGTCAGGCCCACTCGACTTGTGGATGTCCAGGGAGAGGAGTGCTTTGCGAACCGAGCGCTGTGTGAACTGCACTTCCGGCATGGAGCACTCACACCGCGGGATGGTCGGCGGCGTACTCCCCCCGTCATCGAGAGTCGAGTTAGACGCAAAGAAGGAGCCTAGAAGATCGGCTTTCTCCTTTGCAGTATGGGCCAGTGAGTCGTCCTCCCTGTGCAGAGATGGAAGAGATGGCTGACAGAAATTCCCCTGGACAGCCTTGGCGAGAGACCAGAATGCACGGGTTCCAGAAGGAAGGCGAACTAGTTTCTCGCCAATTCTGCCTATGTGCTCTGACTTTGCCTTGGCAATGACTCTTTTGAAGGACCTAGAGGCGGAATTATACTTCTTTTTTAGAGCGCTGGTGTTTACATCCCGGGACGCTGATGCATCAACCCAGGCTTGGTAGCACTCCTGCTTATAGCATGATGCTATTTTACAGGAGCGACCAAACCATGGCTGAGATTTGCCTCCAATGGGCACCACAGAGGAAGGAATAAAAAGTTCCATACCCTGAAGTACCACATCAGTAACAGAATCCGCAACAACGTTGGGATCATCCGGCGAGAAGCAAACCCGCCCCCAAGGGTAGGATGCAAAGAAAGACCGCATCCCATCCCAATCGGCTGACCTATAGTGCCAAACACGGCGGCAGCCTGCAGAATGCAACCGCGATTTCAGCGTGAGTGGCACAACACTCCGGACCAGACAATGGTCCGTAAATAAATAAAATAAAGGTAAAATAGGCGGTCTTATCGCTCTAAGAAAATAATGTGATTATTCGACTTGTGATTAAGTAGGCGTTGAGCTAGCCATTTATCACAACTTTCATAATGTTCTATACATACACATATCTACTGGCCAATCGTAGTCCAAAAAACTTAGTCTTAAACTCTGTTTACACTGTATGCAATGGATAGTGCCACTACGGATATAGGAAGTGTGCCGCTAGGCATCTGGTGGTCTGTAGAATTGTTGGTCAGTTAAGTTTAGGAAAAAATTAGGAGAAAAATACGATGTATAATGTAGATCCCCACTTTTATGGACTGATGACGAAGAACAAGTGAGAAAAAGCTCACTTTCTTATTTATTAGACATTTTTATTCTAGTATCCGTCTTTCATGCACTAGAATGAACGTATGTACAGCTGTTGATAAAAAGCAGTCTAGTCGCAGCAGTGTAATGGATTAAATAGTGGTTGGTAAAGAAATTTAAGCTTTCTTTATTACAAGTTACTTCTTCTACTTCTTGTGACAGGAGACAATATGTGGAAATTATTAATTTTAAGTTGCTTTGGATAGTAAAAGAGAGATAATGAACCATTACTGAAATTCTTGAATACTGACATTTAAAAAAAGTTTCTGCGTATTTGTTTGTATAAAATTGAAAAAAAAATATGTTTGGCTGTACTATTTGTATCTGGGTAGTTTTATTGTGTAGGTTTTAATTAAGAAAAAGAAAAATAAAAATTAAAAAACACTTTCTCGTCATTTTTCAATCGTTTTTCTGTCCGCCAAAATGAGTGAATCTAATGAAGAAATTCGATACATTCAGAAGTTTTATTGCAAAAAATGGACAAATGCCACTCAAAACGAGAAAAATTACTAACGTTTATGGACATAATTCCGTGTCAGTAAGAGTAGCATACACTTGGTTCAAGTGTTTTCAGTTCGGGAATTTTGATGTCCAAGATTTTGAATGTAGAAGAATCGCTTTGATCACGGATAAATTTGATGCCATTTTTTAAAAATTGGAGCAGAAGGAAATAAGTAGTAACGACATAGACAAGAAATTGATAATTGGCCAGAAAAAATTTTTGACGCTTTTGAAAAAGTCTGGATATACAAAAAAGCTTGATGTTAGGGTACACGAGCTCACTGAAAAAAACCTAATCAATCATGTACTAATTTGCGATTCTCTATTCAAACAGAAACATTTTTGCAAAGATTGATAACTGGTGATGAAAATTGGATCACCTGCGACAAGCACATCTGATAAAAATCTAGGCTAAAGGGTAGTCCATTTTCACAGACTGTAGCGAAACTCGGATTAACACGCAAAAATTCTGGGCTTGTGATGGAGTTGGAAGGGCATCGTTTATTATGAGCTTTTACTGTCAGGCAAAACCATTCGGATCTCTACTGTCAACAACAAATAAGTCTCAAGCACAAAATTGAGGAAAAATCAGAAATGATATTCAGAAACGAAGTGGTCTTTCATCATGATAAGCCCAGATCACACACATCTAAGGCCACTCAGTAAAAATTGAGAGAGCTTGGTTAGGAAGAGTTAAGCATTCACCATATTATAGTCCCTCAGATTTTCATCTGTGTCTTCAGAATTCTTTGGGTAGTGTTAAATTAACAACAAGATAAGACTGTCAATTCTACTTGTCGCATTTTTTGATCAGTAGTCCCAAGATTTCTACAGCAGCGGTATTATGTCACTACCTACTAGATGGTAAAAAATCATCGAAAAAAAATCCCGAACTAATATAAATCTACCCGGCCTACCATGTTCTTGGATCTTTCTTTGAATAATCAAGAGAATTTGTAATTTATGTTATACCTATTAATTAATTTTCTAAATCAAGAGCTAGAAAAACTCACGCGCATTATCAATAAAATTCGCCTAATAAAAAACGCTCAAAGTTATACAAGTGCGCTATACGCAATCAGTAGTAATTGATTACTAGTGTCGCGATACGCTCCTTCTATATATATATATATATATATATATATATATATATATATATATATATATATATATATATATATATATATATATATATATATATATATATATATATATATATATATATATATACATATTATTCGTCGATAATTATGGTTATCTAAATATGTTAAATATTGGTTATTTGAATTATATTTATTCAGCCTGTTACGATTGTCTACGGTGTGTACTGAGAAGAAATGTGGGGCAAAATGATTGCATATAATATCAGACCCATCTGTTATCATTACACTACCATTAGTCATTGCACTCGCATACTTACTATTCCCATGCCGTTTAGTTTTGATGTATGTAATACCAAACTTTAGAATTCATTACAATATTATATTTTATACATTTTATATAAGCGTAGTAGCTGGTTTTAGATAATTTATCACCTCTTATTAAGTGGCTTTAGCCTGAGTAAATCCATTGCGTTATTATATTTTTAAACCTAGACCTCACCTTATTTTTTTCCTTCATTACATTAATCAGATTCCGACCAAACCAAATAGGATATTTACCACTTTTGATCTTACTCCATGGGACAAATTTTTCTAATGTTAAATTTATAATTTAAAAAAAAATTGAGACGATACTATTTATATCATCCGGCCCCTTAAATAACACATCCCATTTGATTTTACTTAAGCGTTCACGAACAGCTTTACAGAAATTACGGTTTTTGACATTTAATTGTATTTTGTTTATGCTTCTCAAATATAAGTAGTTTTATTTCAGTTGGAGGATGTATAGGATCCATGTTGCTCAATATATCATTTACCTAATAAACAGTGCAATGTGAACAATTTATTAGAACTAAATAAAGGATTCTCCCATTTTATTTTCGACGAAATTGCACTGTCGTAATTGATTAATATAACAGAAATCTATAAGACTTTGAGCCATAAAGGGAGCATTATAATTGCTATTCAATTCATTGACGAGATTTCAATTAACCTGTTTGCTGTTCTTTCTGAGCTATACGTTAGGTCATTTAAAATCACCAACTATGCAAGTCCCTGGTTTCAATTTATCAAACATATAAGTACAGTTATTAAGAAATCCTTCCAATATTTTAAAATATTGGAATATTTTGAATATAGAAAACACAAAGGAAAACAATCTGGTCGTTGAACATCTCAGTCTCCCCTCCCCCCATGACCATGGCTGCTGTAAATTGCTCGAAACGTCGGGTATTTAAAAAGTTAAATATACGCGATGAAATCCGTAAAACCTAGTATTATTTAAATAAGTAAGTACTTAACTATAAATTATTGTCTTCTCATTAAAAAATATTCCACACACATTATTTTTAGATCTATATATAATTAAGAAGATTATACTAATTTCTCCAGGAGACTCATGTTTTTGATGAGATGATAGTTAGAATTGTCATCCTTCCTCATGTAGATTCGTCCATTCCTCACCCAAATGTATTTAAAGTAATTTTCTTTCGCTTTTATCCTGCGGATGCGTGCAAGGCTTTGTTGGCTGGAGACAAATGCTCCATTATGTGAATAGAAATCTCATTTCCGGGGAAACCGAGGTGAGTTAAACTAAGTTTGTTGGAGACAATTATTTTATTAAATTTAATCGCTGAAACCAAGAACTGATCTCATATGAAAGGTGTTGTAAACTGAACAATAATTGAACATGGTCAGGTGCTGCTGCAATTTATTTTTGCAGTGCGTGTACATTTAACAATTTTATCTTCACCTATGTTGCATTTATTAAATATATCCTTAACAATATTTAAAACATTTCCCTCTTCCTTTCTAGAACACATTAGATTTCTGCATTTGATGATCGTGCGCTTTGCTCCAGTTGGTTGACGCGTATCGTTAGTTCCTGAATAGCAGATTTTATTTTTCAATTTTCGTCCTGAAGCTCTGAATAACTTTTTCATAGCTATACTTTACATTTTACACTCTTCAAAATCAGCGTTTATAAACTCCACAGATTCCTTCATTTTTGATAATTTTTCACTTACATCCTTTAACTGCTTATTTAACGTGTCCAATATACTTATTTTATTATAAAGGCTCTCCATTTCCTTCTGTATCACAGTCTGCAGTATTTCTTTTACTTCATCTCTAGTCACTGTGGTATCGCTGTTTTTGTATGGGGAACAACTTGTTTTTTTACTTCCTCTGACCGTAATGTTTCATACTGGCGTATTATCATCCTTCCCTGATTTAGAAGCTTTACTTGTACATAATGGACACTTCAAATGATATGATGACTCTGTCATGTCCTGATTTTCTGGTAAGGCTTGACATGATTTGTGATAAACTTTTTTAAAATCAGTACAACGCAGAAATGCATCTTAAGCAGGTCCTCCATCAGAACAACTTCATGACAACTTAACACTTGAAAGCGGAGTGTTTGGCATCGCGAATTATAAAGTAGGTATATAACTATAATAACAAAATTGATTGTAAAAATAGTTGGTGCAGCCCACACAAAAATGAAATAGAATTCTTATAAAATAGAAACAACATTTATATAAAAATATATACTAATACAAAGGATTTATAAAATATATAAAATAAACAATGTTTGAGAGAATTAAACCAATTCGCCACTTAGATGCGATGAATGGACGTTTAATTTTACACCTGTATGTGATGTTTACGATATTAATATATGAGTCGACGGGTATTTGATAGACTTGATCATGTGTCCGTCACAAATACCGTCACAACACTTATTAAACACACTAATTATCACTATATTTAGACTATATTTTATTTTGCAAATACGTCAATAATTAGCAGAGCGGTTTATATATATTATAAACTCTTAAAACTACGACACATATTCAAAATACACCACTAGCAAATTTTAATCAATTTAAAAAATCTGAGAACGAAAGAGCTAGTCCACGTAAACGTATGTAAAAATGGATACACAGTTCACTAAGTTCATGTCTGACATCTAGACCGGGATCATTCACTGGAGCCTGTAATCATAGTCGTCAACCACCTTTTTTGAGAAATTGGTCGAGTTTCTGAGTTAAACGTTTTGTCAGGGGTCACGCCTACCGCGTTGCTTCGAGAACCAAACGAGGTTAGGTATAGGAAAGGGGACCAGTAACTGTATTATCACTATGGCGTGAGATAAAGAACGCTACACTACTTTACAGCCACACACATAACCATTTTGTACAGCCACAGGACGATTTTGGGAGTTAGACCATAGCAGTAAGCAATCATCTGCTTACATAACAAAACTGTAATCAACTTTTCAATATTGTCTTTTTTTAATTATTCCAGTACAAACAAATCTTAGATACTTAACTTTTGCTGACAACTGCAGGTGTACACTAAAAATTTAGTACTTACCACCACCACTTGTGTATGACTACAAGATATGTTTGTATATTTGCTTGAAATGTGTAAAGCCAAGTCCCACATAACATATGATAATATAAAAGTGGCTGTTGATTAATTTGGCTATTAGGATATTAATGACCACATTCCACAGAAGTGGAAAGATCACTGCACCTTAATAATTGAAGCTTTGTTTGTTCAGTTACTGAGGGATGCTAATATGGGCTATGGGATAATGGGCTTTACTCTTCCCTGTCATTTGCACTGCTTTTTTGCTTAGCATGTTCAAAATCTAACCTCGTAGAGCCAGTTCATTTTCATACGTGGCAGGAGCCACTTTTATGCTGTCAAGGCTGTATTCAAGAACCTTTCTCCATTATCTATTGTCGGTTACTGCTGGTACAGCCAGCAGTGAAAAACCACGTCTTAAATTCATATATCATCACTGGTAACACACTGTATATTCATATTGGTTTAAATTTTTTTGAAATAAGTGTCAAGAAGATGTGTCGTAATTTTCAGAAAACTGCCAACGAGCAAACTTGGATCCACTGTCTGATATTTTGGTTAAAGTTTAACTTACTTAATACGAATTGTCCGAATTTTTCCTATTTATCCTAGGACAAGTATCTTCAATAACTTCAAGTAAATTGTTCCTAACAATTACTGTAATAGTTGTAGTATGGATCATTCTTCAAAACAGAGTTTGAAATAATGGATGTTAAAGGCTGATATAACAAGGATTAGCAAAATCATATGACAGAAAATTTATTTAAAAATATAATTTGGAATTGACCTTTACAAGTACTTTTTGAAAGTCAAAAAAGCTACGCCATCACTTCAAGAAATCTCTTGTAAAAAGAAGCGAGTAGATTTTTTTACCAACAGTTAGCCTAACCATAAACACAATTTATGAAAATCTAAGAAAGAACATTATGTCCAAGCATTTTTATCTTTTATATAATCAACTTATTAATAATAACTCTTTTTCATTACATGTGCTCATTCAGGCGCTTTAAATTTATGCAAAGGTATATCTACCAAAAAGTAGCCGCCATATGGAGCTTATACTTTTTAATATAATAGTACATAATATACATATTTTAGTTATTTTCATCAAATGTATAAAAATAGCATTTTGTATAAATTATATTATTAACCAAGAACTTTAAAGCAACCGTTAAGGTAATAATAAAATTAAAATATCATTGAGACTCATTGAAATTTTATACGCGTCGATTGGAACTATCTGTGTAAGATATATACATACATATACTGTATGAGAGTGCCTCGTTGTTCTACTGGTTGTAAACGTGATTGCTGATTATGACGTCCCGGGTGGCGCAAAAAAACATCAGTTACTTAACATTATTCCGTGATTTATTAACCTATATAGACCTAGATAGTAAGTGTAGCTGAATGCGGTTATAAGTACTGACTTAGCCTAACAATAGACTTGACAATATTTGTACCGTACAAAAGTAATACATAGAAGCTGGCCAATTTCTTGCAAGACCGGCAAAATTATCTTTTCAAAATTGAGGTCATAGATAAGCGTTGTAGTACGCCTTTGCATTGAATCCAACACTACTATATTGAATGCATAACTAGATTTGCGCCTTTCTATGAATTTAGAAGCTGTCACGACGTGAATTACCTTCTTAAGGACACCTGATTTCTGTACTCAGTGACTCAGTGAACCACCCAAAGATTAAATTAGAGGAGATCTTAGCTCCCAGTAACTAATTCTACTTGGTGTATTCCACTGAATTATCGTGGAACTGGGTAATCCGGAGCTAAGGTAAGTGATCAGATTCGTAAGATTGAAATTCGTGATGATTCGAATTTACATAAAATATTCAAACTTCATCTTACCGCCAACTATTAACTTTTATCAATGCTACTATCATTTTTTTAAAGCAGACGAACGAAATAATTTACCAACACCGTATTTTAAGCTAGTTAAGTGTTTCACTGATTGCTGGATTGAGTTCTATATTTTATGTAGCACGCGACTTATACATTAAACCAGAAAACATATAATTACCAGTTACTAATACATTTCTACGTTAAAGTTTGATAATGATTAAAATATTTTAACGAAAGCATCATCGTGTAAGCATTAACACAATGAAAGCGTACTGTCAAATATCGAAACACTAAATTATAAAATAATGGTTCTCAATTTAAAGCTAAATTCAACCTTAAGCAATAAGAAAGACTTTATTATGTTCATTTTTTAATAGAATTGAAAATAATAGAACTTTAACCTTACGCGTGTCTTAATACCGGATTGGCCAAAGTTGTTTAGTGACAGAAATACGTGAGAGAGTGGTACCAATCCGGCATGACCTCATGTAGTAGCTTAACTTGGGAGGCTTTCACTAGTTATAGAATAAGGTGACAAACGAGCACACAGCCTACCTGATAGTAAGTGGATGCTGTGACCCGTAAACATCTACTATGAATAAATTAAGAATTAAATAACAGATGCCTTGCCACCCCTGAGGACTAAGATGAAATGCCTCATTTACAATAGAAAGCGCCTCCGCTTCTGTAGAGAACCACACGAAAATCAACAGCTTTTTTATTTTACCACTGATTCAGAACAAAACTTCTGTCCTGGGAAGAACCAGCCAGGAACCCAGCAAGACTTAAAAAAAACTTACTGTCATGTATGATACAATTGACAACACAAAATAAATTCGATATAGCTTGTTTACGATCATCTTTTCCAGGGATTATTATCAACCATAAATTATTTATTATTATAATAACCCTTTTTACACAAACTTAGTTGAATAAAGTTTTTAAACTTTGTGCAAGTCAAATTTTGTATATTTTCTAAGATTTCTTTGTAAAAGGGTACACATGGCCCCATGAATGAATTACATTACATTTTCATAAATGTATTGAAATGCCAAAATTAATATACTAATTTCTTTAAAGTTTGTCTGAGCAACCCTTTAGGTTATAAATTATTGATTGCTTCTGTAAAACAAATACTCGTATAATTTCAGAGTCAGTCACATGCCCCCACTGCAAAATACTATACATTATGCTATGGAAATAGCTAAAGTAAACTAGTCTATCTGTTTCAACACTGGTAAGCCTTCTTATCTTGTTTACAGCATGTGCTGTGGAACTAAGTCTGCTCAGTAATTTTGATATATGGGGGCCCCATTAAAACTTTGCCTCTAGTGTGATTCCAAGAAAAATGCTGGTATTGACAAGACTCAACGCTTCCTCATTTTAAATTACATTAGTAATAATACGTTTGACATTCAGGTAGTTATGAATTTGCCGCTAACGGAACCCTCGGTATGTGTATGTATTACGTGGTAGAGATATAATGCAGGTACATATATTATAGCTACAGCACGTATGGGTCAGCTCAACCGGGGAAAGATCTCGATTTCACAGAATACCAGCGTAAAATAGCAGCTTAATGCTGCTATATTTCGCATGGTGAGTGTAGAAAACCAGAGGCGCCTTTTTACCAGAAAAGAGGCATTCAACCAAGACAAATGTTTTTATGCCATATTTCGCTGGCTTTGATGAAATGTATTGTCGAAATTTGTATCTCCCTCTAAATGCAACCAACCATCTATGGTTACGTATTCACCCAAGTTATATGATTGTTTACAGATTTCAACAAACATTTCAAATACTTGGCGTATTGGCGGTAAGTTGTCTAATAGTTTTCTTTCTTCGCGTGTACCTTTATTATTAAAGCAGAGATAGCTTTGAATAATATGAAATCGCTGGCGTGACATTGTCAACTGAAATATTTCAGCTCCTGTGCCGTCTGAAGCCCATAGGTCAACAGTATTTTGCCCTCCAGAGCGGTCAAATAGTGGTATCTCATCCTCGATATCGTACTTGCTGCTTACGTTCTGCTCAGTATCACTATTTTTTTATAACAAGTCGTCTTCACTGTCGGGTTGCAATTAAATCTGACGTATTCGCTCATCATCACGCTTCTGACTTCTCACTGCATCCAGAAACACCTGAAAACATAATTATATTCAATAACAAAATACTTCCGAAACATTGTAAAAAAGTCCTGTATCGCGGTGGTGGCAGGGTCATATTTACCCTTTTTGAATTCGCGCACGTGGGACCCCCGTCGCAAGCACCAGCTGATGTGTAGCGGTGTGCGGCGTGCGAGCGGGACCCTTAACAACATCTACTGAGACGTTCAAAATCCATTGGCCACGCAACAATAAACTACACTCGATTTTAAATTGAGAGGGTCAAATTGACCCCTCCATATCCTCGCCGGGTCAATACCAGTGTCAGTTGTCGAGCGATCCCTTGTAAAACTGAATTAATTTTTATGAATCAAACTATTTACATTAAAAAAATTGTTCATTTGATCAAGAATATTTTTTATAATTTTACTAAGTATTGTCAGTACAGATATAAGCTAAAATTGGCGGGATCCAAATTCTTTGTACACGTATTTAAATTTTCTTTAAGTAATGATTGGGCGACAGTAGGTAAAGAATTCATAGACTTAGTGGTCAAGATCGGAATATCTGTAACATATATCTCAAAAACCGTCATGCAACCTTATGCAAAGTCCTGATCTGATTAAGTTATTTTTTGTTAAAACTTAACTGGAAGTTTGAATTGCAAGAGTTGACCTTACCAGTTTTACTATTAATTACCCTCCATTCCATTTGAATTTTATTAGAAGCCGTCTTTATTTTGTTGCTCCAATACAAAGATATGGCTATGGAGAAAAGCATACTCTTTTTACTATTTTCGTATATTTTTTACATATTCCCTAAATTCGACGCTAAGATTATATAACGTTTCATTGTAAAGTTACCACTGTCCTACTGTCACCCATTAATTGAATGTCTTGCAAATTTTCAAGTAATATGTTTAAGAAGTAAAAGTATTATCAAATTTATTGCAAAAAAGCTAAAATAATTTTTCATACAAAAACTCTGCATTATTTTGTTATGAAATTGGTACTAATATGTATTCCATTGAACTAATACTTTAATATTTTATTTACGTTCACCTTAATGTAATTTTTAAAATTATTATTCATTTTAAGTTAATTCCATTACATCGATTTAGCATGTTTGACTTTTTTATTTACCCCTACACTAGAAATTTATTCTGTATCATTTCTCTCGACTCTTTTAACTATTTTTGAATATTTATACATATTTTCTAAATTTGACGCTAGGATTATATAACGTTTTATTATAAAATTTATATAATCTTTGTTTACTCCTATGAACTCCTACTATCATCCACTCATTAATTGCCTTGTGATTGTTAAAGGAAAATGTTTTAGAAGTAAAATTATTACCAAATTAATTGCAAATAATCTTCAAAAAATTCAAATAATCTTTCCATACAAAAAATCTGGATTATTTTCGTATGTAAGTGATACTAATACTTATTCCATTGAACCAATAATTTCATGTTTTATTTACGTTCACTTAATGTAATTTTTAAAATTATTATTCATTTTAGGTTTTTTTCCATTACATCGATTTAGCATGTTTGAATTTTCTATTCATTCATCACACTAGAAATTTATTCCGTATCGTGGAAGCGTTTTGTATATTCCACATGGGGAGTACTTAATCGGCTATGTCACTAATGGATGGTATAACTCTCTATCAAATTAATATCTATCTCTAAGTAAGGTACAGTGGGCATTTCAATATATTGTTCCTTTGGGGTCAGTTAATCCCCTTTATTCCGATCTATCTTTACTTTATAAATAATAAGTCTTTTACAAATATTCTTGATGAAAAAAATCACTACGATTTAATAAGCTGCATGTGCACAACATCTACATAACATGTGAAGTTTGACAAAGCTTATTTTTGTGTAGCTAACTTTAGTGTATTTAGATTAGTATACTAAAATAGTACAGAGTAAATTTATATCTAGCCAGTATTGTTGAAAATTAAGTACCGTGGTGATTTTTTAAAGGAATAATCATAAACTGTCATAAACATGATTTAAATCACCAAAGCCAGCCGTTAGAGACGTTAAGGACCTCGAATGCTCTTAGTTTCCGAAAGCCTGTCAAGTTCACAGATACCGTTCCTACCGTAAATAACAAGAAAATTAAAGCTTCCTAGTACGCTCTTGATTTAACCTCACATATAACAAACACCATGGTAAAACACAGTCTTATTTTATTCCAAAAAATATTTATTTGATGTCTACGAATATCTTACGTCATTTGAGAAAAATATTGTGGAATGGTTAGTACTAAATATCTTATCGAAGAATACTAGCAATGCTATTTAAACAATTATTGCCTTAATTAATTAATGGTATAACCCACACGTTGGTTGATGGATTTATGTTACTCAATTTCAATCCAATATTATTTTAACAAATTACAACGCATTTATTTTCTTATTATACTGGTTGACTTATTTACCGCGAGAAAAAAATGTACACACGGCGAACAAAGTAAGAGCTTATGGCGTAGATATTTCTGCACAATTTTTTTAAAACAATCATTATAATTTTGAATTAAAGCGGAAATATAACGAATTTTAAGTCATTTCCACATTACGTGTGGCAAGTATTATTGATATTGTAATACCTTTGACCTTGAACCGGTCGCTGGATAAAAAGCTGACTTTGAATTAGTTGTATATATAAATTAATAGATTAGTTTGATAAAATTTACTCATAACAAAAACATTTACTAAATAATTATAGTTCAAGACCAAGATAGTTCTTGGTCTTGAAAATTTATTCAAAAATACGTATTAAGATAATTTAGTAAAATAATTACAAAATATTTTCACAGTCTCTTGACGCCGCTTCGGTGCGCAGTTTGGTCACACTTGAGAGATATGATATTTTTTTTGCCCATGATAGATCCACAATTTTTTGCGAATTTAAGGATTTTTAATAGGATATTACAAAGGGTCGTCGAAAGAGCAGAACAACGTCTCCCTGGCGAGCTAGTATTCTATAAAATTATTAATTAGTTTAATAACCCTCAATAAACTATTTTTGCTTAATCAAAGTTATAAACTTTTTGATCGGTAAGGCCTGCATGTTGTAAAAGCGTATACATTGCCCTATAAAGGAATTACTGATACTTTGGAGTCGAGTATCTGATATAACTAACTTGTGCTTGATCCTAGTATTTACATAATGTTTGTCTTTATTTTATTAAACTATTTCTGTTTTAGTGTATATAGTACATTGTATTTTTATTAATAAAGTGAGAGGCAAATTTTCCTCTAAGGAATTCCTTCGGACTTATAAAAATAGCTCTATTCTGCAAAACAAAGATATTTTAATGTCTGTCACACTATCTGATCGAAAGATTATAAATAATGTTATGCTATGGAAATAACTAAAATAAACTAGTCTAGCTTTTCCAACGAACGAAAGTCCTCTAATTTCTTACAGAATATGTTACAGAACTAATTATAGTGAGCACAGTCAAAAGCCTTGGAGATATCACAAAATATACACAAAGCATCTTCTGAACTCCCTCATACACAGATAATATACATAGTCACCTCAACACTGACATCAGTTGACTGAAGTCAGTTAAGTAATACCTTTTTTTACTAATAGAAATAGCCATAATACTTTTTTTACTAATAGAAATAGCCATAATTATTACTGACATAACAAAATATTAAACTATTTACAAATCATTCATTCATTACCGTCTAAAGGCCATCCGTATTAGGGTGTTAGTAGCCAAACTATGGCAATAATTACCATATTATGATATCTGCCATGGATGCCTCATTTGGCGGAAGGGTTGGCAACCGCAGTTTTTTTATTTCTTTGCTTACCACCGGCAATAAGATATGACAACTTTACTTCAGTCTCGGTCGTTTGTGATGCAGTATACACGCTACTATAATTACCCTTTTCAAGACCTTCCACATATTTGCTTTATTTCATAGACCTACTAATGTACTATTTTATTTCTCTAATATATAGGATGTCAGTCCACAATTCTACTATCATGATACTTATGCCACAAAGAGACCTTCTATAATAATGAATTTGTATCATAGATCTTACGTCTGTGATATAAAATCATATATATGTCTTTAATATATGGGACTTCAACCCGCAACTCTACAATTGTAATACTTATTCATCTAAAAGGCCTTCTATAATAATACTTTTGTATCATAGACCCTACTATTATATGTCTTTAATTCTTCACATAAGACTTCAACCCACAACTCTAGTATTGTAATGCTTATACACCATAGAGACCTTCTATAAAAATGTTCTGGCATAATAGATCTTACAATCATTTTCGACAACTCGTCTGATAACAGCAGCATTTCAGCGAGTGAAATAATCACCTATAATCGGGAGGCGCCCTGGCGTTATACGCAGTCTGGGCTAGCGCGTTGTAGGCGATTTAATGTTAAAGTTTTTAACACTGTTTACGTAAATAGTTTATGTAAATACTTGTTGAAGTAGTTTTGTTAAGTTCTCAGTATAATATTTAATTCTAGGATAAAATAGTTGTGAAAGTTTTGATGTAATTTAAAAATTATATATTACGTATATTACCTATTTGATAAATTATAATAGTAAAACGTCGTTCCTACTATAAGTGTTGCGTGAATGCATACTAAATGATCAACAAAATGTTTCGTAATATCATTCTTTAAATTACCGAAGGATTTTAGAAGGAAGTTATGAAAGGTGAATTTTTTAATTTTTTTGTTAGACAGGTACTAGCTACAACAAAAAAGAATTAAGTAATAATTAGATCTACAGAAGAAATACTTGTGTACTTTATTACAAAAATTTGTTAAAAAATATTTCATTATCCAAGTATCTACTTACATACCTATACTTGTCTTTTATAATTAAAATATTTTAATACACACCAACACAAAGTACTGAAATTAAAACTTTGTATACTAACATTATTTCTAACTAAGTAGAATAAGATCACATTTCTGTTAGGAATCGTATTTCAAGTTTATATGTTGTTTACACTATCTACCTATTACTTCCAAACCAAGCATCGCGATTCCCGATGAATGGCCTTGCAATTACATGCGTTAGGCATCGCAGAACTCACATAGGGGCGGAAATATGATCAGTCGATCATAGTCAGAATATGTACTTCACCTAAATAACTTAATTAACATTTTGCAATGTATTTTTTTTTACTTTTTATTAACATCGCTTAGTAAGCATGATAAGTCCGCCGTGACTTAGGAAGGGGAAAAGTTGCAAAGTAATATGGACACTCGCGCGCAACGATAAAGTTTTATTTAGCTTGCTTGCGTGATTTACCCATATATCATATATATAAGAGTCGGCAAGTATTCAACATGTGTAATTCCAAATTGTTATTGTAAAAGAAGTGTAATTTCTGTACGTAGTACTATTATATATTCTGTGCTACTGGTACGATCGTGGGCTGCGTGTCGGCGTTCGACGTCGCACGTTTATTGACTTTTCTCATCATGTTGGGTTCCATAAACACATATTTGCGAACGAAAATGATAAATATACATAAATAATAATAAAATAAAATAAATACATAAAAATACATAAATAAATAAAAGCCCAACCAGATGGAAACCCTCGGCAGGGGAGGCCAAACGGCCGAGGGTTAGGGGGAAAGGGAAAGAAACCGGCGAGCAACGCGGGTAGTATCGAGGAGCACCGCCCATTGCATTTGAGCCAGAAGCAGTCCGTCACGGAGTCCCAGTCGCCTATGATGACCCGAGAGGCTGACTAGGATTAGCCCGTTTGCAGAAACGACTACAGGTATAATTTCGGTCGACAGCCCACCCCACGTGTCGGTCACCTCGTGAGCTAGGTCCAGATATTTTGTTCGCTTATCTGTTTCGGTTTTCACGAAGTTCTCGTCATACGGAATGGTAATGTCGACCAAAAATATCCTTGAGTGTGCCCAGTCCATCAGCACAATATCAGGCTTACTCGCAAGAATAGTCCTGTCTGTGATGATGGCCCGGTCCCAGTAAAGCCTGACGCGGTCATTTTCGAGCACGGCTTCCGGCAAGTACTTGTAATAGAGCGGGTTCCGGTCCACGAGACCGTATTTCAGAGCGAGCTCCTGGTGTAGAATTCTGGCTACTAGGTTGTGGCTGTGCAAGTACTCAGAGTAAAAAAGCGCCGAACAACCGGAGATGACATGTCTAAGTGACTCACCGGGATGGCGACAAGCTCGACAGATGTCGACGGTGCCATCCTTTAGGATGTATCTCCGATAGTTGTTGATCTTAATAACCTGATCCTGTATTGCTCAAACAAAACCCTCGGTTTCCCCGAAGAGATCACCAAAGCGTAGCCAGTGGAGGGAGGCTACTGTGTCTACGAATAGAGCCTTGTAAAACCTCCCTTGCAATTCCTTCTCCTTCCATACAGTCTCCCGGTCGGAAATGCTCTGTACTGCAGGTTCTTGCCATTACTCGTTGGCCAAGGATAGAGGGGTAAGCCCTTTATCACAACAAACGAAGTCCCTGTAGAATGGATCATCCGATCTCATCAGAAAGTAGTTACGGAGGCTGCACACTTCGCGATTATGAATGGTAAGCGCGCTTAACCATCTACGCCCACCACATTTCCGCGGCAAGTACAGCCTCATAAAGGAAGATCTCGGGTGATGCATCCTATGGGATGTCATAGTAGTGCGGACTTTTCTATCCAGGGCATTAAGTTCAGTCTGAGTTCACCTAAGTATGTCAAAGGTATACCGTTATATGCTTGTGTCTTGTTCACACCGGACAAGAGGCTGTTAAGCATTTTGGTCAAGCTTGCATAAAGCACGTCGCAAACAGACTGTTTCATACCAGACATACCCAGGTATCGGTATGTTTCAGCCTTGGAAAATAAGGTTAAGTTGACGGGCATAGATAAGTCTATGTCCTCAGTGTTAGCAATCTTCCGCTTTCAACATGGAGGACCGCACACTTATCCGTCGCCAGCTTCATTCCAATAGAACTGCTAAATTCACACGTGATATTTAGCAATTCCATAAGATGGGAGCGACTGGAGGCGAATAACTTGAGGTAATCCATATAGAAAAATGGGTCACTTTTGTACCCCCTTTCCGAAGCGGAAATTCCCTCCCGTAGCCCTCTAGTATTGTACTGAGAGTGTTAAAAGAGAGGCAGAACCAGACTGGACTCAAACAATTGCCCTGGAAGATACCCCTTCCTACCCTTATGCGGCTTTTCGCAACCGTCATCCGCTTACCCAGATGACAAAGGATCATAGTCCACTGCCATTATATACCATTATATGCCATTTTATACATTGCGCGAGGAAGTCTCTAACTGTACAGTCAATCTTGTGTAGCTTAAGGACCCTCTTAAGCCATGTATGGGGAACCGAGTCGAATGCATTTATGTAGTCTATCCAGGCGGCGTAGAAGTTCCGACGGTTGCGTTTCACCACTTTGCCAAAGACCACGTCAATGAGGAGTGGTTCCTTGGTTCCACGACCACCGCCCCAACATACATTTTAAGCACGCGATATGATTTAAGTTCAGGTAACGAGTGATTCTCGCGCTCAAAATGGATGTTAGTGTCTTGTATATGGTCGGTAGACACGTGATGGGGCGGTATTTGCTCGGGTCTGTGGTAACCTGGTCTTTAGAAACCAAATGAGTGATCCCAGTAGTGAAGAGGCTAGGGATCGTTGATCTTCTGGTTGAGAGCCTCTTGAAACTGGCGGGCGAGCACAGTGTGACACACCATGAACCCCTTCAGACAGTAGTGATGCAGCCCGTCGAGTCCTGGACTTTTCCAGTTCAGGGCTCTACGGACCGCCTCAGCTACGTCATCCGGCGTTATGATGACGGGGTCCATGAGTATTATACTCGCAAACTGACTCGCCAACACTTCCGTCCAAGGGCCCTCGCTGTGGTTTACGGGCTCTGACCACAGGCCGCGCCATATTTATCTTATTATTATTTATTATTTATCTTATTATTATAATATTTTCGACTTGTATTTCTAATATTTATTCTATTTTGAATATTTAAACAAATTTTTAATAAATTTATTGATTTTAAAAGACAATATTAAACCTTTATTACCATAACTCTTAATGTCTGAAAGGTATATGTTTTAATGTATTACTAATACTTTATGCTTATTAATGCATGTTTATTGTTAAATATATGTCTTTAAGACAAATTTTGACGGCTTTATATAGAAATTATTTCAACATCATCATCATTACAGCCCTTCACAAGTCCACTGCTAAACATAGGCCTCCCCGAAGGTATGCCACAAAGCACGATCCTGAGCCAACTTCATCCATCGAATTCCTGTATGTCTTACCAAGTCGTCACTCCATCTAGTGGGAAGTCGCCCTACACTTTGCCTACCGGCACGAGGCTGCCACTCGAGAACCTTTTCTCCCCAACGGTTGTTGGTTCTTCGAGCTATATGGTCGGCCCATTGCCACTTCGGCTTACTAATCCGTTGAGCTGTGTCGGTCACTCTGGTTCTACTACGGATATCCTCATTACTAAGTTTATCATGCAGAGAAACTCCGAGCATAGCCCTCTCCATAGCTCGCTGAGTGACTTTGAGCGTCCTCATACGGCCAGCAGTGAAGGATCACGTCTCGGTTCCGTAGGTCATCACTGGCAACACGCACTGGTTGTACATCTTAGTTTTCAGGATTTGAGGTATACCTGACGAAAAGATGTGTCGTGATTTCCCGAACGCTGCCCAGCCGAATTAAATCTCTCTCGGTCGAATTTGGACTTAACTTATCAGACTATTTGTCCCAGGTAAACGTATTCGTCAACACCTTCGTACTTAGTGCTCCCAACAACTGCCGGCATATGTGTGATACGGACATTTAACATGATCTTTGTTTTGTCCATGTTCATCTTAAGACCTATCTGTTGGGAGCCACTATTAAGGTCATTGAGAATAGTGCTTAAGTCCTCCAGCGGTTCTGCCATAAGGACTATATCGTCGAAAAATCAAAGATGAGTGATGTACATACCACTGATGTTAATACCGTATCCTTTCCAGTCCTGTAGAATGAAAATTTCTTCCAATGCAGCGGTGAAGAGTTTCGAGGAAATAAAGTAATCCTGTCTTACACCTCTCTGCAGTTGGATAGGTTTCGTACTCTGGTTCTATACTCGGATACCCATCACAGCCCTACTGTTCAAATACTTCGATATACCGACAGTCAACTTGTTACCGCTGAAGAGACTGTAGCACTGCTTAAATTTCGACGGAATCAAAGGCTTTCTCATAGTCCACGTACGCAAGGCAAAGTGGCAGATTGTACTCTTCGGATTTTGTACAATTTCCCGAAGGGTATATATGTGGTCTAAGGGATATTGGTCTGTCGTTCTTCAAGAGGGCATTGTCACCTTTCTTGAAGAACAAGACCACCGCAGTTCTGCTCAACGCCTCCGAAGTAGTGCTACCATAGATGACGGAATGAAAGAGCCTCTGAAGGACTTTATGTACCGGGTTTCCACCCACTTTCAGAAGCTCTGCTGTAATTCCATCCTCGCCCGGGGACTTGCCGTTTTTAAGGTGCTGGAGAGCCATTCTAATCTCGCTCAGACTGACGTCCGGTATATCATCGGAGTAGTTTCGGATAAGACTTGCTCTTGGATCGTTAGTCAAATTTGCGTGTGGCTCCAACGATGATGTGTACAGCTGCCCATAGAACCTCTCAATCTCACTCAGAATCTCAGGTGTCTCGGAAACGATGCTGCCTCACTTACTCTTCGGCTTGACAGATGGCTCCTACTGGCAGACAGATCTCTAATAAAAATATTAATTACTTCGCAACCTTCCGCTAACTAAATACAATGATGTGTCTTACCTGGATTGAAGAGCACCTCCCGCCCTCCCTCAATTGCATGCACTAACTCCGTCACCACTAGTCCCAGCACCACTATTCCTGGCACCTCTACTCCCAACACCACTATTCCAGGTAAGACACACCATCGACGATAATACAACACGTGTTTCACCTCAACACAAGGCATCCTTAGGTGATGTAGACTCTACGGCGGGTGACCGCTAAGTGAGCGGCGAGCCGAAACAGCTGCTATTTATACACGCCTATACAACCGTCGGGGCTCGACCAAGTCCACTTCCTGTGAACCATTATTTTACCACCATTATTATTATTAGAAATTATTCATTAATTATTAATAATAATAATGGGCCGGCACACTACGATCACCGGTATCTCTTTGCCTCAGTCGCCTTTTACGATACCATGGTACGACATGGGGTAGTGGATATTCTTACTCCCCTAATACACGGTTTGTATATTTGACTTCAGTCAAATGTAAACATATTTTATAATAAACAACAGTTAAAACGTTCGATATTGATAAATAAAATATGTAAGAGAAAAAAAACCCCTTGAAACATAAAAAGTTTCATTTAATTGAGATAATTTATCTCGATTGTATTAATTTAAATTTTTTTATATTGTTATACACAGTTTTGCACAAACGATTATTAAATTGTTATTAAATAATAACATTAAATACATTAAATAATAATAATGCAAATTTTGTAGCGTCGACTGTACCAAGCTTGATATATGGGCCATTTGCCGATAGAATGTAGCGAAATGCTACGTGTTATTCATGGTTTACATATTAATATTGCCTGAATATGCAATTGTAGCCATAACTAATTTTATATTTAAATAAATTACTACAATGCGGTATCTCGGTTGGGCACAGCATAAAAAATATTGACGCACTTGAATCGTTTCTAAATAATTTACTACTCATTGACGAAGACGAATAAAACGAAAATTTAATGAAAAATTGATTTTGGTATTTTATGCAGTCTGTATAACTTGTATTTATTACACTAGGATAAGTTCTCATCATCATCATCATTACAGCCCTTCAAAAGTCCACTGCTAAACATAGGCCGCCACTAAGGTACGCCACAAAGCACGGTGTTGAGCCACCTGCATCCATTGACTTCCTGCATGTCTTACCAGGTCGTCACTCCATCTAATGGGGTGTCGCCCTACACTTTGCCCACCAGTACGAGGCTGCCACTCGAGAACCTTTTTTCCCCAACGGTTGTTGGTTTTCAAGCTATATCGCCGACCCATTTCCACTTCAGCTTACTAATCCGTTAGGCTATGTCGGTCACTCTGATTCTACTGCGGATATCATCATTTTTCAGTCTATTACACACAGAAATCCCGACAATAGCCCTCTCCATAGCTCGCAAAGTGACTTTGAGCGTCCTCGTATGGCCGGAAATGAAGGACAACGTCTCCGTTCCATATGTCATCACTGGCAACACGCACTGGTTGTGTAGTCTCATTTTCAGGTCGTAGGTATAGCTGACGAGAAGATGTGTCGTAATTTCCCCAACTTGAACTTACTTAGTCGGAATATTTGTGCCAGGTAAACGTACTCGTCAACAATTTCGAGCTTAGCGCTCCCAAGAACTACCAGCATAGGTGTGACATGGACATTAAACATGATCTTTTTTTGGCCATGTTCATCTTAAGATCTATCCGTTGGGAGACACTATTGAGGTCATTGAGCATAGTACTAAGGTCTTCCAGCGATTCTACCTTAAGGACTATATCGTCAGCATATTGAATTTTAAACGTTCGGGAAAGTGATTCGATTCAGATTATATTAACCATATATATTTGTTTTCTTGAGGCATTGATTCATAGCCATACTAGGATCCGATAAGTGGCGTTGTAGTCAAGTTATTAACAAACGAAATATTTAGGGACCAAATGACTCACATTTTCGTTATATTATGATGGTTGAGTACCACAGATCCGTAGGTGGCGCTGTATTCGAGTTATTCATTATGAATTCATATTGTAAAATTACGGATTGAACCCAGAGTGAAATACATTACACTCCTTACCGGAAAAGGCAAAATAACGTCTAACGACCATCTACTTACTAACTACTTATAAATAATTAAGTTCTTTTTTGCTTTTAATTAATAAAACTGATCATCAACAACCTTTTCAAGTCCACTGCTAGACTGTTTCTGTTAGGTCTTTCCGTATGAAACTCATCTATGGTTCACCAGGAGACTTACAATATGTGAAAGATTTTCCGATTTTTTTTTACAATTCTCTTCCAATGTAAAAATATTTCATTTTTTTCGTAATTGTATCATTCGTAAATGTATACGTCATATTAAAGTAGTGTTTGCAAATAAAATAACACGGAATATTTACAATTATGATTTCTTCTTCTGTTACTAATTAATTTTAACAGTGGTAGAGCCATGCGGCAGCTTTGCTGTTGCACGTATGGGCCGGCTCAAACCGGGGTGGTACCACGACCTCACAGAATACCGGCGTGAAGTGGAAGTTCTGCTTCCGCGTTTCGTCTGGTGAGTGCAGGTGGCCGGAGGCCCAAATCCCCCCCCCCCCCCCCATCGACATGGTAGCGGAATTAAATGAAGATAGACTACCCCAGGAGGGTACCAGCACCCCTGGAGAATCCCTCGCTGAGCATCCACGACCATGTTTCTCCACTTCTGAGCGTGGGTGCTCAGGCTACCCCGCGTATTCTGGGGGGGGGGGGCGAAATTCCGCTCAAGACTACAACTGCTCGGGGCAAACGGAGCAACAAGACCAAGGCGACCCCTGCCACGCTGTCCGTGAATTTCTGCAATATCAGGGGACTTCACTCTAACCTAAACGCCGTCCACTACCATCTCGAGACGGCGAGGCCGGCTCTGCTCTTTCTGACCGAGACGCAGGTGTCCTCTCCGGCTGATGTCTCGTATCTCTCCTACCCGGGGTACAAACTGGAACACTCCTTTGTGCCTCAGGCTGGAGTTTGCGTTTACGTCAGAGAGGACATCCGTTCTCGACGCCTCGGCAGACTTGAAGGTTCGGACCTGTCCATCCTTTGGCTACGCGTAGACAGCGACGACCATCCGCGCGTCTACGGGTGCCTCTATAGGTCCCACAGCGGTAATGCCGAAACAGACCGACTCTTCGACCACGTCCAAATGGCTGCAGATTCGTTGCTACAGCAGATCCCCTCCGCAGAGATCGTGATCCTCGGCGACTTTAACGCCCATCACGGCGAATGGCTCGGTTCACGTTTAACCGATCATGCGGGGAGATCTGTTCGTGATTTTGCCTTGGCATATGGTCTGACACAACTGGTTACTTCGCCTACGCGAATTCCAGATGTGGAGGATCATGCACCTTCCCTGTTGGACCTTCTGCTGACCTCTCACCCGGACGGATATCAGATTTCCGTCAACGCCCCTTTAGGCTCCTCGGACCATTGTCTGGTCCGGACTGTTGTGCCACTCACGCTGAAATCGCGGTTGCATTCTGCAGGCTGCCGCCGTGTTTGGCACTATAGGTCAGCCGATTGGGATGGGATGCGGTCTTTCTTTGCATCCTACCCTTGGCGGCGGGTTTGCTTCTCGCCGGATGATCCCAACGTTGTTGCGGATTCTGTTACTGATGTGGTACTTCAGGGTATGGAGCTTTTTATTCCTTCCTCTGTGGTGCCCATTGGAGGCAAATCTCAACCATGGTTTGGTCGCTCCTGTAAAATAGCATCATGCTATAAGCAGGAGTGCTACCAAGCCTGGGTTGATGCATCAGCGTCCCGGGATGTAAACACCAGCGCTCTAAAAAAGAAGTATAATTCCGCCTCTAGGTCCTTCAAAAGAGTCATTGCCAAGGCAAAGTCAGAGCACATAGGCAGAATTGGCGAGAAACTAGTTCGCCTTCCTTCTGGAACCCGTGCATTCTGGTCTCTCGCCAAGGCTGTCCAGGGGAATTTCTGTCAGCCATCTCTTCCATCTCTGCAGAGGGAGAACGACTCACTGGCCCATACTGCAAAGGAGAAAGCCGATCTTCTAGGCTCCTTCTTTGCGTCTAACTCGACTCTCGATGACGGGGGGAGTACGCCGCCGACCATCCCGCGGTGTGAGTGCTCCATGCCGGAAGTGCAGTTCACACAGCGCTCGGTTCGCAAAGCACTCCTCTCCCTGGACATCCACAAGTCAAGTGGGCCTGACGGAATCCCCCCAATTGTGCTGAGGATGTGTTTCAGAGTTGGCACCGGTTTTAACGCGTCTTTTCCGGTACTCCTACTCCCTAGGCGTAGTCCCAAAATCATGGAAGACGGCTTTCGTCCACCCGATCCCTAAAAAAGGCGACCGCTCAGATCCAACTATCAGCCAATCGCCATCACCTCCTTGTTCTCCAAAACAATGGAGTCCATTGTAAACTGCCAGCTCATGAGGTACCTTGAGGATCACCAGCTGATTAGTGACCGCCAATACGGTTTTCGCCGTGGTCGGTCAGCTGGTGATCTTCTGGTCTACCTCACTCACAGATGGGCGGAGGCAGTAGAGTTCAAGGGGGAGGCATTGGCCGTTAGTTTGGACATTGCGAAGGCCTTCGATCGGGTTTGGCACAAAGCGCTTCTTTCGAAGCTCCCTTCCTATGGGCTTCCCGAGAAATTGTGCGATTGGATCACCAGCTTTCTTGCAGATCGGAGCATCAAGGTCGTTGTAGACGGTGCAAGCTCCGATTGCAAGCCTATTAATGCTGGTGTTCCACAGGGCTGCGTGCTATCGCCAACGCTGTTTCTTCTGCATATCAATGATATGTTGCATACCCGTAACATTCATTGCTATGCAGATGACAGCACTGGTGATGCTCTTTACACCGGCCGAGCCAATATTTCTCGGGAAAACGTCTCCGAGTGCCGGGACAAACTTGTGTCTGAAGTCGAGTCTTTGCTGAACATAGTCTCGGATTGGGGACGACTAAATCTAGTCCAGTTTGACCCCCAGAAGACACAAGTTTGCTTGTTAACCGCTAAAAAGAACCCCTTTGTCGTATCCCCTCAGTTTCAAGGTACTCCCCTTGTTGCCTCAGCCAGTATCGGAATCCTCGGCGTCGACATATCGAGTGACGTGCAGTTTCGTGGTCACTTGGAAGGGAAGGCCAAATTGGCCTCTAAAAAGCTTGGCGTGCTCAGCAGAGCGGGACAGTATTTCATGCCGGCACACCGCCTGCAACTTTACAAGGCGCAGGTTCGACCGCACATGGAATACTGTTCCCATCTCTGGGCTGGGGCTCCCCAGTACCAGCTCCTTCCACTTGACCGCATCCAGCGCAGAGCGGCTCGAATCGTCGACGACCGAGTGCTTTCCGATCGGCTCGATTCACTGGCGTTGCGAAGAGATGTTGCATCTCTTTGCGTATTTTATCGCATCTATCACGGGGAGTGCTCTGAGGAATTGTTCAGATTAATCCCAGCCGCCAAATTTCGTGAACGCACGACACGGCAAACGTCCCGATACCATCCACACCATCTGGATGCTTGGCGGTCCACCACTGTACGTTTCACAAGGAGTTTTCTTCCACGTACAACCTCTCTGTGGAATAGTTTATCACCGGCGATTTTTCCGGACCGATACGACCTGGGGACCTTCAAGAAAAGAGCTTACTCCTTTCTAAAGGGCCGGCAACGCACCCGCAATTCTTCTGGTGTTGCGGTTGATCATGGGCGGCGGTAGTCACTTAACATCAGGTGAGCCGCATGCTCGTTTGCCCCCTCTTCTATAAAAAAAAAAAAAAAAATACTACATGACATCAATATTTCAGCACATTTCCATTTCATATTTTAGTCTTAAACCCCTTTTGGTTATTTAATGGAATGATTACGTCATTAAAATTAAATGTAAGTGAAATGCTACCGAGCGCAAAACGAGTATTGTGTGCTCCAGAATCAATTCTACAAAACGATAATTTTATTCATTGAGTTCCATCTAGAATTGTATTACGAAATGCGTACGTGATCTATTTTTAAAAATATGATATATTTTTATTTCATATTTTAATATAACCTTTGATAAGATAATCTCGTTTTGATTGTAAACATATACATGTAAAATTTTGGAAGATGTGAGAAGTGATAAATTTTCAACTTCACATTCGCATGTTTGTAATATAACGATAATCCACATCAACGATTAATATATATACAATCCTTAATTCATCTAGTTCATTTATTTATTACTTCACATACTTGTAGATTTGGTCATGTCGCTTGGTAAAAACTGCAACGTCCCATTCAACTGTCATTCTCCATAACTATTCAGCCTTTACTGCCTTTTACATATTTATACGATTGGTCCATTGTCACTTGACTTTCCGCATGTCTTATCGGGTTGATATTTTATTTACTGTTTGGTAGAAAATATTGAGGTCTTTGGGTATGTCTTCGATTAATAATAGTACTAGATTCCCGATAAACGCTTCAAAAACGGCCTGAAAAATAAGACCACAAATACTTTTGTGGTCTTATTTAAAATTAGTATTGTCTAATCACTGCTAACGTTAAAACGTAGAAATGTTGCAGGTACGCGTTCAAAATTTGTACAAATAACCACCATAATACAAAGATTTTGGAAGAAATATCTTTTTTGTGGTAAGTTTATATCATTAAATGTTTTTCATAAAATTAAAACAGAATTGAATAGTAAAAATAATTCATTTAGCTATTATTATGATTGTTTGGCCAATGTAACAACTGTTGTAACAAACATCGACTGTTCTTGAACAGAGTATGAATGGAGTGGTGTTGTTATTTTATATATTATTTTTGTTTGTAGATTTCCTAGCGACCCATTTCGCTATGCAGAATGGGTATCTATTGTCACGAAAGAAAGAGGAGAAGAAATATACAACCCTTCTAAAAATTCGAGAATAATATGTTCAATTCATTTTGATAGATTAGATATAACTGGAATAACGCAAAGGCGTAGATTACTAAAAACAACTGCTCCCAAATTGCACGTTATTGTTATAAAGTATTAAAATAGTTAGTCTGCAGATTAATAATAAATAAAAAATGAAAGATGGTTATGATTTTTAAAATTTACGGAACATTAAAAGTGCAATCAGCTATATGTTCAGAATTGACGAAAGATTTATGAAATCAGGTAATTTAAAAAATATTTATCAGAAGAAAACTATACCTATTAGGATTTTCGTGAAATGCTTTAAAACAGTTTTCAATAAACCGCGTAAATACATAAAAGGCGTCCCAGAACGTAACGATCAAACGAAAGAGAGTTCTAGACCATTGAAGAACTGTTCAAAAAAAATTAAGTCCTATACCCAAAATTGCGTGGTTTAAAAGATAAAGGGTGATTTATAAATTTTCCAGAAAATAAGCCATTGCGTCAATATTTTTGATGCTGCATCTGCAAATGAGGACTGATTTTAATTTTTTCCGTTTTGTATAGCCTAATAATATGCCTACAATACCTACTATTTTATTTTTCAGTACCTATTACGGTTTGGTAGAAATAAATACATTAATTCGTAAAAGTGTAAAAATGTAACCTTATAGTTTTATCGATCAAATTGGACCCTTTATATTGTAAAAAAAATGTACCAACATGGACCTGGAAACTATATTCAAAAGTTGGCGCAATTTATGTTAATTTCAAAATGTTACAATAGTTGGTACTTTTATTTCAACTTTTTTTGGTATAAATTTTCTTCTGGTAGAGGAAAGATTTTGTTCTAATTACCCAATTAGATATTTTTTAAATGATGCGTCAATTTGATTAATGTTAAGCAAAATAATTTTTTTTCTTGCTGGTTTGGCCGATTTCAAACCATAAAAAGTTACAAACAGTTCATTTTTTTATTTTCGTATTAAACAAAACACATTCAAAATTACGATACATACGATGCTTCTCAGTTTCAGATTCTATAACGCATTGGAGTATGTAAGTGCAAGCGAGACATAAGATATGAAAGTCACTAGGTAACTATTCAGGTAGGGAATTCCGGTAACTCGCCCCTTTGGTTTGTAAACTTACGCACAAAGGCAACAATGAGTGATATTAATACCAGTAATTTCTTTATTATTTTAATGATAATTTTTACAATAAATGTTCTAATTGTCGATCTGTTGCTCTAACACAGGCGCGGAATTTTAATAATAATGACCAAAAGTAACAAAGCATTTAAAAGTTAAACTACCTAATACAAAAATAATATTAAACCATGCCATTTGGGTATAGGACTTAATTTTTTTGAACAGTTCTTCAACCCCCTTTCGTTTGATCGTTACATTCTGGGACAACCTGTATATCTTTACAAGCCAAGTCAACTTTACAACGACTTTTGAAGATACCACAGAAATATGTACCTCGGGTTTATGCAGTTTGTTTTAAGTCTCCAGATGCATCATTATCAGATTTAACGTCTATATGTAACACTCTTAGAAAAGCGTATTTAAATAAGAAATTGACTACATGTCGCAGAGCTATAGATGGTAAATCTAAAAAAATCCATAATTTACAAAAGGTAAACGACTAATATTTTTTTTTGTAAAAACCATAATTAACTTGCTTTAAATGAAACAATCGGTTGATGATTCAACGATTTTCGATTTGACAAAAAATATTTAAGTTGCAGAACTATTTAATGGAATGTACATTAAAAATATAAAAAAAATCGTAAGAGGCCCTTCAATAATATTCTACTACTTTTATGAATTGGTCGAAACATTTGCAACCATACAAAATGAACCTTCGCTTAAAAAAATTATATTCTGCAACTCCACATCTTTCAATACTCACTGTGTTCTCGGCATTGAAATGTAATACCAAGAACTACGTCTACTACCAAAATAGAGTAAGCACGAAATTATCAACGTAATGTTTTAACCTCATTACTGAGGAGTTTAAGTTCATTTTAGAATAAAAATTTTACACACACAAACACTGCTGGACACAGGCCTCCGCTCATTTCTGAGAGAGTTTTAGGGCAAGGAATTTTTCGCCCCTCTGCCCCAGCGCTTGTTGGCGAACTTCACATGTCTTCGAAACATTTTTGTACCTATGACTTTTTTTTCATTCATCAAATAAACATTTTTATACCTATGACTTTTTATTTTCAAGCGACATTTTGAATTTGTTGCTTTTAACCTTACTCCAACGAAAGGACTTATATAAGTATATTTTGCAATGGTAATTGAACTTTTTGTTAGAGTGTTAAGGTTTATAATAAACTGAATTTATTAATATCATTAAAAAATTAAGAAGTATAGATGATTACGTGTGTGCAAATGTGGCCAATTTTGTGACGTATTTTTGTTCCTGATCCTTAATCTAGTACTGTAATTGATGGTAGGGGTACGTACTAAGAATCTGTAGCGGTTCATGTGATCAAGTGATTTTTTACCATTAATGTCGATACCGTATCATTTCCAATGCAGTAGCTAGGCAGCAGGTGAAAAATAAATAATTGATATAGTGTCATTCGGTAGTTGGCGGTATAACTTTAAGTTAGACGTAAAACACCTGGACTACTGATGATGAGAAATATCAATACGTATTAAGAACCTTCAAAAAAAGCCTATTCTTTTTTTAAATGTTCGCATTGCCACTTGTGTTCCTATCACGGTCTCTTGGTGAGCTGCATGTTCGTTTGCTTGAATAAAAAAGGTGTAATATTAATATTTCCTAGTAAACGTTATAGTAGCCAATGTATGAAAATAATAGGAAGGAGAAAGGAACTTTTCCCTTAACTTGATATTTGGCATAACTTTCCATTAACCATTTCTCATTAGTTACACCCTCGGCAAGAACAATACAAGCTTCTTATTTTCATAAACTAAGACCAATTTTTAGCTTTTTAATAGAGCCCAAAGTTCACTTCCATTTGGAAAAAAATCATCTATTTTATAACAATATTTACACTATTAGAGATTATCATTTAAAATAAAATACCTATTTTGTTCAAAGTTATTCTGTGACGCCTGGTGCTATTGACATCTCGAGTTTCAGCATCAGACAACAGGGATTTCATTTCAGATTATATTGTGAGTTCTCCTCTGTAATATTCACCTTTGTATACATACGTAATTTTATTATTATAAATTTCTAAAATGCTTCCGTAAATGAAAAGCTATATTTAAATGATACTGATATGTAAAAAAGTCAAAAATATACAATAAGTAATTACGAACACTGGTTTATTTTTTAAGAGCCGTGGTAGCTTAGGGGTTAAGCTCAAGTAAGCTCAAGTCCAGATAATTTGATTAAAACGATGAAACCAGATGACTTAGAATATTTGCTATCTTTTTACACGGATCCGTACTAATTCAATCTTGTTTGCAAGAAAGTTATTTACTGCTACTATATATAATTTATATATAACGTAACGTGAACAAGGCCCGTTTCCATCGCACCTTTTTCAGTGACTCGATTTCCTGGGTGTTATACAACTGTAGCTCGATATAGAAATCACCGCGTCTTGTAATATCCGATTGCAGGGTATAACCGGATACCACGCGCGGCGACAAGTAGCTGCGGAATGAAGCTGGACGTGCAGGTGCACGATGTAAGTCTTCGTCGTCCTGTAAAAATATAAATTATATAAAAAGTTAGATGAATCATTATATATTATTTAAATAGTATCGTATAGATTAAAAGTTAATGTTATTATTTAAAAAAATAATGTAAATTATAAATAAACTGATATGCAATTTGACGAATTAAAATTTAAAAAAAAAACTTATCTAGCCATAGAAAAAGTATACAATAAATAAATAAAAAAGTTTAAAAGAATAATAATAATAATAATAATTAATAATAATAATTCTTTATTTAAATCACAAGGTATTTTAACATAAATAAGTGGCTAGAGCCTCCCTTTAAGCACAGAGCGCCTGTAGTAGGAGGCTCCGCTCTTCCACAACTTCACAAACAAAATCTTATGAAATACTTTAGACAACTAATATAAAAACGTGCATGCTTGTGGTGTGTGTGTGTGTGTGTGTGTGTGTGTGTGTGTGTGTGTGTGTGTGTGTGTGTGTGTGTGTGTGTATGTGTGTGCGTGCGTGAGTGCAAGCGTGCGTGCGTGTGTGTGTGCGTGCTGTGCTTATTTGAGTATTTATATGAGCGACTTTTCAAGGAGAGACTCAATTTCCTCATAATCAAGTGGTTGTAGATACTTTTTTACTGCATTTTTACATTCGTAATGGGTCATTGTGTAAATTCCTACATGTTTATTAATTTTGTTGTATAATTCTGCTGCGCGTTTACTATACTGTACTCTAGCAAAAAACGTGTGAGTATTGGGAACTTGTGCTACTAATTCTTTTCTCCTCTTTTGTAAAATATTTGGATTAAAAGATAGGGACTTATGTTTCTTTAATATTGTGTGCAGTACATAAATTTTTCGTACTGATAATAACTGTGTTTCATTGTAAAGACTTGTAGTAGGATATCTTCTGTTTTTAAAATACATATTTTTAATTAAACCACGTTGCGCACGTTCCAAGTGGATAAATTTTGTTTTGCAAGCACCCCCCCATATAGATATACAGTACCCCAAAACGGATTGTACCAAAGCAGTGTATATATCGTTTAATAATTTGTTTTGCATATGTTCAGTGGACGGTTTTCTTGGCACCACATGTCTTAAGGTACGAAATATCCAATTTAATTTAGCAATTCTGTTAGATACATGTTCTATGTGAGAATACCATGACAATTTCTGGTCTATTATTACACCTAAATATTGTGTATATGTTACTTTATTTATCAATGGACAGTTATTATTAAAGGCGCATTTATTTATATTGTTACACGTATGAATCCTTATATTGAAATCTTCCGACGGTTGTGTGCGTTTAGATATACTGAAACAGATATATTTAGTTTTTGCCGCATTAAGGGTCAGTAAATTCAAATTTAACCATTTTGCCACCTGGGCCATCCCAAATTCTGCCCTTTCCTTAACTTCTTGCCACGATTTATCTTTAAAGATAACTGCTGTATCATCAGCATACGAAATTATTTGTGCGTTTTCTATTTTTAAGTTGCACAAATCGTTTATGTAAAGCAAAAACAAGGAAGGCCCCAATATACTGCCCTGTGGCACACCATATGATATAGTTGCGTCGTCACTAATAAACTGGTCAACTTTTACACATTGATTTCTATTGGAGAGGTAGTCTCTAAAAAGTTTAAGGGCAGTACCTCTTACTCCAACTTTTTCCAGTTTATATAAAAGTAGAGTGACAGAAACCGTGTCAAACGCTTTCATGAGATCTAAGTACACAGTTAAGCATTTTTGACCTTTATCTAAGTCATCAACCACCAATGATGTCATACGAGCAACTGCATCCTCACTAGATTTGCCATGCCTAAAACCAAACTGATAAGGAGATAATATATTAAAAGAATTTAAATAATTAAGAAGTCGAATATTAATTAATTTTTCAAGTATTTTTGATATAGCTGGTAATATTGATATGGGCCTATAATTACTGATGTTGTCTCTGTCCCCTCCCTTAAATATTGGTACAATAGAAGATTTTTTTAGTTTCTCCGGGAAAACGCCTTTTTCAAAACATAGGTTAGTGAGGTGGGTGAAAATTGGTATCAGTTCGTTCTTGGCATACTTTAAAAATCTAGTGGAGATCCCGTCCCAGCCAGGGGCACTATCAGTCTTTAAATTCATTAATATGCTCTCCACCTCACCTGTGTCCGTATTTAATAGTACAAAGGAATTAGACTGTGTAGGCAAGTTAAGATGTTGTATGTTATGGCCGCTTGAATTTAGTTGTTGTGCTAATTTTTTACCAATATTGACAAAGTATTCATTAATATAGTTGATTGATTGCAATGGTGATGATTTTATTTTTAATAACTCTGTATTTTGATCCTTAGATTTATTGCAGTATGTTATGTTTTTAATATTCTTCCAAAGTAATTTATTATTTGAAACCGATTTTGCAAGTAATTCTCGTTCATATTTACGCTTTAGATGTTTTAAAAGATTATTACAGTAGTTCCTATACCTTTTATACGTTATCTTAAGTATTTCATCGTGTGCGTCTTTTCTTGCTTGTTTTTGTAAGTTATTTCGATTTTTAATGCAGCGTAAAATACCAGTTGTTATCCAAGGTTTTATGACCCGTTTGTTGCTAGGAATAACTCTAATTTCAGTACACATTTTCAATGAATCAGTTATTCGTTGTATAAGTTGACTTATTAATAAATTTGGATCCTCACAAAACAGTAATTCTTGCAAATTTTGGTCACTTAGATGCTTAAGAGCTTTTTCAAAATCTATAGAATTCTTTGTTTTATTTATTCTTATATTGCTCTTTATCTTAGATAATGATAATAATGTAGTAAAATGATCTGTGATAGATGTTTGTATAATTGCTATAAAAGCTGATACTTTCTTTCTATTAATTTTTAACATAAAATGATCCAAACAATTTTTTTCTCTGGTGGGTAAACAATGTCCAGGAAGTATACCATGTGTTGAAAGCATATTTAGGTAGTTTGCCCTATTTTTAAACTCATTAGGAAGTTCTACAGTTTTTGTTTTTATATTAATATTAATATCTCCTGCAATTATAACGTTATTCTGGGTATTTAATGTACTTAAGTGGGTATCAAGTGAATCAATAAAAATATCAGTTTTAGTGTTAGATGGAGAACGATATATACATAATATGGTATTATTGAGTAGATCTAGTTGTAGACAAGAAGCCTGTGATATTTGTATTTCCTTAACTTTAGGTTGTAATGTATTTTTGACATAAACCACTACTCCATCATTTTGATTCACCTGTAATTTTGTAGCATAAGAGCAATAGTTATTAAGTTGGGGAATAGGTTTATTTACATTTAATCGACATTCCGTTAAAATTATTATATCTGTGTTAAATGTTAGGCTAGAATATGTTATTAAAAAGTCATCAAAGTTATGGTAAATACTTCTAATATTCTGAGAAATAATGGTAAGATCGTTTTTGTTAATATAAATATGTTTTGTTAGGTCAGAAGTACTACTACACTCGATAGACCGCGCTATGTCTATACTATCTATTTCTTGTAAAGTTTGTAAGGTCTTATTATCCATTTTGTGTGTAGGCAGGTATTGACGTCATTTTCAATTTAATATGAAAGCTACAGGCTCTTATATACTCATCATAGTAATTTATCATAGTTACAGTACCAAAATGATATTGAGTATTTCTTATTATTAACCATAAAATTAATATATTATTTATTATATACTGTAATGCAACATAATGTAAATAGTACTGTATGATGCTCTTATGTATGGCACTTGTGTGATTATGTATTGAGTGTGAGTTAATACGTAGTGTGTATGTAATAGGCGTGTAAATATAGTAATATGTAGGGTGTAGGATGAGGATTGAGTGTGATGTATAAACAGATATATGAGTGTATGTGATAGCACGTGTAATACATGAATAATATATTAAATTATTTTTATCAAACCAATTTGAAATTTGAAGCATAAGGTAAAACAATGTAGTTTTATAGTAACTAAAAAGCTTAAAAGATAATATTATTGAGAAATAAACATCTAAGGAAAATATCCAGTAGAGAAATAGCGAAAAATTATTCTTATGTAATATATAAAAAAATAGTACTACTACACCGGATAGTCATTTTTCGAATTGCAGCTTTCGAATCTGCTCTTCACTTTTAATTATAACAATAGGAGAGTTTTCATCTTTTCTTATATAGACTTTCCCGTATGCAGTCCAACAGAACTTATAAGAGTGGGTTTTTGCCAGGTCCCTTGCCAGAAAGTGCAGTCTAGACCCTTTTACAGTCAGGTGCTCCGATAAAAAGACGGGGATGTCGGCTTCCGTTTTAATACCTAAGTGTTGACTACATATTTTAGATCTATGTTTTTTGTTAAAGGCTTTACCTTTTTTGAGAATCTCAGTTTTTATTAGTACGGAGCTGGTTTCCACCACAATCGGAGTATTTTTCTCCTCAGATTTCTTACCACGAACCCTGTAAATGTCTAAGATGTCAGTCTTAGTTATTGGGCAGTCTAAGTTTTGGGATAAGCATAATACCATCTCAATAAGGTCTTCTTTACTTTCATTACTTTTCTTTGGCACATTTTTTATTTGAAGATTATTCTTGCGGCAATCCATTTGTAAATCCTCAATTTTATTTTCTAAGATTGTTATATATTTTTTATCTTCACTTACTTTGCTCTCAAGTTGATTAATCCTTGTTTTTAATTCTTCGTTTTGTGCCGTTAAATATGATATCGAATTTTCAATGTTGACATTGGATCGCTGTATATCTTTTAAACTTGTTGTAACTAGTTCCAAATCCTTTTCGTGTTTATAGGAGAAGGAAGTTATCATTTCCTTCATTTCTTTTCTAAATTCATTTAACTGCATAATAATTAGATCCTGCGTGTCATCTTTAGTGTTTTTTTTTGCGTTGTGATACGTAGGTCGATGGCGGCGACTCCGCGTCGGTGAATGATTTGTCTATTGATGAGTCCATAAGTACTAGGCAATCAGTGTTTTAATGCGGTAGCGTACACGCAGCGTAACGCAACAGTTGTCAACAGGTGTCGCGCAAACGAGACGTCCGAGCAAGAAGAAAGAGAAGTAGTTCCAACAAACACTTAGGCACTATTTTAGTCAGTTTAAGAGATCGAAGTACCAGGCACGCATAAACGCAGCAGAGTCATGTACACAGTTAGTTCTTTTTGGTATTTTAAGTCTGCGGTATACGTTCAATAACTTACAGAGGTACCAGGGCAACAGAGCCGCAGGGGAGATCGTTCCGTAGCAGAGTACGTAGTGTTGAACCGTAGCACAGTTCGTAGTGTGCTACGAAAAACATCCGTTTCTACGGAATAATAGGAGGGGCTTGGAGTACTGCTACGGCTA
Source organism: Parnassius smintheus behrii (assembly GCA_036936625.1). NCBI lineage: Eukaryota > Metazoa > Arthropoda > Insecta > Lepidoptera > Papilionidae > Parnassius > Parnassius smintheus. The sequence continues at coordinate 23,130,712 of JAUPFT010000008.1, forward strand.
TTGATTCACCAAAATAACCTCTTGTTTGTTTATGCACTCCTATTTTCGCGGCACTGATTTATAGGTTTGATTTTAATTTAATATCGAAAAATAAGACAATAAAAGATCCAATACACGAGCACTCCATGAGCGGTCCGAGGAGGAAAAGGAAAGTTTAAAAGAAAATCCTGGGCTTTCACTAACTCAGAGGTACTTGACCTCTGAGTTCATGAAAGCCCAGGATTTTCCTTTCTTGGACGGTGGGAATGGTGTATCATCGGGATCCGGTTCGCAAACGTTTCAAAAGAGGCTCTGATCGAAGTCGCTACTGCCTTCTACTTGGGTTTTAGCTGGTGAGGCTTCGAGCCCTTTTTCACCAAACTTGACTCGCTTTTCTTGTTCGATGTGCAAGGAGCGAGTGTTACCGATGCTGCAGCACCGACCTCTTCGTCCCAATGGAAAGAATTAGTCGACATGTAAACATAAGATTTTATTAATACGACATGTACCTACCGAAGTAAAAGTAACATTAATAGAATAAATAATACATTAATAAAATAAGAAAAGGCTAGGCGTAATGCAGTTAAACTGAGATATGTGACATTTTATCAAATAAAAGTTAATATAATAATGGTTAACCAACTTTTTATCAACCAGGCTGGGAATCGAACCTAAAGAAAATCGTGGATCGAAAAATATCATTAAAACAAGATAAAATAATAGTTACAAAATTCGAAGAAATACATACGTACTTGCTAATCTGCCTTCCACTGTCACAAAAAATTCACTAATAATTTATTCACACTTGCCACTACGAGATTCAAGGGAATACCCAAATTATAAATATTTGATCACATGCGTGGTCATGGATTTTAAATAAAATTTCAATAATTGTTATTCTTGGCTGCATAGACTTTGTGATTACAGTACATAGAGTCTATTATTCACATGATATTTAATTTTTAATTTTTTAGTATATGTCCTGCCTTATGTTCCCAGTGAGGGGATTATTTTTTTATCTACTACATCGCTGCGCCGTAACGTCAGGCCATTTTAGACCAAATTCTAGAAAATGAGATTTATGCTATATATTTATTTTTATTTATTTTCACATACATACTTCCATTACAAGTTTTATAACCTAATAAGATAGTAGATGCTAAAACCAATACAAAGAAAAAATAACCCCAAAGAACGAAAAACTACAAATAACAAACAAAGATTCCCTTGTGAATTCATTCAGAGTGCAACAGAATAGCTCCACCCAATCCATCAATTGATTTAAGTGGCGTGTGGTGCGAATAAGCGGTGTCCCGCAGCAATTTCGTGCTCGGCTCCGCGTAGCGATCCGGCACGTAGAAGTTAATATTCCTAAGCAACCCAGGGTTATTGCCTTATCCCTTAATAGAAGAAACATATAGTAAACCAGAGTCCTTTCTATCATAATTCTTATGTCGTTATATCTCACCATACCCAGGATGAACAAAGAAGGACACTTCAACGGGCAGAATGGGAAATACTCCATATTGTTTCAGATATAAGTATCTAATAAATTTATTTTGTATTCATTCTACCATGAGGATGTACTTAGTCTCATGTTGAGCCCACACGGCTGCATTGCACTTGAGGTGGCTCCTTACTAAGGCATTATACAATACAATAGCTGCCCCTATGTTCTTAAAGCCGTAAGCTCTGCGTAAGATGAAACCCAGATTACGATAAGCCTTCTTGCAGATTTTTTCGATATGTTCCTTAAATGAAAGTCCTTAAGTTAGTTGATTGCCTAAAAAGATAAGCTGTTATATAAATAATTAAGCTAAGATGATGCCTATATTTGATTCTATTGATAATGAATGATTCTATTGACAAATTTTTAGGAAAACCAAATAATATTGAACTCCAAGCGATATTATATTGTCAGAGGTCATCACAATATGTATTCTGGTTTAAAACTTATGATGTTTAGTTTAAAATGAATTGAGAACTACATCACGTTAAAGTCTTTCATTGTTTTGTTATATAAGGATTTTAAGCTAAATTGTTATACTGATCATGTGTGAAATATTTTAGTCGAATTGACCCGATTCACTAACGCTCTCACACGTTCCATTTTCAACCATGTATGTATGTTCTCTCTTTGTAATTAGGGCTATGGCAACCTAAAAGCTACTTTGGACATAATTGCATGGGTTACCTACCAAACTACCAAATAATAAATATCTCATATCCACTACCTAAGCAGTGGGCAAATGCATAACAAAGTATCACGTGCCACTGTACTACTGCACTAAGTAAAGGACATCTCCCAAAATGCGCGAAGATTTTGCTTTTATTTTTCATATGATTCATACTAAATTATTATAAATGTCATGTATTATAGTCTGTCTGATCTGGTGTAGCATTGATCAGTTAATAATATTATAGGATTCTGCAGTTCAAGCCGTCATATCTTGTAATTAATAGTTATTGTTTGAATACACAAATATCAATTATTACATTTTAATTAAGTGCCTATCTTGTTGCCTATTAATATAAGATATTGCTCTTTTTAATACCTACTGCCGTGTAGTGGCGGTTGAGAATATCCACTACCCCATATGTTCCCGTGAGTGTCATAAGAGGCGACAGAGGGAGACAGGCATGAGATGGGCAGCAGCATCTTCCTGATAACAACTTTGATATAATAAAAAACTGCGGTTGCCAATCCGCTCGCCAAGCGTGGCAACTATGGCAAATATCTCCACATGAATAACGACGCAAAAAAACGGCCCCCAGTCCCCGGCGGCCCCGCTATTCCTGGCTACGGTGGCGACCATGGTAACGGCAGGGCAGGGGGTGCTAAGAATCTCCGGTGGAGGTTCGGTTGCCACCTACGACGACTCGACCTGGCAACGTATAACGCCCGCACCCTGAGTACTGACGAGAAAATACTGGAGCTGGAAGAAGAGGTAGACAAATTGCTGGCATATTATTGGATTATCTGAGGTCCGAAGAGAGGGGGAGGACACGGTAATCCTCGAGTCCGGCAACTTGTTCTACCACCTGGAGGGTGACCATCTGTCCCAAGGAGGTGTCGGATTTATCGTCCACAAGTCTCTCGTCAACAACGTTGTAAAGATTGGGAGTGTGTCGGGTCACGTACCTGATACTCAGAATCACCAAACGGTATTTGCTGAAGATCATACAGGTTTACGAATCAACCTCGGCACATCCCGATGAGGAGGTGGAGGAAATGTATGACGATATTTCCAGAGCCATGCATTCCTCCAAAACCCACTACACGGTGTTGATGGGAGACTTCAACGCAAAACTAGGCACAAGAGAAAGCGGTGAGCTGAAGGTAGGGAAATTTGGAGTAGGGCAACGGAACCGTAGGGGCCAGCAGCTGGCCGACTTTATGGAGAAAAAGGGACTCTTTATGACGAACTCTTTCTTCCAGAAGCGGTCCCACAGGAAGTGGACCTGGTCGAGCCCCGACGGTTCGATAAAAAATGAGATTGATAAAAAATTGATATGACGACCAGACGCCAACTGTTCAGTGATGTCTCAGTGTGAATCGCAAGGGTAAAAACTGGCAGTGATCACCGAATGGTTAGAGGCACACTGAACCTAAACGTTAAGTTGGAGAGGTCTCGTCTAATGAAGTCAACGCTCCATCCCCCTCCTGCTGTAATCCAGAATCCCGAGACTTTCAGCTCGAGTTACAAAACCGCTATCAGTGCCTAGAGGATTGCAATGCAGTGGACGATATGAACGACAAGTTCGTGGAAACTGTTCATGCGGTCGGAGCTAAGTTCTGCAAGACCCGCCGCAGTAGAACACAAAAACTCTTCGATCACACTCTTAATCTCATGGCTGTTAGAAGGGAGATGAGGCTGCAATCGTCAACAGATTTGACAGCATACAGGCAACTGAGTCGAGACTTACGCAACTCTAATACTGCTCGTATTAAAGCAGCGATCGAGCGAAACCAGGGCTCCAAAGTCTTTGCCAAAGATCTGTCTGCAAGAAAGAGCCAACTGTCAAGGCTGAAGACTGAGTGTGGCAACATCGTTTCCGGGACACCTGAGATTCTGAGTGAGATTGAGAGGTTCTAAGGGCAGCTGTACACATCATCGTTGGAGCCACATGCAAGTGTGAGTAACGATCCAAGAGCAAGTCTTATCCGACACTATTCCGATGATATCCCGTACGTCAGTCTGAGCGAGATTAGAATTGCTTTCCATCACCTTAAAAACGGCAAGGCCCCGGGCGAGGATGGAATTACAGCGGAGCTTCTGAAATCGAGTGGAACACCGGTACTTGAAGTCCTTCAGAAGCTCTTCAATTCCGTCCTCCATGGTGGCACTACTCCGGAGGCTTGGAGCAGAAGCGCGATGGTCTTGTTCTTTAAGAAAGGCGACAACGCTCTCTTGAAGAACTACAGACCGATATCCCTTCTGAGCCGCGTCTACGTGCTGTTTTCGAGAGTCATTACGAATCGTCTCGCATGAAGACTCGACGACTTCCAGCCTCCCGTCAAGCCGGTTTCCGAAAAGGCTTCAGTACCATAGACCACATAAATACCGTACCGACTGTACAGAAGACCGAAGAGTACAATCTGCCACTTTGGCTGGCATATGTGGACTGTGAGAAAGCCTTTGATTCCGTCGAAATTTGGGCGGTGCTACAGTCCCTTTAACAGTACCAAGTTGACTGTCGGTATATCGAAGTGCTGAAGTCGTAGCCCTACTGTACAAACAGTAGGGCTACGATGTGTAAGACAGGGTGATGTTATATCCCAAAAACTCTTCCCCGCTGCGTTGGAAGACGTTTTCAAGCTACTGGACTGGAAAGTATACGGTATTAACAACAATAGCGAGTACATCACTCTCCTTAGATTTGCCGACGATATAGTCCTTATGGCAGAATCGCTGGAGGACGTTAATGGTGTCTCCCAACGGATAGGCCTTAAGATGAACATGGACAAAACAAATATCATGTTTAATATCCATGTCACATCTATGCCGGTAGTTGTTTGGAGCACTATGCTCAAAGTTGTTGACGAGTACGTTTACCTGGGACAAATAGTCCGACTAGGTAATTCCAACTGCAATCGAGAGGTCAATCGACGGATTCAACTCGGCTGGGCAGCGTTCGGGAAATTACGACACATCTTCTCCTCGGGTATACCTCAATTTCTGAAAACTAAAGTGTATAACCAGTGCGTGTGCCAGTGATTACTTACGGATCTGAGACGTGGTCCTTCACTGATGGCCGTATGAGGACGCTCAAGGTCGCTCAGCGAGCTATGGAGAGGGCTATGCTCGGAGTTTCTCTGCGGGATATACTCAGAAATGAGGATATCTGCAGTAAAACCAGAGTGAACAACATAGCCCAACGGATTAGTAAGCTGAAGTGGCAATGGGCCGGCCATATAGCTCGAAGAACCGATAGAAGAAAGGGTCTCGAGTGGCAGCCTCGTACCGGTAGCCGTAGTGTAGGGCGAACCCCACTAGATGGAGTGACGACCTGGCAAGACATGCAGTAAGTCTATGGATGCAGGTGGCTCAGGACCGTGCTTTGTGGCATTACTTGGGGGAGGCCTATGTTCAGCAGTGGACTTGTGAAGGGCTGTAATGATGATGACTATTAATACCTATTGATTAGGTACCTACTTATTAATGAATTGAACCGACTAACTGATACTTTAATAGCATTCAAGACTACAAATTTGGATCGATTTGACTTTCTGATTAAAATGCAGAGCATCGCTCAGTAAACAATATTATATGATTCTAATGTTCGAGCCGTCGTATTGGAAAATAGGCGGGTTGAATTTGGGGCCTCAGTGGCACAAATCGAACGAAACGAGCTAAAGTGATGATGAACCCCAATTCTACCCTACTAGAGTGTCGCTATTTTACTAGATGTACCAAATCTTGGCTGGGATCTGCCTCCGATGGGTACCACAGTTGATGGAAAAAGTTACATAACCTTAAGTAACACATCAGCGACAGAATCAGAATCAATGCTGGGATCGTCTGGTGAGAAGCAAACCCGCACCAAAGGGCAGGATTCAAAAACAATGCATACTATTTAAATCGGCCTGCCTATAGTGCCAAACACGGCTGAAGAGCCATGCTCTCTTTATACGTGGTAGAGCCATGCTGCAGTTATATTAGTAGTATTATTATAGCACGAATGGGTCGGCTCGACCGAGGAAGGACCACGCTTTCACAGAATACCAGCGTAAAATAGTAGCTTAATGCTGCTGTGTTTCGTATGGTGAGTGTAGAGAACCAGAGACCCTTTTTACTGGAAACGGGGCATTCCATCTTAGTCCTCACTGGTGACAACGCGCCTGAATTATGACTTGTCACCGAGGATAGATGTAGATGTTTACGGGCCACAGCAACCACTTGCCATCAGGTGAACTGTGTGCTAGTTTGTCATCCTATCCTAAAAAAAGCCAATATTTCGACGAGTCTTAAAGGTCTTCGGTGGAAACATGATATCCATCTAGATGAGAGGTCGGCAGAGGGTCCCACAGGAATGGTGTATGATCCTCCACATATTGAATTCGCGTAGGCGAGGTAACTAGCTGTGTAAGACCATATGCTGAGGCAAAAAAATAATCATATCTCTCCACAGGATTGGTTAAGCGTGAATCGAGTGATTCGGCGTGGTGGCCGTTAAAATGGCCAAGGATCACGATCTCTGCGGATGGAATCTGCTGTAGCAAGGAATCTGTATATATTTGGACGTGGTTGATAAGTCAGTCTATTTCAGCATTACCGTTATGGTACCTATATAGGCACCCGTAAACGCGGGATATTCGCCGCTGACTATGCGCAGCCATAAGATGGACAGGTCTGTCCTTCAAAACCGCCTAGTCGTCGAAAACAGATGACGTATACGTAAACTCCAGCCCCGTGCACCGGGGCACGAAGTTTTTTTTTTACTTTTTATAAGCCAGTGCTTGACTACCAACCTAATGGTAAGTAGTTATTCAGCCTGAAATGGCAAATCGCACTGTCTTAGCGTAACCAATGCCTATTCACACTTGCCTTGAAGATGCCCAGATTGTATTCGGACGGAAACGTAGACGTCGGCAAACTATTCCACTCCTTGGCTGTATGCATTAAAATGTCGAAGAAAACCGTTTGGTTCTAATGCGTGGAATATCGAAAACTGAGGGGTCAAGACCCGCTAACCACCTGGTCGTCCGATGGTGAAAAGGAGAGGGAGGAATTATAGCATGCAATTTCTGTCTCCGAAATGCATCCAATAAAATAGCGAGATGTTGGCTAGCCTGCGCCAGCTCGAGGCTGACAAGGTTGGTTTCAACCGAATCACGGTCACCAATAAGATAAGCCCCTTAGCACGTCTCTGCACTGAGTCTAACGCTGCCAGGTGGCATTTTACAGCATCAGCCCATATGTGACAGCAGTACTCTATTTACGATTGGAGTTGCGCTTTATATAAGGTAAGAAGCTGCCCCGGCGTAAAGTACCACCGCACCTTTGCAAGAACACCGAGTTTAGATCTGAATAAATTTGAATTTGAATAAGCAGATCGTAAATATGCAGCAGGAAGCGAACTGCGGTGAGAACAGACCCCTGAGGAACACCGGTGTCAGTTGCCACAGGATCGGATGGGCAGCCATCTATGATGACCCGAAGAGATCGTTAACTCAGAAAATTCTTTATAAATTAAATCAGACCAGAGGATAAGCCGTATACAGGAAGCTTACAAAAGAAGAAGATGACTCCAGCTTACCGATTTCGGAGAAACCCATATTGCCGGTCACTAAGGAGGTCATTTTGTTCTAGGTATGCCATTAAGCGGGAGTTCAATATACGCCCCATAATCTTGCAGGATATGGAGATAATTGAAATTGTCCAATAGTTGGCAGGGTCGGCACGGCTACCTTTTTTAGGCACAGGCTGCACATTAGCCAGCTTCCAAGTTTTGGGCACTATTTCAATCCTGAATGAGAGGCCAAACAAGCGCGTCAACACAGGAGAGAACTCAGGGGTACAAACCTTTAGAATATAGCCGGTATACCATCAGGTCCACTAGCTTTGTTCACGTCTAGACTTTGCAAGGTTTTAAAAACCTACTTGTTGGTGTTACGGTCCTCTGATATAGAGGTATCGCAATGAGCTAATTGAGATGGTACGCTGTTGCTACTGTCCAGAGGCATTTGCAAGCAAAAAGAGAAGCACATAAATACGCTTTCTCTTTAGGAAGATGCACCAGTGAGACATTTGGTTTTACTAGCAGAGGCAAAGTAGACCGACAAAATTTTGTCTCGAACACTTTGGCGAGAGACCAAAAAGCTCTATTGCCGGATGGTTTGACAGAAAGCTTAGTACCGATGCGTTTAATGCGGTCGAAACAGTCCTTTTTTCAAGAATTGCCGACTTGGTTAAAGGATTTTTTCTTAAGGCTAACATTCGGAGCCTTGCGGTCTTGATCGTCGACCTAGGATAAGTACGCCATATGCTTGTGCTTTTCAGCACGTGCACACTCGACGTTGAACTATTGGCAAGCTTAACCACCAATGGGGACGTCAGCAAAGGGGATGAAATACTCCATCGCTTGACGTTCTTCAGACGAGAAGCAGACCTGCCGCCAAGGATAAAATGCAAAGAAATACCGCATCTCATCCCAATCTCCTGACTTGTATCGCCACACTCACCACACACCGTGGAAATCATAGTTTGGTGGGGAATATAACGACACAGATTTCACCAGATAGTTGTCTAATTTGTACATCTAGTAGATGGAATATGCTACCCTCATGGGATAGTCAAAAAAACATACTTTTAATTTGAGTTGAAAGGGGCAAACAAACATATGGCTCACTTAATGGTAAGTGATTACGGTCCCTCATGAACTGCTGGATACTGACTGGAAACCAGGGGGATTATAGATGCCAGCCTTTTCAAAAGGAATAGACTCTTTTCTAGAAGGTCCCTAAGTCGTATTGATCCGGAAAAATATCTGGTGGTAGTTGATTCCACAAGGAAGTTGTGCGAGAAATAAAACTTCTTTTATATCGTTTAGTGGTGGACCGCTAGTCATTCAAATATTATGGATGGTATCACGAGTTTTGTCGCGATGTGCGTGGTGAAACTGTGCGGCTGGAATTAGTCCGAACAATTCCTCAGAGCACTCCCCGTGGTAGATGCGATAAAATACGCAAAGAGATGCAACATCTCTTTGCAGTGACAATGAGCCAAGCCAATCGGAAAGAGCTCGGTCACCGATGATTCGAACTGCTCTGCGCTAGATGCGATAAAATGGTAGGAGCTAGCACTAGGGAGCCCCAGCCCAGAGATGAAAACAGTATTCCATGTGCGGCCAAACCTGCATCTTATAACGTTGCAAGCGGTGAGCCAGCATTAAATACTGTCCCGCTCTGCTGAGCACGCCAAGCTTTTAGATGCCAATTTGGCCTTCTCTTTCAAGTGACCACGAAACTGCACGTCACTCTATATGTCAACGCCGAGGATTCCGCCACTGGCTGAGGCAACAAGGGGAGTGCCTTGAAACTGAGACTCTGACTAAGGCCGTGTTAGTTATTAACTGACAATCTTTATGATAAATATAAGTATGTTGTACATTACATTCATTAAGAATGTCTAAAAACCGAAAAAAGATACTGAAAATGCATAGAATTCTATCTTTTCATTAAAGCAAGTTTTTAGATCCTTACATATCACATACAGCTCCCAGAAAAAAGCTACTTCTGATTTCCAATGGAACTTCTTCAAAAAACAAAATAATTAAATTAGGTAAAACTTTGAAAATAAAAAGAAACAAGTTGATGTTAAGCTTGTTAACGTTTGGGGTGATAATTACAAAGCGACAAACAAAATATTTGAAGCTCAAAAATACATATGTGCACCAAAATTTAAAAACTTATCCATTTCGGGATCTGTTGTTACTATTCAAATATAGCAATCAAAAATTATTCTCGTTCGACCAAACGTATATATCGTCGTAATATTAGTCTTTGTTACACAGATAAGGATAGCCTTCTGTATTTATTATATACAGAAGATTTTTACGCCGATTTAAATAGTATATATATGCGATTTTTCGACATGATTAACTTTCACAGTGACGATGTTTACGGTATACCAAAGACGAACGAAAAAATAACCGGTTTTTTAAAGATGAAATGGGTGGCGATATAATTAAAGACTTTGTGGGTTTGAGTCCAAAATTATATTATGTAAAGTGCCAGTCTGCTACAATAATAAAACTGAAAAAAGTCTTATTTTGCGATGATAATTTAAGAGACTCTATTAGCATTAGGTGACAAACGAGCACAAAGTTCACCTGATGGTAAGTGGATGCCGTGATCCACAAACATCTACACTTATCCTCAATGAAGGATCAAAATGCAAACGCGTAGACACCCCTGAAGACTAAGATAGAATGCCTTAATTCCAGTAAAGAGTCTCTACACACCATATGAAACACAACAGCGTAACGCTGCTATTTAACGGTGGTTCTGAGAGAGCGTGGTCTTGCCCCGGTCGAGCCTACCCATTCATGCTGCAACTATAATATAGCTGCTGTGACTGCCTCGTCGGTCTAGTGCTTGTAGTAGTGCGACTACTGATCATGAGGTCCTGGGTCTGAATCCCGGGTCGGGCCAAAAAAATTAATAATTGAATTTTTCCGTCAAAAAATTCTCAGTAGTTGTCCGGAGTCAGGAAGTTGGCGGTGTCTCACTGTGTCTCACCCATGCCTCGAAAAGCACGTAATCCGTTGGTCCTGCGACTGATCTCTCTCCGGTCCTGTCGGTTTACCGTCCCATCGGATTATGAGAGTGAGGGAATAGACTGTGCACCTGTGCTTGCGCATACACTTGGGCACTATAATCCTGTCCTGCGCCGATGGCTAGTCTCCGTTGAGGCATATATAATATAATATATATATATATATATATATATATATATATATATATATATATAATATATATATATATATATATATATATATATATATATATATATATACATATATACATACCATTTGCAATACTATTATTGCGTGTGATAGTAATGATGAGCAGTTATTTTTAGTTAAAATAAATATACGCCATCAAATATATTATTTTGAGAAATTTAATAACTAAATTAATAAATAAATAATAAAAATATTTTTTGTTTTATTGCTTTGCTTTTATACCTGGGTCCTTAATAAAACAAGGAAATTATTGGTTCATTTTCTCTTTATTGTATGATTTCACATATTTATATTAAGTACAAATGCTAGTATCACTAAAAATAATATTAACCGAAAATAAATATTAACTTATTTACATAATATAATGAAGTAAGGAAATATCACAATTAGGTTTCATACAGTCTTCGGCTTATTTTTTAATAGGACTATTAGTAGCAACCATCAGTTCATCATATGCGTCTTCTACCACATACTGGGCACTTACATCAGCACTGACATTATCAACATTATTTTTTTGTTCATTAACATCAAATATATTCATTTGAATAACACGTCGATACCGCACAGCAGAATCTTGACGTATAATAAAAGATGAAGAAGATTTTTTGTGAATATTTCCTTTTTTTTTGAGGCTTTCTTCGGTTTAGATAGCTGTTCATCATTGCCCATAAAATCTCATATTTCAAAGTTGTCGATTTTTTAATTCTTTCGAATAGCATAGCGAATCTTGAGCATAGTTCTGATCTGTAATAGGGTTCGTGTTGTCGATAGACATGATCTGAGACAAATCAAGTAAGAATTAAAACAAACTCTGGTTATAAAACTAGAGGTTCAATTTAATAAGAAAAACGATTTATTACACTTACGAAATGTTCTTTCCAAAAACTTGTGCAGGCTGAGTTCATAAGTTGAAACTTAAATAAAGCATTTATTTTTATACACATTATAAAATGAAATATGAGATTGATTTTACGCGTGTCACAGGGATAACCTTATTTCGAAGAAATTGTTTTAATACTAAATACTTCCCTATATGATTCTCTATATGACATATGCAATATATGCCTCATTTGGTTTTTAGTTTATATAAATGGAAATTAATTGACGTGAGTTTTTAGAGAAACATAAAACGCGACCAATCAAATTTTATTTGTTTTCTGAAAAAATTATTAGTTTTCAATCACATTTCAATTTTATTAAGACATAGAAATGTAAATGAAATGTATAAGTGCAACTACTCTTTATGACATACTGGATATTTAATGTTTTAATAGTTTATCACCATAAGCCAAAATAAAGTTAATCAAGCAAACCATTTCCTTAAAACATTGATGAAATTAAAGATTACAAAAATCCCAACACAATTGGACACCGCAATCTTTTACCAAACTTCATTTGCTGCACAATATGAAGTCCATCTTAGTGTGGAAAAGCCAATATAACGATAGTTTATTATTAAATAAAATGAATTAAAATTTATTAACGTTTATCTTTATTCGATAACGGCTTTCTAGCCCAAATATCGATTTTTAGAGACAGTGTTAAGAAAATTTTTCTGATATTATATTATTCCTGTTCGAAGATGACAAAAAGTTATTTCGCCTCACAGTGCTTTAGAAAAATCAGTGTTCATTTTTGATGATGTAGTCTGCGAAAACCCAAGTGACATATATAATTGGTCTTTTTAAGGGTTGCCATAAAAAAAGAATTATTTTTATTTATCACAGACCTACATACCGAAGCGATAATTCCCAAATTAATGCCAATTTATTGGTTATTTTCAAACGGCTTGACATAAATTTTAATGCACATTTGTGAAGAGCATGTAAATTCCGATATGAGGTGGCATAACTTTAAATTGTTGGCTGGTGTATGGAAAGAAAAATATGCATGTTTAATTTTTAACAAAAATTAGGAACTAGATACGAGGGCGGTACTAAAAATTTCGGGAATCTAGGAAGTGACACAACATTAGTATTTAAAAATGTATTTATTGCTTTTCGCAGTATTCTCAGCGAAATTTGACATATTTGTCCATACGATGGAACCAATCATTGCAGCAACCATTCCATCTGGAAATTGGGGTCTCCAAAATGGCCGTTTTGCGTCCATAGTTTCTTCAGGTGATGAAAATCTCTGTCCACGCAATTTATTCCTTATTTTAGAGAAAGTATAGAAATCATTAGGGCTTAGGTCGGGGCTGTATTTGCGGGGCGGCGGATGGTCTAATAATTCCATGTTTTCTTGCTCTAAAAACCCTTTTGTTCTGTGTGGGGTGTGAAAACTCGCATTGTCGTGATGTTGTCGTTCTCTTCACGGAGTTCAGAAACGACATGTGGCAAACTAATGCTAGCACACCATTCTGCATTAATCGTTCTTTGTCCCTCAAGAGGAATAGTCGTAACATGGCCGGTTTTGTAGACAAACGTGGCCACCATTTTTTTCGCAACACTCCGTGAACGAACAATTTTGTTGGCTTTAACTCATTTTCGAACACCCAAACTCGTGACTGGTTTTTTGTTTCAGGTTCGTACGCATATATCCAGAATTCGTCACTTGATACGATGTTGTATACAGCATTTGAGGATCCTGCGTGGAATTTTTCGAGAGTTCTGACTCACCAAGTAACGCTAGCCGCTTTTTGCTCTTCACAGAGCGAATGCGGTATCCGTCGGGAAAACAACTTTTTTGCACCTTATTGTTCATGAAAGATTATTTGCATTTAACTCATGCCAATGTCTAAAGTTGCCTGAATTTCGTAGTATGTCACATGTCGATCTTCCTCAATCAGCTTACAACACACAGCATCAACGTTTTCTTGGGTGACTGCAGTTTTTGAACGACCTTGACTGGGATCATCACTAAGCTTGACACGTCCACGATGAAATTCAGCAAACCAGCGATAAATTGTGGGTTTGGATGGGGCTTCATCACCAAATGCAGAAATCATCCAGTCAACACATTGTTTTTGTGTTAAACCACTTCGAAAGTCATAATAAATCATCGCTCTTGAATTTTCTCGAGTCAATTATATTTTCTCAACGACTAAAAAAGTTTGACAAAACCTTGTGACAAGAGCGAGAATATTTTTTTTAAAATAAATAAATGGTATTCGATTTTTAAAATCAACGAGTTTTCAATTAAAAGGATTCAATATGACAGGAACAGTGGAAATATTCCATTCCCGATACTTTTAGTGCAGCCTAGGTAAGGGAATGTACACGAAGTCATTTGATGTATTTATTAAATAAGAATAGAATGATTTGATATCATTTTCAAAAGAAAAAATCACCCTAGCACAAACAGAGATAGAGAACTTATTTTTTAACAGTCAACAATTTTTGTCATAAATAAATAAATAAATAAAAAATAAAAAAGCCTTTTATTTCATGCATTTCACATAACATTTTCTTGTAGTAATAACAGGTTATAAATGGACTGTTGTGTTGTTTTTATTACTATCTCATACGTGAATAGTTATATATACATATTTTTCGTCCCTTTTATTACAAATTTTATTTTCATTTCAGTCTCTCATTATATATTAATTTAAATTTATTTAAATTAAATCAAATAAAAAATTAAATGTGCTTGTTGGAACTCATTCATTTCCTTTAATATACATAAAAATTTTGGTTTTCAATATATTAAAAAAATATATTATAAAATGAAAATAAAAATAAGAAAAATAAAGTTATAAGAAAATAAAATTATAGATTTAAAATAGAATAAAGATTTAAGATTAAAAAATACCATGCATGAACCCCTCAAGTAGTGAGGGTGAAGGCCTCCTCCAGAGAATGCCAGCGGTCTCGGTCTTTGGCTTCCGACATCCAGTTTTTGCCTACGACTCGGGTGATGTCGTCTGCCCATCTATATGTAGGTCTTCCTCTTTTCCGAGTGCCTGTAGGACCTGGCCATGACGTTATGCGAATTGTCCATCGCTCGTCGCTCATTCTTGCTACGTGTCCTGCCCACCTCCATTTTAACTTTAGAGCGTGCGTGAGGGCATCTGTTATTTTTGTCTTTTGCCTGATGATAGTGTGACGAATTTTTTGAATTTTTCTAATCTTTGTGACGCTTCTTTCCATGCTACGCTGACAAGATGTGATTTTATTTTTGACTCTTCGTGTGAACTTCCAAGTTTGGCATGCGTAGGTTAATGTTGGCAAAAGACATGAGTCTATGACTTTGCTCTTGATTTTCATTGGCATCTGACTTTTTAGAATTTCCTTTAGGCTCCAAAATTTTTTCCATGTCTTTATTATTCTTCTATCAATTTCTGTATCATTGTTTTGTTTTTGAAACGAAATTTGTTTGCCTAAGTATATATAGTTCTCGACATACTCTACTGGCGTGTTGTCAAGACATATAGAGTTTTTTGTGGCATTTGTCATGAGTTTTGTTTTTCTCAGGTTAATTTCTAGTCCTACCTCTCTACTGAAAACTACAAATCTTATTAAACATTTAAAAAATAACCTTAAAAGTGTTTATCATCATTAACCTGAGCCATAAGACATATAAAACATATAAAACGGTAATAGCAACGCCATCTATCACTAAACTTGAACAATACGTAATCAACCTAACTCAAGAGATACACCGTACTCAATATCCGTAAACGATCAAACTAATCAAACTTTCTAATTCACCACGTAACCAATAGAGGGCTCTGCTCATAAAAGTGATCAAATCAAATTGTCTTACAGCCCACTTAAAGCTTACAAAGACATTTCAAGAACCATGGAAGTAATCAAATGCATGCTGGAAAACATGCATAAAGAAATAAAACAGCAAAAGATTGATATGCTCGAAATGAAAGAAGAAATAAAAACTGCTATTAACAATAATATAAACGATAAGTTTAGGAGCTGGGAAATTAAAAATGAACGTATAGAAAAGAAATTAGAGGAGCATTCCTCAGCTATCAAAAATTTTGAAAGGTACACGAGACGCAAAAACCTGATTATATTTGGAGTAGAAGAACGAGAAAAATCCTATCACGATTTAGAAAAAATAATATTAGATATAATATACAAATACTTTAACTAACAATATGAGAATGGTATAGAATCGGTCAGAAGAATTGGGAAAAAGGGTGAAAAAATTCGACCTGTTGTTGTTACGTTCAGCACAGTGGAAATAAAAATAAAAATTCACCAAAACCAAAAACGCCTAAAGAACTCACCATACTATTTAAAAGAGGACTACCCCCTAGAAGTCTTGAACAAACGCAGAGAACTACAAACCCAATTGAAATTAGAAAGAGAGTCGCGTAATAAAACTTTTATAAAATACGACAGACTCATTGTATTACCCAACAAAAATAGGGATATATCAAAATACCATACAAGCAAAAGAATTTTATCTGTATCGTCCGAATCAGAGACACATGATTGCCAAAACACCACAGAAAACATAAAACAACCCATAAAGAAATGCAAGACAACTACTTTAAAAAACTACGTTCTGCAAAAACCAAAACTTGTTTATAGTACTGAAAGCATTTCGCAAGATCAAGCACTGACATTAGAGCACAATGAAACAGAATAGCAAACACAAAAGGCCCCTCCAGCTCCAGCTCTCCCAATCCGGCCGGTCCCCGTGGGAGAAAAAGACCAAAACCCTTCAGAGACAAACACCTCAAATAAGCTAGAACTAATGAACAATAACTTACTCTATATTGCGACGTTCAACGTTAGGACTTTATCAACACATGCTCGCCTATTAGAATTAATCGAAGCCCTGAAAAAGACAAAATTTGATATAATAGGCCTCTCTGAAACTAGAAGGCTAGGAAACTCAATCCAAGAATATAAAAATATTATCTTTTGTTACATAGGAGAGACCCCAGGCCTTTATGGCGTGGGTTTTCTCGTGAAGAAACACCTCAAAAACCATATCGAGAGCTTTACCGGTCTTTCAGAACGAGTCGCTATATTGACGTTAAAAATAAACAATTTCAGAATAAGTATAATACAAGTTTATGCCCCGACAGACGCTGCAAACGATGCTGAAATAGAGTTTTTCTATGAAACCATCGACAAAGCCCTTAAAATATCAGAAAATAAATTAATAGTTATGGGGGACTTTAACGCCAAAATTGGTTAACCAAAACCAGAAGAAAACTTAATAATATTACGGCACAAGAAACAATAGAGGCGCACGACTAATAGAATTCACATACGAAAACAAACTTTCAATAATAAACACTTTTTATAAAAAGAAAAATAATCAGAGATGGACGTGGCGATCTCCAGACGGTACCTGTAAAAACGAAATAGACTATATTCTGACAAACTTACAGAAGAACGTGCAAAATATACAAGTCGTCCATTTGAATTTCCCTACGGACCACAGACTTTTAAGAGCAACATTTATTATACAAAAGCCTAAAGTAAACAGAATAAAATATGTAAACAGCTCAAAAAGCTCCCTTAAAAGCGTAAAAGAAAGATCGAGATATGAACAATCACTCAACGAATGTAACGAAGACCTTATGAACTGCCTAAAAATTAACTCTGTACAAGAATGCTATGATAACATAATTAACATTGTAGAAACCAGTTTGAAGAAAGCTCTCGTAAAAGATAAAGACAAAGAAAGAAGCAGCGTGTTATCAACTGATACTACAAAGTTAATACAGCATAGGAGTGCTCTACAAAAAATAAAACCAAAGACGCGAGCTATGAAAAATGAATTAAAAGCACTGTACAAGCTAGTTAGCAAATATGTTCGAAAAGACTACTCAAACCGTCGAAAACATACTATCGAAAAACATCTTAACTCAACAGGAAGTATTAAGAAAGCGTATAAGGAACTGCGATCTCATAAAACATGGATAGAAGGACTCAATGATCCTCAAAGAACAACGCATGACCGAAGAGAGATCTTAAACATAGCAACTAACTTTTATAAAAACTTGTACAGTGCCCCAGAATGCCAAGACATAGACCAAACTGAACCGGAAAATGATGACAACGATATAGATATAAATCCAGTGGATGAAGCAGAAATTATAATGGGAATAAACATGTTAAAATTAGAGAAGAGTCCAGGACCGGACAGAATAACAAACGAGGCAATAAAAATAGCTAGTACTTACCTAGTAAGCTCTCTGACACACCTATTTAATTTGATTTTAAGTTCTTCTATAACACCCATACAGTGGTCCGAGTCGAATATCATCCTATTGTTCAAAAAGTGTGATCCAAAGAACATAGGCAATTATCGACCAATTAGCCTTCTTCCATCACTTTATAAATTATTCTCATCAATAATACAGAAGAGAATCAGGAATACACTGGAAAAAAGTCAACCGATCGAGCAAGCTGGGTTTCGAAAGAGCTACTCCACAATGGACCACATCCACTCTTTGAAATTACTTATTGAAAAATATCAGGAATATCAACGTCCACTCTACATAGCGTTTGTAGACTACCAGAAAGCTTTCGATACAATACTACATCCCGCAATATGGAAAGCTTTAAAAGCACAAAAAGTGGGGAAAAATACGTCCAAGTCTTAAAATACCTTTACGAGAGAAACACTAGCAGAGTGAAACTAGAGACCGCGGGACCACCTATCCATATCAAAAGAGGAGTACGGCAAGGCGATCCTCTGTTGCCTCAAATCTTTATAGCAGTACTAGAATCGATTATCGGAAAACTAAATTGGGATAAAATAGGTATACGCATAAAAGGGAAACATATTTGCCATTTGAGGTTCGCCGACGACATTGTTCTTCTATCAGAAAACAGCATAGAGCTAGAATCAATGTTACACACATTACAACAATTTTTGTTATACAAAGTAATAAATCGCACAAACTAAAAAATATAGCTCAATTTTGTTCTATCAATTTCTTAAACAAAATTAAATTATTTATATAGTTTATTTTATAAAACTATCTACAGTACCGTGAAAATTACTTTAATTTAAACTACGGAACATAACGCTTTCTGATTAATAAATTATCATTTTTAATATTACTTATGTTGCGAATGATTTGGCTTGTCTAATAATACCAATAAATGTTACGTGCGATCCTTAATTCTTAACGACGAGAAACCGCAGATGAAATGAAATAAAACTAAAAAGAAATGTCTTTATACATACATTTGTAAACTGAGAGCGCTTTCGCTCTCAGTTTACAAACTGAGATTCTGCACAAATTGCTTTTTTCGCCATTCTCAAGATTACGCTCTAAGAAATAAATCTCTTCTCTCCGCTTTCGTCGCTCTCATTTTGTACGGACATTGAAAAGCATTATTTATACCAAAATATTTTGCGTAGTGCCTTCACTTGTAAAATATTAGTATTTTTATGCCACTCAAGTACAAACGTAACGATGTTAGATTGATGACGTAAAAACACAAAGAAACGTAACGTAACGTTATATTTCATATAACATAAACATATTTAGGGAAACAATCCATTCAGAAAGCCTTATAATATAGTGTGCATTAGCGGGATATAGCACAAAAATATTTAACGATAAAAATTTTGATTTTTGAATCTAAATATAAATTAACCCTGTTTTGCCAACGCTACATCTAACTAGTCCTACGTTATCATCTCATAGAGGGTTTATCTGATATGAGTAGGAAATTAAGTATTATTTAACCTTTCAATCCCCTAGCGGTCTCATGAGACCGCGGCAGCACTCATTTTACAGCATTTTAATCCATAAAACATGCATATAGAGACTATTTTCCTGTGTAGAAGTTTGACATTATAGAATCAATACGAAATTTTATATCATTTAGTGGAATAAAAGGTCAGATAGTCTATAGATATTTATTTATAATCTACGTTCATTTTGTACGCCATTTTCGTGTGAATGTTATTGTGTTGATTTTGGATTTTTCTAGTATTTTATTAGTGTTTTAGTACAGTGTTTTATAATTAAATTGTAATGAAAGTTTTTGTGTGAATATAATTTATCTTTTTACGTAAATATCAGGCGGTCCCATAATGAACTGGCCTGATATAGTTCAACGCGACATGTCGCTACATGTTGTGTTGCATTAAATAGTACGTTTATTGTGCACTTAATACAAGAAACATGCATCGACATGAAATGCTTAGACTTATGTAGTTTAACAGGCATTTGAATAACGAGAGTCGCGTATTTTTTCAAAATGTCGAAAACTGAGTATCGAAGTGTCATAAAGTTTCTTTTTAAAGAATGTTTATCCCCTGCCTAATAAAAGAACGATGTGATGGCGTGTATAAGGAGTCTTCCCCCTCCTATAGCACAGTGAAAAAATTTGGTGAAAGAGTTTCGCCTCGGGAGAGAAACCGTCGAAGACTTTGGCCACGACGGTCGACCTGTGGAAGTGCTCACTCCCGAAACGATTGCTCTTATCGAAAAGAAGGTTCTGAGTGACCGCCGTTTGAAGATTAGAGAAATTGCAGCAAGGCTTGTGCTCTCTAAGAGTACCGTTCATCGCGCGATCCATGAACATCTTCACATGAAAAAAGTGAGTGCAAGATGAGTACCGAAACTTCTTTCAGCGGTACAGAGACAGGAAAGAGTGCGCTGCGCTTCGGAGTTTTTGGATCTTTGTGGCGAAAATCCAAAGACTGTGATCGAGCGGCTAGTGACTGGTGATGAAACTATGATCTTGTATTATGATCCACAAAGCAAGCGCGAGTCAATGGAATGGCGATATAAGGGTGAAAAGCTCCCTAGAAAGGCAAAGGTGCAACAATCGACTAAAAAACTGATGTGCTCAATATTTTGGGATTTTCAAGGCATTTTGATGGTGGATTTTAAAGAACGTAATACAGTCGTGAACGGCGAATATTATGCTTCTTTAATATATAAATTACGAGACAAGATAAAGGAAAAACGAAGAGGCAAGCTGTGTAAAGGTGTCCTGTTGCTCCATGACAACGCCCCTGTTCATACCGCTGGTGTTTCGAAGGATGCAGTTCGTCAATGCGGGTTCACAGAAGTTCAACATCCACCTTACAGTCCAGACATGGCCCCGTCCGACTATTATTTATTTCCAAATTTAAAGCGGGACTTAAGAGGAAGAAAGTTTTCAAGCGATGAAGAGTTGCAGGCGGCCGTCTTCAGTCATTTTGAGGATAAAAAATGTGATTATTTTTATAAAGGTTTAGAGATGTTGATTCACAGATGTCAGAAGTGTGTTAATATTCATGGTGATTATATTGAAAAATAAAATTGGTTTCGTTTCATTTCCTTCATTGGTTCATAGTTAGGCCAATTCATTATTACGTAATTTCGAGTAATATATATTTAAATAATTGTGATTTTCACGCTGCAGACATTCGCTTGGTATGTTTTTTTTGTTATCAAAATACAATAAAATCTTTTTGTAATGAAGTAAAACCTTACTTTTGTTTAGTCCACAGAATAGAGAATTTTGTATTAATTTTATATTGCAAAACTTTATATAAGTTGTAATGGTTTTAAGTGCTGTGGGTGGGTGCGGTCGCATGCGACCGCTCGGGATTTGCCGGGCGCATGTGACTGCATGGGATTTTTATTAGGATCGAAGGGATAGTAATACATTAAAGTAGCACTATTATTATACGTCCTGCCTGTTGTAGCTGATAGCCCAAAGTTTTTGAAATTTGTCACCGTGATCGAACTCGAATAGGATAACATGAACCTCTTAAAGAATCAGTTACTTATGAATCAGACACTGTAGAAAATGACCGTGTTTTCTAACATTCCATAGAGGAGGTATGTGCAATGAACCAATAATAATTACGGCGGAGTATCCCGCTTTGAGGGTACTGATCAAACTTTCAAATCTACTGGTAAGCAATTGTTAAAACACCCGTCTACAATACTTGCATTTTTCATCAACATCATCATCCTTAAAGCCATTAAACAAGTCCACTGTTGAGCATAGGCCTCACCCAAGGAATGCCACAACGCATGGTCCTGAGAAAAGTTAGCTCCTTTATGCTCCTGGTAAACTCTCCATTTTGTGGGGGCCACCCTACACTTCGCCTTTAGGTACTAGGCTACTACTTGAGAACGTTTCTTTTCCATCGGTTGTCGGTTCTTCAACCTACGAGTATATTATGGTCAACCCATTGCTCCATAAGCTTACTAATCCATTTGGGATATGTAAGTTACTCTGGTTCTACTTTGGATATTCTAATTTTTAAGTTTAACACGCAGAGAAATCCCGATTATAGCTTTCCATGGCTCGATGAGCGTGCTTGAGCTTTCTAACATGGCCAGCAGTGAACACGCAGTGTTTCTACAATCTAGATTTGCAGTTTTGGAGTATGCCCGACGAGAAGATGTGTCATAATCTCCCAAACTGAGCTAAGCCAAGTTGAATCCATCGATTGACCTCTTGGTCGACGTTGGATTTACCTAGTCAGACTATTTGTTTCAGATAAACATACTCATAAACACCTTCGAGCTTAGTGCTCCCAACAACTACGGGCATAGTTTTGACATGGGCGTTACACATGCACATATCATTCGTTTAAAGGGACTATTGAGGTTATTGAGAATAGTATTAAGGTCTTATATCGATTTTGCTATATGAAATAATATATCGTCAGCAAATCCAAGGCGTGTGATATACTCGCCATTAATGTTAATACCGTTACGAACTTTACAATAAAAACTACTGATTGAAATACCAAAATTGAAAATTTAATTACCGAACACCAATTAAAACTTAAAACACATAAACTTTTAATCAAAGTGATCACTTTAGCTCGCAGTTATGCCCCTTCAAAGTATTCGCTTTTATCACCTATTCAATACTGACTCGGTCGCGGTTCTTACTGGCCTTATATAGGCCTCTTCTACGGATACATCTAGAATATTCACGTATATATATATAGTAAGTACCGACTGACTCGGCGTAGAAAGTTCTAGTATGGAATATTCTGAAAAGCTCTCCTAGTTCTGCTGCTAAATACTAGATGGCGTGAATTACCACTCGCCATACAAGCATTCATTATAAGTCATGCTCGTCCTGAGCATTATTGGCCCCATAATAACGCGCCAGTCGATCCACATGGATGATCTTAGGAGTATCTCATGCACCTTTCTGGATGCGGTAGGTTACGTCATTGATCCTTGTCACAATTTGGTAAGGTCCGTTCGTGAACCTCCTGTGAACTAAATTATGCAACCACACTTGTTACCCTTCGTCGAACCCTTTGTTGTTCATTTTGCGGTCATACCGGATTTTCATCTTATCAGACGTTTGCTGGCCCTATTGCCTGACGTGCTCATAAATGTCATCAAGTGGTGGTGGTGGTGGTGAGACATCAAGTGGTATTCCGGTGATCAGGTCCCCAGGCAGCTGTAACTCTCTTCCATATTTTGCGAAAGCCGGTGTAACCGATGTATTTTCGTGAACAGCACTTCGATATGACAACAAAAACGGTTGTATGTGCTTGTCCCAATCTCTTTGCTGATTTTTCACAACTTTTGCTGGGTTCCTCTCCAATATTTTAATCCTGATGAAATCGTTCTACCATTCAATCAAAATGTGGGTGGGTAATAGTTGTTCTTGTTTTATAAGTACCCATAACTCGGAAAGTTTCCTGGAACATTTGAGACTCAAAATTCCTTCCTTGTTCGCTGTGAATCTCTAAAGGTACTCTAAAATGACATAAGACTTCATGAACCAGTTTATGTGCAACGGTTGAAGCTTCTTGATTTGGAATGACGAAGACTTTCTGGCCATTTAATGAAGTAATCCGTCACAACCATGAAATATTTTTTACCACTACAACTTTACGGAAACATCCCCGCAACGTCAAGGGATATCCTCTCCCATAGTGCACCAACATTGTACAATTTCAAAGCACATTTACGAGTCTGAGGTGCCCTCACAGCGGCACAACTTGTACATTTGCGATACCAATCATTGACATCGTCATGACAGTAGACCCTGTGAAACCGTTCTCGGATATTCAGTAGAGTTTGCTTAACTCCCAGATGTAAGTGTGTTTTGTATTTTTATGACTAATGAAATATAATGCAAAATGACATTACAAAATCGTTACCAGAAAAATTATTACACTATTTTTTATTCACAATTCAACAAGTAATAAAAGATAATAAAAGCTGAAATCGTTTGTGAAAAAAGGCAAGAGATATTTAGGGATCAAGTAAATTAAATAATAAATAACATAACTTTAATAAGATTTAACATTTTTTGTTGCAAAAGTAAAGTAATAAGTACTTATTACGTTTGAGTTAGGTACAAAATATGATAAGTAATATTTTGATTAGATTTACCTCTTAACATCGGTGTTGAAGTTGGCCCTTAAAGCTTGGTGTGCTAGTAGAGCAGGGCAATTTTTCATTCCGGTACATCGCAATTTACAAAACTAGTTTGGCCTCCAAGTGCCACAAGTACCACGTTCTCAGTGGTGAAGGAAAACATCGTGAGGAAAACTGCATGTGTCTGAGAAATAAACAATTTTTTTTAAGATATGAGATGTTCGCCAACAGAAAAAGTGGCAGCGCGACGGACACTTCCTTGATCAAAAACCTTCTATAGAAATGAGAGAAGGCATGTGCTAAGTAGCGAAACGTTTAAAGGCTTCAACTTTAAGTTCGGCCTCTTACGCAATACTGTGACCGAGGCACCCCAGTGCCAGCTCCTTCCACTTGATTGCATCCAGCATAGAGCGATTCAAATCGTAGACACTGACAGCTCTATAACGCACCCAAGATTTAGAAGAGGTCTGGACCCAACGGTGGGTATGTGTAATTGTAATTTTTTTTCTGCCTTCACCATAATTTAATATTTAGCGATACTGTTATGATGTATGTCGCAACATCAATCACACAACATTTCAGATGATTTGAAAATATAGGAGCGGCTACAAGCTTATTGTCATCGGATCACTGAAATATGTGGAGCGACTTATGATGCTTTTTCATTAACCTGCATCATTATCATCAGCCCTTCAAAAGTTCACTACTGAACAACCCCAAGTACCTAATGGCACAAAGCGTGGTCATGAGCCAAATGCATCCATCCACTTCCTCCATCTCTGACACTTTACTTCTACGTCCTCGCTCTACACTTCGCTTACCGATACTAGATTAGCATTTGAGAACTCTCCATCGATTATCGGTTCTTCGAGCTATATGGCAGGCCCATTGCTACTTAGCTTACTTTTTATCATATATATGTGGATGCTGTGGCCCATGGACATCTACATCTGTCTTCGATTAAGGAATGCCTCGTTTCCAGTAGAAGGGTCTTTGTATATCTATACTCATCATACGAAACACAGCAGTATTAAGCTGCTATTTTACGCTGGATTTCTATGAACGCATGGACCCATTTGTGCCATATTGAATGGGTATTCTGTGAGAGCGTGGTCTCTCCCCGGTCGTGCCGATCCATTCGTACTGCAACTATAATATAGCTGCAGCGTGGCTCTACTACGTATACGTATATTTTATACGTGAAGAGAAGAACAACTTACAGATAATATCGGTGTCGGTAACGATATGTCGTCACGAAAGAACGTTTAAATACGATGATTTTTCACGCCAAATATGCACCATGTAATATACGTTATCAAAATTTGTGGCATGTTTCTGTTGTGAAAGTTCGCATAAACGTAAATTTCTGTCAGAAAAATACAAATATTTTACCTCGTTAAAATTTTTACGCATTAAAATAGTAATCAGTTCTAACAAATAAATGACGTTAAATAATATATAAATAATAAAGTAGCGCCAAAATATTTGGATAATAATTGGACTACGGGAGTTCGTAATATAGGTTATTGTAATCTAAATGTATAGGAATTTGTAATCTCTTTTCAGATTCAAAACGTAAATGAACTTTCCTCAACAACAATGATAGCGGTTACCATTGTTTCGTTTGCTACGGTTTGAACTAAAAATTGTTAACAATGGAGAACAGATTTATATAACACTGGATATAGGCTACCAGGAATTAACGTTTATTATAGTTACTGAAAAGCTCGTACAATCAAGTTTTGGGTTATTTTACTCTACAGACTAACAATTTATCATTATAACTCGTAAATTAATAGTACCTTGCCTTTTCGATTGTCCTCTCCCGTAGATTTCCACATAGTAGAGATATTTTCCAAAGTGCCCACGCTTGCGAAGCGAGTTGTCAACTTTGTTTCCCTCAGTCGCCTCTTACAACACCCACGCCATGATAATATGGGGTGATGAATATTCTTACATCACCTCTAACAAGGAAATTTTTTGTTAATGTGTTTTGTGAGAATTTTACTTCGAAAAAAAAATTATGTGAGCGCTTGTTACTTCTTCCCAGGACAAAGATTTTTTTCCAAATCAGTTGTAAAGTCACGAAAATGACAAACTGAGTAGTAAAAAAAACCAAACTAAATTGAATAGAATGAATTTTTTATATTCAATACACATACTATAAATTAATAAATAATACTTATAGAAAGTCAACTCAATAGAAATCCTCTAGTTAAGATTGGCTTTACTTCATAAATTTCCTTATAAGAAGTTTTCGCCAGAGATGCCACGCTTGACAGTTGGGTTGGCTACCGCTGTTTTTATAATTTTCAGTTATTATGAAGAAAATGCAGTATCCAGTCCCTAGTTTACTTTTGCTATGCTATCCTGTTCTCATGGCATGGCCAGTGCCTCTTTCAATATAAGGATATATTATCTTAATCACAATGATTAAAGGAGACACTCGCTGCGCGAAAAAAATGTGTTGTTTAATGTTTTGGTTATTGTTTAGCCAGTGCCCCTTTCCATCCCCTCCGTGCATTCCATTTCACTACCACCAATGTCTTGTCCGCCAATGAAGAAACACGCTTCGCCTAAATGAAAGGTGGAGATGGTTGGCGAATAAAAAGGACCTCTGCCACCACTCGCTCTCTTGTATCGTACTCAAAGACAAACGCTAGCTGTGATTGCACCTCTGCGGCAGTCGGCCACAGAACAATCTAGAAATAACCGCTTCGCATATTTGTAAAACGTCGCGCACCGTGTCTTCCAATGCAGTCGCAACACCAGTGACATCGTCCGCGAGGCCGCTGAAGCATTAGGAACCCCACCCCGGTAAGTGCTCCATTAAATTATCCTGAGTTGTTCTTTATTTTCTTTACTGTGTCATCTTTCTCCTAACAGCTCAAGTTTAATTCCATTACATGTCAACAAATTTTGGTCCAACCCGGGAATCGAACTCGAGACCACCGTTCCACCATTTGCTGATTTTTCGACCCTGATACGAAGGGACAACATGTAGCCGCACCATTTTTCGGCCCTTCATTCCAGATGTAAATTTAGCATCCAGTAGCGCGATCAGAGTGTCCAAACATCGGAGTCGCAAACTCAAAGCCATCACGGATTTATCAGATTTCTATATTAGAAGATTCATGGTTATACACTATTTGCACTAGTTCTTTTTTTTTTTTTTTTTTTTATAGAAGAGGGGGCAAACGAGCATGCGGCTCACCTGATGTTAAGTGACTACCGCCGCCCATGATCAACCGCAACACCAGGAGAATTGCGGGTGCGTTGCCGGCCCTTTAGAAAGGAGTAAGCTCTTTTCTTGAAGGTCCCCAGGTCGTATCGGTCCGGAAAAATCGCCGGTGATAAACTATTCCACAGAGAGGTTGTACGTGGAAGAAAGCTCCTTGTGAAACGTACAGTGGTGGACCGCCAAGCATCCAGATGGTGTGGATGGTATCGGGACGTTTGCCGTGTCAGTTCAGTTCAGTAAATCATATTAAATATCATGATTAGAGGTCGGAATTAGGTAGTGTTATTTATTTACTTACACTAATTTTAAATAGCGAAAAAATTAAGTGGATAAGCCTCAAATCCCGAGATTAATTTTACGTAGCATAAAAATCCCATGATTTATTAAATAAAAAAGTTATTTAATTTTACACAATTTGAACAACTGCACGCTTGACTTTTCCCAATTTAAAGTAACGACATAGGATGTTCTAAAATGCAAAATTCCGCGCGCGATTTTACCATATTTGGTTCGCACAACATAGCATGGGGGAGCAGAAGAAAAAAATGGCAGAAATGCGGAGCCCTCTCAACTTAACGAAATTTACAATATTTTGTTTCTTTCTACCACGTTCAAACTTTCTATTTGCAATAAATCGGCTTACTCATTCGGACAGCTAATTCACTTACCTCGGTTCGTAGAATGCGCTCGCTTGTTTTCTGTTGTATTTTGTGTGGCTAATCCTATTTGACCCTGTTTTTTTATAGGATTCTGGACTCTACGACTATTTCGGCACGCATTAACGACTTTGATTTGGAGTTACTGTATTGGTTGATTAAATATTTGAAGTTGGTGACATACTTGGTAAGTTTCTTGTTTACATTTTTATTAAATATCCTTTAATTAGTCCGTCTGTCCCTCTGTATAAATGTATGCACGCGTAGATCTTTTAAAATACGCAACTGTTATGTCCTACCTCTCTCACACTTATCTACACACTCATACGATTTTCTAAGATTCAGATTTTTTTAGCTCCAGTATAATCCTTTGATTTAAAGTATTACAATGGCCCAGACTTTAATCGAAGTGGCCACCGTTAACAAGTGGTTAAAAGATAATTCAGCGCTTCTTTACCACCTTGCAAGTGGATTAATTTACTGCTCTAAATACGAAAACCTCTCGAGTCTAGGCTAGAAGCAAACGTTTTCATATTTATAAAAAAGGCAAAGTATTTGTATGAGAATATGCTTAAGACTATTAATAATATGTATTGCGAATGAATATAAATAATAATTAAATTTGTAAATATATTGTCTTTATTTATTTATCTTATCTACCCGTGAGGTTTATATTCTTATTATTTGTAATATTGTTGGCCACACGGGCCTATTATAAATCCCGGGAAGATCCATATTAATATCAACATTTCGATGCAAGTATATAAATAACTCTACCTAATTCCGAACTCTGATCATGATCAACTGGCTGTTCCAGCGTTTTCTCGACACGATCTTCTGGTCATATCGTATAAACTAAAGCCTCCCAAGCCAAAGCCTATAGTTGTGTATTTACGCAATTTTAATAAAATTGACAACAATCATCTAGACCGCGATGTTAGGAATATAATATAATGGGGTTCATTACTGGATGCAAATAATATTAAAGACAAAATTGATCATTTAAACACCCCAATTCTCGACCTATTCGATAGGCACGCACTCGTTCGAGCAGTCAAGTTACGTCGCCCCCTACATCGTGGATAACTGATAAAGTGTGTAAACCAATGGTTAGAAGAGATCGAGCTTTTCACATTAAAAAATCGAAACAATGCCATCTTTTAACACTATAAGCGTGCATAAAACCGCTGTAATCTGGTGGTAGGAACTGCCAAACGCCGCTACTTCCACAATAATATTTTAAATATCTCTTTTGCGGATATATGGAAGTTCCTTTATTCCCTAGAATTTGGAAAATCATATTCTAATCCGCTAATCGCAAATATTTCACTCAATGACTTGAATATACACTTCGTTACTGCTTAACGTCTGCATTTGTCCACCAAAGTTGCGACTCTCTAGGAACTAAATTCCATGCCTTTTTTATCGTGTAATTCATTCAACTTCGGTTTAGGATACTAGGAAAGCCATATTTTCAATAAAATCTTCCGCAACCGGCTATGATGAGGTGAGTAGAACTATGATACTTGACATAATTACTCCAGTTCTCACTCACATCATCAATTTCTCATTTTTTATTGGTGTTTTTCTCAAGTTATGGCTAAAATCTTTTTTCTTACCCCTTGTTTAAGTATCAAATCCATCGCTACCTTCCCATTTTAGACACATTTTTATACTGCCGTTACTTTCAAAAATCCTTGAATCACTGGTACACAAACAAGTCACCTTTTTCATCTCAAAATCTTTACACTTTTATATACAACAACACTTTTATATACAACCTTAGTACATATCAGTCTGGTTTCCGCCCGGGATATAGTACCACCACAGCGCTACTTCAAGTTACAGAAGATATCAGAGAGGACATGGAGAGGTTATGTTTGACTGTCCTTGTCCATTTAACTTTTCAAACGCCTTCAATTGTGTCGATCACGACGTACTCCTTGGATTACTTTCACGTCTCAATTTCTCCTCGTCAACACTGGACTGGTTTTCCTCTTATCTTTGCGGTCGCAAACAGGCTGCTTGTTCTGGTCAGGATTTATCCGATCTGTTTCTAGGTGTACTGCAAGGTGACATTCTTTCTCCTCTCTAGTTTTCGGTGTTTATCAATCTTCTAACTACCCACCTTCAATGTTCTCACCACCTTTATGCTGACGATCTCTAGTTATACTCACAAGCATCCTCGGTTGAAATTGAAGCTATCTATTAGGACAACGCATCTCAGACCGGTTACAGCGCTTTGGTACAACGGTAAATCCCAGTATACGATAGGCTTTCATTATTGGTAGTCATCGATTATTGTGACATTCCGCACTAGTGTCAAGGATCTGGGTTTAATTATTGACCCGTCTCTGAGTTGGATGTTACAGGTGTCAGAGGTTTGTCGTAAAGTCACAGGCATACTTCGTGCCTGTGACTTTGATATTTCTCAGGAGCTATTAAAGAAGTTGGACAAATTACTTAACAACTACATACGATTCATCAGAATTTCGCTCCAAGTTAAAGTAGTAGACTATACGCCAGCGTAAAGATTTTCGAATCTTGTCCACTCTGTTTTCGGTTCTTAATGATCCTCCTGACCCATTTATCTGAAAGAAAGATTTCAATTCCGTAGTGACACTCATTCTCTCAATCTCCGTTCTTCACACAATTTATTCTTGTCTACTCCTCTCAATTATCCTGGGTTTATGTAAAATTCATTCACAGTAACTTCAATCTCTCTCTGGAACAAGTTGCCTGTTCACCTGCAAATAATACATGCTAAAATTGTTTTTAAACGAAAACTATACGAACATATCCGTAGCCAACAAAATTAAGTCTACTTATTTTATATATTTATGGTTATTTGTATATACATTTATTGAGATATATTATATGCATAAATTTCTATGTTTTTATATAATATATATATATATATATATATATATATATATATATATATATATATATATATATATATATATATATATATATATATATATATATATATATACTATCCTATATATATAAATATATATACTATTTTGCCAAGCAGACGTTGTTCTGCCCGTTTCGACGACGCTTTGTCGTGTCCTATTAAAATTCGCAAAAAAAAATCGTAGGTCACTCATGGGCAAAAAACTATCCTATCTCTCAATTTGGGCCGAAGTGCACACGGTGTGCAAACTTCATTAAAATCGGTTAATTTATTTAGGAATCCATCGCGGACAAAGAAGGTGATATACATTTTATATACATATATATATATATATATATATATATATATATTTATATATATATATATATATATATATATATATATATATATATATATATATATATATTAGGATATATATACACACATAGATATGTATAATATACATATACAGGATGTTAGTATAAACACCGTTATCCTTGAAACCAGTGGTTTGGTTTCACTTATAGAACCTAAATTCAATGAAAAATAACAACATTTTTTTAACTAAAATCGCAAGTTTTTCTTAATTCCTCAATTGTTTGCTGTCCTAAGCCAGGATGAAAGTATGAACAAAAAGTTACATCACAGCAAAGATGTTTTATAGGTACAGATACCGTGTACGCGCGCCTAAAACGCTTCCATTTAAAAGGCGCCAATATTGGCGTATTCGTTCGATCGTTCCGCCATTACGCCAGCGACGTTCACTGTGAACGTACATCACGCACCGGTATTTTAATTTCGCAAAATGACTGTTTGTGCCGTGAAATCATGTAAAAATTACTCTTGGAAAAAAGATAAGGAAAAGAACATCACTTTTCATAAGTAAGTATACAATTTTCTGGTGTATTTCATTATAAAATAATATGAAAGCTGAATGTCAATACAAGTAGTAATACTGCGCAATAATATTCGAGTGTTGCCTACCGTATGAAATGTTTTTCCCTATTTTAATGTCATGAATAGATGTAAATCAACTGTTGACAACGGATATTTATCTAAAGCAGCCGATACGCAATCGGTGTCAACCGTTTTTTATCCGACTACGGCTGAAAAAGGATAGTTATGTTTTTACTGTGTGTGCGGTTGGCTAAGCTGAATCGCTTTTCGGAATGGTGCTCAAAAACTCCTTGACCTATTTAAAAAATTCTTTCACCATTAGAATGCTATTATTACTGTGAAACGTAGGATGCATTTTAATTAGTGGGCACTACTATCAACGAATATGTTTTTTAGCTAAACTCGTAAAGTACTTGACCGATTTTGAAAATTCTTTTACCACTAGAATGTTATGTATAATTACAGATGTCTAATGTATAATTTATTTTATTATAGATGGCGCTACTTTCTATGAATATGTTTTTTGGCTAATCTCGAAAATTACTTGACTGATTTTAAAATTCTTTTACCATCACATTACTAATGAGGGATTTAGCTGTGTGATTAAATTATATTATTATAATAATTATTTGTGTAATTAATATTTTAAAAAAAGTAAATACCTACCTAAGATGATTACCTCGAATTATTATTTTGGAAAATGTACTAATTATATCTCAGAAAAATGCACTATTATAATATATTATGGGACTATCTGTGGTTTATTCATTATCAAAGAGAAAAAACTTATTGCCCCAAAAAAAATTTTTTAAACCGTCTAATTTTACAGGTTTTAACCAAGTTAAACCGTTTTAAGGCTTCGGGTCGAAATAGATCTGGCAGCACGGATCGCACTTTCCTGTGAATCTATCCTTCTTGGTCACTTAGAACCGTCATTTACTAGAGCGAGAACGAGCGGGAGTGTGTAATTTAACCCTCAAAAAGCCGATTGTGAACCGGTTTGAAAAATCAATCTGTCATTCTTGTGATCATTGTGAGGTAATTGAGTTGGAAAATTAAATGCATGCCCTGCATCGACAGTCTAATAAGTAAAGAAAAATTAGATTTTCATAAGCTAGTTGGACTACGTGACAAGGAATGACTGATTTATTCGTCACAAAATGTTTTTACTGTATGCTGGCTGTCAGAGACAATTTTAAGTAAAACATTAAAAGAAAAGCAAATAACTACAGAAAAAGATTACAAACTTCTGATAATTAAAATAATGACACACTTAGTGAGTAAAAATATATTCAACTTTAGTGAAACAGATCATCTTTATGGGCATTATCATGAAAATAATATTTTCAAATTAATAGTGGATGGATATGTAAAAATCAGGCTGTTTCATGTAGCGAAGACAGAAAATATTTACAAAAATATTCCATCGAAAAGGTAACTGTACCGAAAACAACTACAATTTCAAGGTTTTTAAATAAAATTATAATTTACATAAATAAAAAATGTTGATCTTATATGTTTATTTATTTATTTACAGTTTTTACAGTATAAAATGTAGCTTTTAAACACACTAAGTTTTACAAAATTTTATCTTCTTCCAGTAAAAAAGGAAAGTAAAATCCAGTGACAGTATTTAACTAATTTCATGCAAGGATTTGATCTAGTCATGAAACTGGATCGATATATGAATTATAAAAAAACATTTGCTATCTCTTTGCCGAAGTTTACACTTAACCAAACTTTTGTACGTCATTCATGTCTTCGTAAAAAGCGGCAATATTTGGGTTCTACAGTACAAAGGTGTAGTACTCTATATATATTCAATAATAATAGACTGGTTAAATATATAAATAAAAAATCACAGTAGATATAGGTACATAAATATCTGCTGTGATTTTTTATTCGTTTTTAACTGTTACATTAACTATAGGTTTTATTACTTATCTTCACTATTTTGGTGCGATTTTCATACCTACATAAAACACACATAACCAACCATATCCCTTGTATGTGTATATCTCTATACACACACGCACACAAATGCACACGCTTCGCATATAAATTTTACACTCAGGTCATAATAAAAATAAAAATAATAAGGTCAATATAAATGAAATGTAAAATCTCCCAAATTTTTGGGTAGTCGATTTGCACTGTTATTACCGAAGTCACGCACATTAATGCAGGCACGGTACGTAAGATATGCGCGCCACGTGGTACTCACGCACACATGTATCAAAGACTGGCGTCACTGTGAACGGTGCGATGTGTTAGCAACACGGTATCTGTACCTATAAAACATCTTTGCATCACAGGTTATTTGTACCTATTGTGTTTTTGTTGGAATGTCGTGTAGGTAGCTAGCACGGGCGGTGATCTTTACAGTGATTACGTCACTCGGGCGCATAAGATATCCACGAATTTACGGACGGTGTCGGACAGAAACTTTTTAAATTTTATGAAAGAAAATAGCGTTTCTTTTTAATTAATTGAATTTACGTTCTATAAGTGAAACCAAACCACTGGTTTTAAGGATAACGGTGTTTACACTAACACCCTGCATATATATGCCAATGGCAAAATGAAGCCTGTGAGGCAATCATTGGGGAGGCCTATTTTCAGCCGTGAACTTTCATAGGCTGTAATAAATAGATGGATATAAAAATTTATTTCATGTATTTTTACAGTATAACTGTCGTATTTTTGTCAGATATAACATACCTAGTCAGACGATGGGTAGTTGCGTCTAAGTTGCAAGACGTCTTGTATTGCGATTATTGATCTTCCCGTAAATCGTGTAGGTTTAAGACTTCCCCGCAAAGGCCAGACCATTTTTGGTGCGGATGCAGCAGGGAAACCCTCTCGAAAATGAGGGGATGCCTGTGCCCAGCAGTGGGACGTATATAGGCTGTAACTTTACTCTTTACTTTATGCAGAGGAGGTAGTTACCTATTAAAATATCCTATACCTATAATATCTCTACATCTTACTAAAATGGCTAAATAGTATAAATTTTTTTAGAAATTAAATCGCTTAAAAAAACCCTGAACCAAAAAAGTGATGATTTTCAATTGAAATCGGTTCATCGGTTATGAATCCATGACGCCACAGACAGACACGCAGATATACAAATACACTCCAAACATAATATAACAACCTCTGCAGTCGTGTTTAGTTAAAAACATTACGTATGTGTTTTACCCACTTTACAACTATGCAGTATTTATATTATAGTATTTATATTTATTTTACTTAACTATGTATGTCAAGTGTATGCACTTTAGTCTGTATAAAATACTGTATTTTCTTTGAAAGGTAAATCTCTAGAAATTATGAAGTTTTAAACAAGAGAGTTTGTAATTAGCGCGGTAATTAAAGATACTTAATTGTCATGGCAGTTCATGCTTTGAGTTGTAAATGGGTAGGTAAAGATACTAATTGCCTCTTTCCTCCGTTTTTCGAATATAATATAACTTAATTACGTTTAAATTGTTGAAAAATAATATGTACGAGTACTTAATAAGCATTAGAGGCGATGTAGTTCTAGGGTTAAGTGTGCGTAATTTCATACAACGCGATCAACTCAAGTTATATAATTGAAATTTCAATCTTTAATTTATCTCGTGATCGAAGGTGAACAAAAACATAGTAAGTAATCCAGCGATACAGAGAAATCAAATATTTAAAACATTTAAATATCGCCAACACGCACTGAAGAAGCGCGATGGAATAACCGAATCTTAATCTGAAACTAAATCTTCTCAGAAAAAGAAAGGAGAGAGAAAGAAGGCTTTTGGATATATTTATGCACTAAACTTACTTTTGTTTTAATTTAAAATATATACGAAAAACACATTATTATGGCAATTGTTATTCATTTTTTATCATATTTACATGGCAATAAAACAAATCACTTCCCACATATTGACAATCGTCTTTTTCACTTTTATTATCTCACACATTAGCGCCGTTATGAATATTAAATTTATATTAAAATCAGAAGTTTGGCTGCTATTGCTTATACTCTTTAGTAGGAAAAGTGATAAATATATAATATTATTATTAAATTTAAATATATAATAATATTATTATAATATATTGATAAGTTACCGATAGTAAGTTTTAACCATTGGTGCGTAAGACAAGAATTACTGGTGTGCTTCGAACTTCGGTTTCAGCTGTTATATTCAAAGCACTTCAAAACACAAATCCTAAACACAAAGATAGAAGAACAAGACATCCACACGTATTATATTTCAATAAACTAAAAAATCTACATATATAAAGAATTTAATATCATGAAAAGCAGAAAATTTGTGACATTAATTTCAGTTCCGATAGCAAATAGCTTTCAAACGCGATGTAATGCATCGTATAAAATGGAGTAGTTGGAGCAGAAACTGAAAGATTTCGTAGGTTTTCTAGGAATAATATCATACGAACTTAAATTATAAGCAGTTTTTAGCAGCATTATGAACGGTTAAGGAAAACCAACATGTCAAATTTATCCCAATGCTGAACACAGGCCTCGTTTTATTTTAGGAGGCTCACTTACTTGTTTTCCCCACTTTACTCGACCCTTTTAAATCTTATTTCCTACCCATAATAGTAGTTCCGTGTAAAATAATTGTGCGGTCCGCGGCCCTATTTACTAAACCTTATGTATCTTTGAATACATCTGTGATATCGCAACGAATTATTAATTCCC
The DNA here is from genome assembly GCA_036936625.1 of Parnassius smintheus behrii. Taxonomy (NCBI): domain Eukaryota; kingdom Metazoa; phylum Arthropoda; class Insecta; order Lepidoptera; family Papilionidae; genus Parnassius; species Parnassius smintheus. The sequence continues at coordinate 23,167,309 of JAUPFT010000008.1, forward strand.
GTGCAAATTGGTAACGTACTACCGTTTTGACTTTTGTATATCCTAAATATTAATTCCTTCGCTTTCATATATAGAACAGGCCAGGCTATGGTACAGTTACACCATTGCGCGTTTTCGGTACATGCTGATGGACTTCTTATGATCTCAAAATATTTCTCAGACATGCCTGTTTTCTCACGATGCTTTTTTTCTTCGTTGAACGCATGGTAAAACAGCAAAACCAACATTTCAAATTTATTTTAGGAGGATTATAAAATTTAGGAGGATTATCCTATACTATTAAACGAGCAATTCTTGTATATATATATATATATATATATATATATATATATATATATATATATATATATATATATATATATATATATGTATATATAATCGGGGTCTCGGAAACGGCTCCGACGATTTTCATAAAATTTTGTGTCCAGGGAGTTTCGGAGATAAAAAATCGATCTAGCTAGGATTTATTTTTAGAAAATGTCGTTTTGTCCGTGTTTTTAGGCAATGAAAAACTGCTACAATACCGTTAGAATGAGAAAGTAAATTTTGACAATTGTTAATGATTATAAATAGCTTAATTGGTATAATGGGCGGTCACAGAATCGTAGAACCCCGGTTCGAGCCCAGACCGACCGACCGACTTTTTTTAATTTTTTTTCAAGTTCCTTTCTTTTTTGAGAAAATCTATTTTTTGAGCCCTTTTTTAGTATTTTTTTAAAAACACGAAAATTTAAAATAAAATAATTGCACTCATGATTTTTTATTCAAATAACCAGTTCCGTTTTTTCTGTTATGTCGCTAAGATCAAAAAATATTATTTATATTTCTTCAGTATGTAATTTGTATCTAAATATAATTCCCAAAACACGAATTAAAAAAAAAACCGAGCGAATAATACCGAACAAAGTTCGGTCAACCAGGTACTAAAATTAACGAGAGACAAGACCGTCAATTTCAACAGTTATTGTTATTGAATATACTAATGCTAATAGTAACGAGATCTAACTGATGTTGTTCTGCCCTTTCCGCTTGGTGGCACGATTAGTATCTATAAGCATTTAATTGGGACTTTTTAAAGTATAAAGTGTATAAATTCTATCACAAAACAACTTAAGGGGGCCACATTTGATTATAGTCTTAGGCACTTAACAGACGTATTTTGTAAATATAAGTAATTTTGGTTCATATATGGTGTATATAAATTTTTAAAATAACATGTCTAACCCAGTGTCACCTACGGTTTCCTGACATATTTATGAATTATAATCTACATAGATAAAATAATTACATATTTTTCGTATATGTCTTTAATTAGTCAAGTCGTTTAAAAGTTACACGATGACTACGTACAAACCGATGGCTTTAAAATCGAGATACCTTAGTCGCAGGGTATATTTTATTTAGACCCTGACCCATAGGATCTATAAATAAAATACAGTAGAATATAACAACGACATTTGTTACGTGGTAGAGCCACGCTGCGGCTATATTACTGTTGTAACACAAATGGGTCGGCTCGACCAGGGCAGGATCATGCTCTCACATAATACCACCATAAAATTGCAGCGTAATGCTGCTTTGTTTCGTACGGTAAGTGTACAGAAGTGTAATGAAGTCGAGGAATTCTATCTTAGTCCTCAGTGATGACAACGCATTTGCATGACAAAACAAGTGTTTACATTTTTACCATATTTATAGTTTATTTTATATTTTATTACTTCCGTACTATTAAATAATAATCTGAAAATTTTTTTCTTTATCAGGCCATACAAACCTCTCCTTCTGAGCATGCTACCCCTCCGTACTACGACAGGTACCATAAACGTCACCCTCGACAGGGAGATCGACAATCATAGCAGAACAGAACAGAAGAAATTCCTCTCGTCATTGCTCGGTTAGACTATAGATTATAGAGGTTATATTGACATTACATATATTTGGCATTCCTTTTGATTGCCTCATGCCACCCACGGAAAGGTGTAGATGATGAGTTCTTTTGCAACGTTTCTACATATGGACGAAAACTATTTCTGCAATTGAAAATACACTTTAAGACTATTTAAATCTTCCAATTCAATCCAAAACAGTGTAATTAAAGATTTTTGATATTTGATCACAGAAAGTGATGACTGCGTCCTTTGAAGTCCTATACATTACAAAATAAAGGGTGCGGTTTTCGTATTAGGGGAAATTTACTTTGGTGAACAAATAAATATTCAAAAAGATGTAACTCGTATATATGTATATGTAAAATTGTATGGATACAAATATTCAAATGTACAATCAAAATATACAATAATTATCTTTAGTAGGATTATTAGTTAATAATAACTAAGTAACTACCTTTTAAGAGAAATCCCACAAATGCAAATAATATTATATTATATTATAATATATATATATATATATATATATATATATATATATATATATATATATATATATATATATATATATATATATATATATATATATATATATATATATATATATATATATATATATATATATATATATATATATTGTGCACCTGTTGTAACTACAGGTACGAAAAGCCATGTTGAAAAGTTCGATTTTGTTTTAATGAGACGTATTAAGACGCTTTTCTCACACCAAGCGTTAAATAATTTCTTTTTAAGCTAGTCTGCTTAAATAAAACACCTGATCAATCGCGTTGTAGTAATCAAACAAAACTTGTAATAAGACAGTTCTTAGTACATTAGAGAATATTCAGAATAAATATCTTAGATTAATCATAAGTTATATGAAGTCCATCTCTATAAATGTGTTCAGGTTGAAGTGGGGAACCTCCCCTTCCTTTGTGCTTGTAAAACTTGGCTGATAGGTTTTATTTATATCCGCACAACTCTCATATTATCCATGTTTATCATTAACCCAAAACTCACTCAATATATCTAAAAAACCTGAAAAGCTGGAAAAGTTATTTAAAATTTTTGAATATTCGTTTTCCAATTTCACAAACTGCGAAAAATCCGTCTACGGGGAATTTCAAAGGGAGTTCCTTTGACCTTTCAACCTCTTGTAATTATAGACCTAAATCATAGTAAACACCTAATAAAGTATTAATAAAAACCAATTAATAAGCTAAAACAACGTGTGTTAATTAAGTGAAAGGTGCCTGGATACTTGATGATGAAAATGTAAAATAATTTATTGATTTACAATGATACATTTTAAACCAGTCGCAAGAGCTCATGTACTAGGTTGAGAACCTGTATTCCTGGGTGCCCCGCTCATCCACCACGACAATACAGTGTTAATCAATAAATAACAAAAGGCAAGGCAAGATCTAGCATTAGTGAGTAAATGAGATTTGGAATGTAGTAATAATTACATGATAAGCATGCACACGTTTGTGTGTGTGTGTGTGTGTGTGTGTGTGTGTGTGTGTGTGTGTGTGTGTGTGTGTGTGTGTGTGTGTGTTTTGTGGTTGTGTTAATAATGCTTTATCAATTGGTGTGGCTGTTCGAAGTATAAAAGTTATGTCATAAATTGTTCAGTTTCCTCGAATGATGGACACAGATGTATAAAAATTATCTGAACAGGATTGTGTTGGCTTTGCTATTTGGATCCCTAAGTACAAAATAGTCTTAAGATACAAATGTCCTCCCAATTCATCCTTTTATATGGGTGAATCTTTGGCTATTATTGAGGCTATTCGATACTCTGAATCTCAAAATTTAAGTAAAGCATTAATTTTCTCAGATTGTTTCTTAAGTATCTTATCAAATCTTTTCCGCTCGAAATTTAGTAGCCCTACAATATTTAATGATAGAAATGCTCTATTCCAATGTTATTAATGTAATGAGTTCGTAGATCTATTACATAAAGAAGACATAATAACTGGGACTGGTATAAGATTTATTACCTCTGGATAATTCTTTGTCTTGATCTTTAAAAGCATTGCGTGAGGCCAGGAGCAAATCGAAACTTGTAACGGGTAAATATTATGCTTACAAGTATATTCACAATGACATACCCGTTAACATTTAACAAGGAGGTCGTTTGGTTTTTTCCAGTGCTCAGTGAATAAACAAATATTTTCTACTATCTTTCGTCTTCGTTTTGGCCATTCCTGTAGGCCAATACATCTTGCAAAGGTGAGGATCAAGGACAGTTGTGTTTGCGAATGCAGGCTTAATGCGAGAACACCTGACCATTTCTTTTCTTTTTCCTAATTTGAATTCTACATAAATTATTTCTTAAATAATTTATTCTATGGTTCCTTAATAATTACCATTATTAGTTTTAATTACTATTTTTCTTGTTCTGTCATTATCATGATCATTATAATTACAGACGATGTCCACTGCTGAACATAGCCCACTGCTGAACGGCCCTTAGCAATCTGCATTAAACGTAATAAGAGTATTTGTTGTAGTATATACAGTGGTATAATATATAATATTAATGTTATGTCACCATATTCAGCTTACAGAAGTCCTCGGGCCCTACCCAAGGCACGCCACTTAGACCACCTTGCATAGAACTTCACTCAATTTAGGACATAGGAGATATCCCATATTATATTTTACGTGATAGGGCCCTGCTGCATAATATACGTTATGATTGTACTACGACTGAGTCGGCTCGAGATGAATGAGACTGAACAAGGTCCACGCTTAAATAATACAAGTTTTTACGATATTGACGTGTAACGAAGAACAATACAGGTAAAGGAACAGACGATTAATATCTAAATAAAATTAGCAATTATAAATGACTATAGGTGAGGTCGTTTATCCTAATAATGGCGCATTCCTTTAACCATTTAATGCACTAAATAACTAAGGAAAACAACAGTAAATAATACAGTAGATAATGTTTCAAATTATTATTTGTACAATTACTGTACTGTATACAACTATTAACTGAACTCAAAAGTTTAGTTTATTATAATTACTACAGTTACAAAGTTGACACATTTTTTATTAAAGCTTGAAATGTCAACTGTAGTCCACATGCTATAAATTATACTAGAATATGATACACTATAGTCATATTAATTAGTTAATTATATGTTTTAAGACAAATAAATTATTTCATCATAATGCAGCTCTTCATTTTCCAAAAATATACATACTATTTTTATTCACTATTAGAAAATGCTAAGGACATCCTACTGCATCCTCTTAGAGATGGATTTGGAGTAATTATTACGTCACAGCTCTTGCTGCTGTCTTTCTCTTCCCTCCCTTCTATTTGTTTCCGTCCATATAATGGCTACATAAGAACAGTAAATCCATCAATTTTAAGATGTCGTGAAGTCTCGTGGTCACAGTCACCTTAATTTAAGGAGTTTTAGAGACAACACGAGGATTAATGGTATTTTAAAATGGAGAATGTTGGAGTATTTGGGCATAAAACGTCAATAAAAAAGGAGTACATACATAAAATTCTAAAACTATTATTAATATTTTGACGCAAAAAGTCATTAATAAAATCGAATCCGGTAGATCAGCATACACTGAAAATAGTTGTGTTAGTTGTGGAGTTAGGTTTCAACGTAGTGTGCAAGATAACTACTCTTATCTGTGTGGATTTCTCACGAGGTAAGTATTTTATCTTATGGAAAGCAAAGAACTCCACTGTACAATCTATCTACATATCTAGATTATATGAAAAATATATCTTATTTTTGTTAATTTCGATTATATGCCAATAATATTATTCTGCCAAAACGAGAATTACATATTTTCGTATTTAATATGTTACTTATTTTTGAATTATTTTTATTTTTACTGAATAATATGAGATATAGTACGATTTTATAAAACTTTTTTAGAAACCATACTTTTTTAGACACCATAAATACTAAACGATCTATACATGTTTAAGTACGTAATTATTTTTAGTTTTTAAAAACACTTAATAAATATCCCTTTATATTATTAACAAACTCGTTATTTGTTCAGTTATAATTTTAATATTTTGTTATAATACATTGATAAATGTTTAAAAAATAAACATATTAATTTCTTTTAAAATTTTGAACACTGCATTGACTTTTCTGTTTATACTTACCAACTTACATGTATAAGATTCTTTGAAATCACTGTAAAAATAAAGTCTGTAGTTTCAAACTGTTTGTTAGTACTAGTAGTAAACTCGTTTGTTTATCTTAACATTGTTTAATTTGCTAGACCAAATTATTAGAAAATTTATAAATGTTATAAAGTGTGAGTGTTAAAGTTTGAAAAATTTCCGATCCAGTGCAGAATGGGCCCACTACAAATAAAGGTATTTTGAATGTACACTCACAATTTTTTTTAATTTTAACAAAAAAAAAAAACAATCAATCAATACATGTAAAAAATACAAGTAGTATACTTACCACTTTTGTGTGCAGACAGGCACTGTATTTTTCCGTAACCACCAAAAAGATTTTCCATGGACTTTTGAAGCACCTGCAAATTCTGAATATACCTACAATTTTGTTTTATATGTACTAAATTATTCAACAGTGTAATATTTTAACTATAAACCGTTGAAAACTACAAGATAATAGTTTTTGGTTCATTTTTAGGTTATTATAAGATTCATATTTTAATTGTTAATTTCTCAGTACTACGTTTAGATGCTGTAAAACTGTTGTAATCTATAGGTTATAATGTATAAATCGACATGCTTTTCACTGTCGCGAAAATTTGTTACAGACCCATTCTGCATACAAAAAGAAATTGTCTCCTTTTCTTCAAACTATTCTAGAGATGAATTCTAAAGACTCCCTTCATACAATTTCACCTTGGCTTACAAGCGCTCGCATTCATGTCTGTATTTGGTGCCCGAATCGAAAAGATCGAAAAGTGAGCGTGAGTGGTGAGATAAATCCAATTTGCTCTGTCCGATGTCTTTATACTGCTGTCACCGATCACACTTCAGAATGTTATTTTTTTCCCATTACATTTTAAAGTCCTTCCTAATGTAGTTCTTATGATGTGTATTGTTAAAATATAAACAACAGTGCATATACCATTAATGAAATTGATAAAATAAAATAGAATTCAAAATATAATGAATATTATACAATACAGATTACAAGAAAACTTATTGAAAGTAATTTTAGCATTACTACTGGTTTGTAAATCTCTGTCCCGGGAAGAAACTGCAAGAAACCCAGTACGACGTTCGTTAATTTTTATAGAAGAGCTGAGCAAGATTCCATATGAAATTATGCTATAGAAATAACTAAAATAAACTAGTCTAGCAATTTTAACTCAATATAAGGCTTCGTATCTTTTCTACAGCATGTGTTGCTGTATTAAATTTGCTAGCTTGGTTTGGATATATTGCCTAATTGAAGGTTGGGGTCAACTGCAATTACGCGAAAAACAGTGGATTCAAGAAGACTCAGTTCCTCTCCATTCTGAAGCATACTGTCATTGACATTTTTACATATTGTGTTGTGAATGTTATACATTTCGTTTTATCATCATTTAAAAACAAATTGTTAATGTTAATATTCTGGAACACTCTGGAAAAATTTAAAATATTGTAGAAGAGTACTCGATATTATCACCCACAAATTTCTCGATTTTATGAGTAATTTACGCCATTCAGCAAAGTCTTGAGCTAATATGAGTCATACAATATGTTAGAAAACGATTGATGTATCTCATTACACATTTTTACCACCCACAGCTACCAAACTCCCTTACTTGCAAGTGCACACGTGGGCTTTCTACCACTGCATCCAAAAGTGGGTACTAGTGGGTGGTCATGTAGAAAAGGCTGGACATATACATAGATGTACACCGATTATATATATATTGAAGCGACAGTAGCCTAATGGCAGGGCGCGGACCGCGAACTCAAAAAGGTCGTGGGTTCGAATCCGCCATTCGACTACTGGCGTGAACCACTCGTAACACAAGCAAATTTAGCTTACCACGAGTGGTTAAGGGGAATATTAGTAATGCTAATAGCATTAACATTCTTTTATTTAAATATATATATAAATATATGAGGATCAGAGCTGAAAAATTTGCATTCAATAATTTTTGGTCATCAATGTCTCGTATAACAACTAGTAAAAATTTAATGATTTCTTATATTTACGCGAACACTACACATTGAAATAATACTAGTTTTTACGGAATTTATCGCGTATATTTAACTTTTTAAATACCCGAAGTAAAAATTTACCAATTCACTCTTAACACATTCACGTTTTAATAATATTATTTGCTAACAATTGTTTTAAAATGATAATTTTTATTAAGTAAGGAAAGCCTATTTCTAAAAGCAGTTTAAAAGATCATTTGCATATTCTTGGCGGATGCAAAGTATGCACATTAGCTTGATTACTACCAATTTGCTGCCTTCTTATAGAAATTGCGATAATCTGTTTCATTTGGATAGAAAACAAAATTGAAAATTATTGTAAATTAGTGTAAGTTTAACGTTTTAAGAGAACATGTTTATTTAGAATTACATTCAATTGTTAAAAAAATGTAAAAAACCCATTTATCTCAGGGCCTATGCGCTCGCTATAAATGTTAGTAAATATTTTCATTGCAGAGTTTTTAACACACGTTTTTAGTGAACGGATACATTGTGAAAAACTTGCACGTGTGAAGAATGAAATATTTCCAGGAGCTGTGACGTAATAATTACTCCAAATCTATCTCTAAGAGGATGCAGTAGGATGTCCTTAGCATTTTCTAATAGTGAATAAAAATAGTATGTATATTTTTGGAAAATGAAGAGCTGCATTATGATGAAATAATTTATTTGTCTTAAAACATATAATTAACTAATTAATATGACTTTAGTGTATCATATTCTAGTATAATTTATAGCATGTGGACTACAGTTGACATTTCAAGCTTTAATAAAAAATGTGTCAACTTTGTAACTGTAGTAATTATAATAAACTAAACTTTTGAGTTCAGTTAATAGTTGTATACAGTACAGTAATTGTACAAATAATAATTTGAAACATTATCTACTGTATTATTTACTGTTGTTTTCCTTAGTTATTTAGTGCATTAAATGGTTAAAGGAATGCGCCATTATTAGGATAAACGACCTCACCAATAGTCATTTATAATTGCTAATTTTATTTAGATATTAATCGTCTGTTCCTTTACCTGTATTGTTCTTCGTTACACGTCAATATCGTAAAAACTTGTATTATTTAAGCGTGGACCTTGTTCAGTCTCATTCATCTCGAGCCGACTCAGTCGTAGTACCATCATAACGTATATTATGCAGCAGGGCCCTATCACGTAAAATATAATATGGGATATCTCCTGTGTCCTAAATTGAGTGAAGTTCTATGCAAGGTGGTCTAAGTGGCGTGCCTTGGGTAGGGCCCGAGGACTTCTGTAAGCTGAATATGGTGAAATAACATTAATATTATATATTATACCACTGTATATACTACAACAAATACTCTTATTACGTTTAATGCAGATTGCTAAGGGCCGTTCAGCAGTGGGCTATGTTCAGCAGTGGACATCGTCTGTAATTATAATGATCATGATAATGACAGAACAAGAAAAATACTAATTAAAACTAATAATGGTAATTATTAAGGAACCATAGAATAAATTATTTAAGAAATAATTTATGTAGAATTCAAATTAGGAAAAAGAAAAGAAATGGTCAGGTGTTCTCGCATTAAGCCTGCATTCGCAAACACAACTGTCCTTGATCCTCACCTTTGCAAGATGTATTGGCCTACAGGAATGGCCAAAACGAAGACGAAAGATAGTAGAAAATATTTGTTTATTCACTGAGCACTGGAAAAAACCAAACGACCTCCTTGTTAAATGTTAACGGGTATGTCATTGTGAATATACTTGTAAGCATAATATTTACCCGTTACAAGTTTCGATTTGCTCCTGGCCTCACGCAATGCTTTTAAAGATCAAGACAAAGAATTATCCAGAGGTAATAAATCTTATACCAGTCCCAGTTATTATGTCTTCTTTATGTAATAGATCTACGAACTCATTACATTAATAACATTGGAATAGAGCATTTCTATCATTAAATATTGTAGGGCTACTAAATTTCGAGCGGAAAAGATTTGATAAGATACTTAAGAAACAATCTGAGAAAATTAATGCTTTACTTAAATTTTGAGATTCAGAGTATCGAATAGCCTCAATAATAGCCAAAGATTCACCCATATAAAAGGATGAATTGGGAGGACATTTGTATCTTAAGACTATTTTGTACTTAGGGATCCAAATAGCAAAGCCAACACAATCCTGTTCAGATAATTTTTATACATCTGTGTCCATCATTCGAGGAAACTGAACAATTTATGACATAACTTTTATACTTCGAACAGCCACACCAATTGATAAAGCATTATTAACACAACCACAAAACACACACACACACACACACACACACACACACACACAAACGTGTGCATGCTTATCATGTAATTATTACTACATTCCAAATCTCATTTACTCACTAATGCTAGATCTTGCCTTGCCTTTTGTTATTTATTGATTAACACTGTATTGTCGTGGTGGATGAGCGGGGCACCCAGGAATACAGGTTCTCAACCTAGTACATGAGCTCTTGCGACTGGTTTAAAATGTATCATTGTAAATCAATAAATTATTTTACATTTTCATCATCAAGTATCCAGGCACCTTTCACTTAATTAACACACGTTGTTTTAGCTTATTAATTGGTTTTTATTAATACTTTATTAGGTGTTTACTATGATTTAGGTCTATAATTACAAGAGGTTGAAAGGTCAAAGGAACTCCCTTTGAAATTCCCCGTAGACGGATTTTTCGCAGTTTGTGAAATTGGAAAACGAATATTCAAAAATTTTAAATAACTTTTCCAGCTTTTCAGGTTTTTTAGATATATTGAGTGAGTTTTGGGTTAATGATAAACATGGATAATATGAGAGTTGTGCGGATATAAATAAAACCTATCAGCCAAGTTTTACAAGCACAAAGGAAGGGGAGGTTCCCCACTTCAACCTGAACACATTTATAGAGATGGACTTCATATAACTTATGATTAATCTAAGATAAAAAGTAGAGTAAGAGAGTAAGAGAAAAAGTAGTCTCTAAATATAAGTTTTAATGGTTTTAAGTGCTGTGCGTGGGTGCGGTCGCATGCGACCGCTCGGGATTTGCTGGACGCATGCGACGGCATGGGATTTTCACGGCGCTTGAAGGGTTAAATATATCTCATCTTATTCAAAATATTTATTTTTAAGTGTAGTTATTTTTATTTCTTGAAAATTATGCCATGTATGGTAAAGACCTGTCTTCATATTGTAAAATTTTGACAACTCTGCTATGAGACTGACTCCCGTTCATGGCAAGACATCGTCTGTATTGGTAAAATATGTGTTGATGGTTTGCTTTTCACACATTTGTGCAAAGTTTTTTGACTATATTTTTTGTCTCTCTTTATCACAGTTACGTTGTCACAGCATGCTAGTGATATAGAATGCTACTTTGTTCCCATCTTTGTTTACCCCTTTTTTATGAAACCCGCTTATATATCAGAATTAGATAGTCACTTAGCACTTTTCTTGAAGGTTCATAAGACATATCGCTCTGCAAAAATTTGCTGGTAGTAGAGAATTCCACAAAGACATAATGCATGGAAGAAAACTTAAAGCGAATAGCACAGCATCCAGATAGCATCACAAATTTTGTCGCAACGTACCACGATAAAGTTTAGCAGACAAAAAGTCAAAGTTGTAGAAATAATTATTTTTGTCTAAATAGCATGCAAATAACACTCTGTGTTAAATGGAAACAAGTTATTATATTTTTATTTTATAAAATGTTATTATTATATTTCAATATTTTTATACGATAGAATAACAAACGAGCACACGGTCCACCTGATGGTAAGTGGTTGCTGCGGCCCATAAACATCTACATCTATCCTCGATTACGAATCGAAATGCAGATGCGTTGTCATCCGTGAGGACATAGGTGGAATGCCTCGTTTCCAGTGAAAAGGGTCTCCGGTTCTCTACACTCCCCATACGAAACACAGCATCATTAAGCTACTATTTGACGCTGGTATTCTGTGAGAGCGTGGTCCTTCCCCGGTCAAGCTGACCTATTAGTGCTACAAATATACTACCAATATAACTGCAGCATGGCTCTACCACGTAAAAATCTCAAAGTCAAAAATAATAATGTTTATTAGAAACTTCAATTTTATTGATATGTATAGATGTTTCAAATGTGTTGATATTTTATTCATGGCCCAGCAGAGTGTGTTTATTTCTTAAACATTTTATAAGTTTTTGCTATTTTTAAATTTATTTCCTTATCATTTAATTGTATTTTGTATGTTTATTTGACTAGGATATAAAATATAAGTTGTATACTCCTAAGTTTTTCTAAAGGATAGGGGTGACAAACGAGCACACAGTCCACCTGATGGTAAGTGGATGCTGTGGCCTATAGACATCTACTTTTAAACTCGTTTAAGAATCAGAATGTAGATGCGTCGTCACCCTTGAGGACTCAGTTGGAATGCCTTGATTCAAATTAAACAGGTCTTCGGTTATTTAAACTCACCATACGAAACACAGCAGCATTAAGCTGCTATTTTACACTGGTATTCCGTGAGAGCGTAGTTCTTCCTTTGTTGAGCTGACCTATTCATGGTACAACCATAATATAATCGCAGAGTGGCTCCTTCTCATTCACTAGTAGATCTCTTTCACTCTATATAAGTATTTATATTTATTTATTTAATCATTATACATATATATATATATATATATATATCACCATATCCATCCATATTAAACCACAGCTTCCTACTCATCATCATGTAGATCTGTGCTCGTTTGTCATATTTCCATCCATTACAGCTCTTAAAATTTTGCGCGTTATTGTAGGGATTTTTCAATAGTTGTAATGCTTGGCAGCAGGGTTGGCAACCGAAGCTCTTTATTATTGTGAGTAGTCATCAGGAATATGTTACCGCCCATTACACCAACGACTAGTTAGTGCGTGAACTAGCACTGTGCCCTGTACGTGGGTTAGATTGGCCATTCGTAAATGTCACCATATTTCTTTACTCTCCACCTTATGTTTGTTTGCAGACTTATATTTAATTTACTACCGCGATTTTATATGCAATAAAATATGATTTTACTAAAACGATTGCCAATAAATACAGCAGAGTTTAAATACGACGTATTTATACGTTGCTTTAGATATCGTATAATGGGTGGCGAATCGGAAAATAAAATGCAATCTACAAAATGGTTGTTCACTTTGAAGTGGTGCCAGAAAACTTTAATGCGTGATACTACAAAAGAAAATAACTATAACTGTAAAAGAAAATAACAAATCTAGCCCTATTTTTAAATCTTATAATGTTTGTTCACTTTTCCAATTTTTATTTAACCCGCCGTTGGTCGCGCTCAATTTTTGTAATATATATATGTATTATCTATGTTTTTTAAATATTTTTTATTTAGCGAATAGTTTAGATTATAAAAAAATTAAAAATCACATATATTATTCAAAGAAAGGTTTATTTATAACTGTTTTAATCATTTCACCCGAAAAAAAATTTTCTCGCGTGTTTTTTTTATAGGAATCTATAATAAAAAATATTAAAATATAAAAAATAAATGAACAAAATCTTATGCTCTACCAAAATTAAATTTTCATAAAGTAGAAAACTATATGAGATGAAAAAACTTGGAGCTTACAATAAAAAATACAAAAAAATCTTTGGCTGGAAGTCACTATTAATATGATAACAATGCTGATGTACATTTTTATGAGAATCTAAAATAAAAATTACTTGAGATTGAAATTATATCACGAAAATCTTTTTTTTCTCGCAAAGTAAAACCTTCATAAAGAAGATAATGATATGAGATCATAAAACTTATAAATAGTAAAAAAAATGCTGACTGATACAATAAATATGTTCAGATACATTGTTCACAAATATTTTGGCAGCTCCTAGAGCATAAATTTTTTTACACTTGTAGCACAGTGTAAAACATTTTCTGTCTATTTAGCGAGGGCAGTGTACACATCGTTTCTTCTTCGGTTGCGGTTCTTCATCATCTTCCTCTATTTCTTGAACTTGACATGTTACAAAGCGCATTATTGTGTTAGATAAATACCTATTATCATACTTATTTTACACATTTTTTTACGTGGTAGAGCCATGCTGCAGTTATATTAGTAGTATAGTTGTAGCACGAATGGGTCGGCTCGACCGGGGAAGGACCACGCTCTCACAGAATACCAGCGTGAAATAGTAGCTTAATGCTGCTGTATTTCGTATGGTGAGTGTAGAGAACCGGAGACCCTTTTTACTGGAAATGAGGCATTCCATTTCAGTCCTCACGGGTGACAACGCATCTGCATTTTGATTTGTAATGGAAGATAGATGTAGATGTCTATGGGCCGCAGCAACCACTTACCATCAGGTGGGCTGTGTGCTCGTTTGTCAGCCTATTCTATAAAAAAAAATACTATATACTACATACATAAACCACTACATGTAGTTACTACCATTTCTTCATTTTCAGATTGGGGTGACTAAATCTAGTCCAGTTTAACCCTCAGAAGATGCAAGATTGCGCGTTAGAGTTTGAGGGCACTCGCCTTGTTACCTAAACCAGTATCGGAATCGGCGTCGACATATTGATTGACGTGCAGTTTCGTTGTCACTTGGAAAGAAGACTAAATTGGCCTCTAAAAGGCATGGCGTGCTCAGCAGAGCGGGACAGTATTTCTTGCCAGCACACCGCCTGCAATTTTACAAGGCGCAGGTTCGGTCTCACATGGAATACTGTTAATGAATAATTGAAAATATCTTTAAATAACTGGGATCCCGAGATATAGCAACAGTCGAATTTAAATTCTTTTGAAAGTTTTCCAAAAATCGAATCAAAATACAAAAATAATATTAGAAAGCAAAGAAGATGGCACAGGTTGTAAAAATTGCGGTATTAAATGTTTGTTGCTTTCGTGATGGCGAATCCTATGAAGAGTTACTCATATTTGACTGGAATTTATATGCCCCATGTTTGGAGTGGGACAAAAATAATGTGCCAACTGTTTTCCTTGCTTAACATATTGGAAAAGACGACTACTGAGATATTGGTTTGTGGTTGTGTGGGAAATAATAGGCAAGTTACTTTAAACTTGTTTCACAATTTTCCATCTAAACTCATTCTTTTTTTTCTTAAATGATCTAAGTACCTCGAGCTATTCTTAAGCCTCTACCTGTCTTTTCGAGAATTACAGGCTTGACGTTATGAACTTCAAAATTATCGACACGTTTGGTAAATTCATATTTATAGCGTGTAGTAATCACCACGTAGTCGCACGTTATCGGTTGAAGATTTTTGCTTGTTTCGTAACAGTTTGCCTTTTAATAGTATAACTGACATGTTGTAGAATTGAAATTTTTTACAAACAACTTCAGTATAATAACCTTGACAGAAATAAGACTGTATTGCGATATACTTAACACGTTATGCTGTGTGATTGCGTAAACATATGCATACGATAGCGGCAATCGCGGTTGATTTGCTGGAATTTATTGAAGAGTTCTGTTTTCTGTCTCTGAAACTTATCACTAGATCCATAGGGAATTTAAATAAGATAATTTATAAATAAACCTTCTTTAAACAAAAAATAAGTATGTAAATCCGTTTATATGTGACGTAGTTATGGCTGTACATACATAAAAATATATGAACAGAATTGAGAACCTTCTCCTTTTTTAGAGTCGCAAAATTAAAGTGCTAACTTGCTACATTCTAGATGATGAAGTAAAGAATCGTGGGAGACATAAATATCATGACTAAGAAAAAAATTCTATCTCGAAAGTATGAACAGTTTGCAAAATCGCTGCACTGCTTCTTCTTTACCCCAAAAGCTCTCTCTCCAAAAAGAAAGTATATACTTCATTAGGCTATAAATGCAGGCTTTTACTTTATTTACTTAAAATAAATATCTAATAATATAAGACCTGTGTTACTTTTACGGAAAAAAGCTTTTCATTTTTGGTGAAATTAAATTATGATTCAGAAACTCTTAAAAATTTTAAGCCTATTTTTTATTTAATCGTTTTTAGTACTATCTACGCAATCTCGGTATGATGATAGGTACGTTCAGTTGTCGTTTATTTCAGTTGGGAATAGTTACACTCTATTAAGGAATTTGATTTATATTTATACAAATTAAAACAACCACAACATTTTAGTTTCTTGGTCCCGAATTACTTTTAGAAGCCACTTCAACGTTTGCTGTAATTAATTTTAGTTATATTAAATTATAATGTGTATTTTATTATACATAACACAAATTCTAGAAAAGATTATTATATGTATAATAAAACTGAACAAAACAATTTGTGTGATCATAAAAATTATTGAAATTAATTGAATAACAAACTACAGTCTTTTGGGCTTATATATAGTAAATCTTGTCCTGGCAGTTAAGGACCCAATAAGAAAACATCAGCCAATTTTGTGGAGCAGTTTTCAAGTGATGATGTTTCATACATAAGGCAACTGATCTTCATTTTAATATAAACACTCACGCCTGTCATACAGAGGGGTAGGCAGACACTAGAGACTTCCATTTAGCACGACCCTTACATACCTTTATCGCCTCCTCCACATCCATATGCATACTCGTCTGTTAGGGGTACTCTAAACTTGGCCCATTTTCAATATATCGCCAATTTAGTCGATAAACTTTCACCTCGGATGTCCCTTTTCGACTCTTCCATTCACTTCTGTAACATAACTTTGTCACTCTTTCCTCATTCATTCTTTCTACAAACCACAGAAAGGAGTGCTTTGGTGGTTTGATCTTTATTTATATAGATGTAAAAAATTAATTGAATAACTGATCTTTTCTGCTAATTTTATTAGACTGACGTCTAAAAACATTTACTACTCCTCATTCTGATAATTTCAGATGAGGCGACAGAGGAAATCTGAATGAATACTTTGGAAACCCTTAATATTTCAATTATTTACTAGTGCTTGTTAGTTTTTTGTTCTGATTTTATTTTAGGTCCTGTTGATTCAATTACTAAAATACCTTTTTCACTACTTTTATTATGTTACTAGTATTATTTTATATACAAAATTGCTACACAAATGACAATAATTAAAAAAAATGTCTTTATTCACTAAGAAAATAAGATTAATAAAATATAGTTACTATATTAACTATATTTTATTAATCTTATTTTCTCTCATATTAAAGGAGGCCATCTATTTTTAATAGAGATTTGTCCTCTAATGATGACACAAATATCATTTGTGGTTATCCACCGCTTTGAGCTATAAATATTAAAGATCGCGTGACGCGTGAGATTTATAACTTATATCCAGCAATCAGCGAAATGCTTAACAAGCTGACGATGGGGGGTTTCCAAATAATTTCATCCATCTATTTGCTTATAACGATGGAAACAAGCATCCATTTATATTGTTTTACTTACACAAGTAACTCCTTATCGTACTCAGTCTGTGAAACAGAAACTAATGAAAAAAAAAACATACTTGCAAAATGCTACGTCATTTTTTAATCATCATCATCATCATCATCATTACAGCCCTACAAAAGTCCACTGCTGAACATAGGCCTCCCCCAAGTAATGCCATAAAGCACGGTACTGAGCCATCTGCATCCATCGACTTCCTGCACGTCTTACCAGGTTGTCTCTCAATTTCAGGTCATTGCCCATTGCCACTTCAGCTTGCTAATAAGTTGGGCTATGTCGGTCACTCTGGTTATACTGCGGATATCCTCATTTCTGAGTCTATCACGCAGAGAAACTCCGAGCATAGCCCTCTCCATAGCTCGTTGAGCGACCTTGAGCGTCCTCATACGGCCAGCAGTGAAGGACCACGTCTCAGATCCGTAAGTCATCACTGGCAACACGCACTGGTTATACACTTTAGTTTTCAGAGATTGAGGTATACCTGACGAGAAGATGTGTCGTAATTTACCGAACGCTGCCCAGCCGAGTTGAATCCGTCGATTGACCTCTCGGTCGAAGTTGGACTTGCCTAGTTGGACTATTTGTCCCAGGTAAACGTACTCGTCAAAAACTTCGAGCATAGTGCTCCCAACAACTACCGGCATAGGTGTGACATAAACATTAAACATGATCTTTGTTTTGTCCAAAGACTTATCCGTTGGGAGACACGATTGAGATCATTGAGCATAGTGCCTAAGGTCCTTCAGCGATTCTGCCATAAGAACTATATCGTCGGCAAATCGAAGGTGAGTGATGTACTCGCCATTGATGTTATTACCGTATCCTTTCCAGTCCAGTAGCTTGAAAACGTCTTCCAACGCAGCGGTGAAGAGTTTCAGGGATATAACATCACCCTGTCTTACACCTCTCTGCAGTTGGATAGGTTTCGAACTCCGGTTCTGTACTCGGATAGCCATCGTAGCACTACTGTACAAACACTTCTGCACTTGAATATTCCGACAGTCAACTTGGCACCGATGAAGAAAGGCCACCGCGGAAAGAAGGGCTTTCTCATAGTCCACTTATGCCAGGAAAAGTGTCAGATTATACTCTTCGGTCTTCTGTAAAATCCGCCGCAGAGTATGTATGCGGTCTATAGTACTACAGCCTTTTCAGAAACTGGCTTGTTCGGGAGGCTGGAAGTCGTCGAGTCTGCGTGCGAGACGATTCGTAATGACTCTCGAAAACAGCACGTAGACACGGCTCAGAAGGGAAATCGGTCCGTAGTTCTTCAAGAGGGCGTTGTCGCCTTTCTTAAAGAACAAGACCACCACGCTTCTGCTCCACGCCTTCGGAGTAGTGCCACCATGGAGGACGGAATTGAAGAGCTTTTGAAGGACTTCAAGTACCGGTGTTCCACCCGCTTTCAGAAGCTTCGCTGTAATTCCATCCACGCCCGGGGCCTTGCCGTTTTTAATGTGGTAGAGAGCCATTCTAATCTCGCTCAGACTGAAGTCCGGGATATCATCAGAATAGTGTCGGATAAGACTTGCTCTTGGATCGTTACTTACAGTTGCATGTGGCTCCAACGATGATGTGTACAGCTGCCCATAGAACCTCTCAATCTCACTCAGAATCTCAAGTGTCCCAGAAACGATGTTGCCACACTCAGTCTTCAGCTTTGACAGTTGGCTCTTTCCGGCAGACAGATTTCTGGCAAAGACTTTGGAGCCCTTGTTTCACTCGATCGCTTCTTTAATACGAGCAGTATTAAAGTTGCGTAAGTCTCGCCGCATGCATTTGGAGATCTGTCTGTTCAGTTTCCTGTATACTATCAAATCTGTTGTCGATTGCAGCCTTATCTCTCGTCTAACAGCCATGAGATTAAGAGAGTGATCGGAGAGTTTTTTGTGTTCTTCTGCGGCGGGTCTTGTGGAACTTAGTACCGACCGCATGGACAGTTTCCACGAGCTTGTCATTCATATCGTGCACTGCATTGCAATCTTCTAGGCACTGAAAGCGGTTACGTAACTCGAGCTGAAAGTCTCGGGATTCTGGATTAGAACACGAGGGGGACGGAGCGTTAACTTCATTAGACGAGACCTCTCCAACTTAACGTTTAGGTTCAGTGTGCCTCTAACCATTCGGTGATTGCTGCCAGTTTTCACCCTTGCGATCACTGAGACATCACTGAAAAGTTTGCGTCTGGTCGTCATAATGAAGTCAATCTCAGTTTTTGTCGAACCGTTGGGGCTCGAGCAGGTCCACTTCCTGTGGGGCCGCTTCTGGAAGAAAGAGTTTATCGTAAAGAGTCCCTCTTTCTCCATAAAGTCGGCCAGCTGCTGGCCCCTTTGCTTCCGTTACCCTTCTCCAAATTTCTCTACCTTCAGCTCACCGCTTCCTCTTGTGCCTAGTTTTGCGTTGAAGTCTCCCATCAACACCGTGTAGTGGGTTTTGGAGGAATGCATGGCTCTGGAAATATCCTCATACATTTCCTCCACCTCCTCATCGGGATGTGCCGAGGTTGATGCGTAAACCTGTATGACCTTCAGCGAATACCGTTTGGTAATTCTGAGTATCAGGTACGTGACCCTCGTCGACACACTCCCAATCTTTACAACGTTGTTGACGAGAGACTTGTGGACGATAAATCCGACACCACCTTGGGACAGATGGTCGCCCTACCGGTGGTAGAACAAGTTGCTGGACTCGAGGATTGCCGTGTCCTCCCCTTCTCTTCGGACCTCGGATAATCCAATAATATGCCAGCGCAACTTGTCTACCTCTTTTCCCACCTCCAGAATCTTCTCGTCAGTCCTCAGGGTGCGTGTGTTGTATGTTGCCAGGTCGAGTCGTCGTAGGTGGCAACCGAACCTGCACCGGAGATTCTTAGCACCCCGTCGTTACCATGGTCGCCACCGTAGTTAGGAATAGTGGGGCCGCCGGGGACTGGGGGCGGTTTTTTCGTCGTTATTCATGGGGGGATATTTGCCATAGTTGCCACGCTTGGCGAGCGGGTTGGATACCGCAGTTTTTTATTATATAACAGTTGTTATCAGGACGATGCTGCTGCCCATCTCCAGCCTGTCTCCCTCTGTCGCGTCTTACGACACCCACGGGAAGATATGGGGTAGTAGATATTCTCAACTGCCATTACACGGCATTTTTTAATAAAAACTAAAAATTATATCCTAATTACAGTCCTTAAGCATGGTAGCTAAAGGTTCGGCTGCGGTACTGCAAAGACACGTGTTTGAGTTAGTTAGTTAGATAGTTCGAGAGAATAATTGATTTAATAACATACAAATAATTGTTCCCAGTTGGATGGATGCTTGTCCAAATTTCTCAAATATTAAAAATATTGCATTACATAAATACTCACGACTGTCAACCAGAAGGGTAGACAGAGACTACAGACTTCCATTTGGCGCGATCCTGACATACCTTTCTCGCCTCCTTCACGTCCATATACCTATGCATACGTTCTCGTCGGTTAAAGGTACTCCTAATTTGGTCCGTTTCCAATAAATAGTTAATTTGGTTGATAAATTTTCGCTTAGGTCGTCCCTTTCCGATTGTGCCATTCACTTCTGCAACATAAATTTTCTTTGTCACTATTTCCTTTATTCATTCTTTCCACATGACCAAACCACCAAAGCATTCCTATCTTAATCCTTGTCACAACATCATCTTTCATTAATTGGTATGTATCATATACTTCAATCAAGTGAATATGTGATTGGTGTCACTAAGCAATAATTTTGACAAATATTGCTACGTAATGTCAATATTACTTGGAAAGTAATGAGTAACTGAATAAATAGTGGAATCAAATATTATTTAAAATACGATAATAACAACGACCCATTTTTGAGAACGACTTAAATTTAAAATTTCCATTTTATTCTTAAATATTTAAAACTAGTTATATATAATCGTCTTTTAATAAATAATTTTATTTATTGATTATGGGCCGATCTACGCACAAAGAGATTACTTCTTATTGAAGCCGCTTTCTCTATTGAAGTTAGGATGATATTTAATTTCATTAGCTTTCCAAATTATTCTTGTTAAGTTTCGATGCTCTTTCGCGTATATTTGTGGTATATCAAATCTTAAGTAATGGCGGTTTTTTTACGCGGCATTTTATAGATATTTTTGTATGTATGCCCTATATAAAATAGACCACATTCATAATCAAGCTTTCACATTCCTGCATATTTTAGAGGGATACTTAATGATTTCTTATATTTACGCGAACAATACACATTGAAATAATACTAGTTTTTACGGACTTTATCGCGTATATTTAACTATAAATACCCGACGTTTCGAGCGCTTTACAGCATCCATGGTCACGGGGGGGACTGAGATATTCAACGTCCAAATGTCATAGTTAACAGCGGTTACCATAGATAAAAATTTTACTTTTGTTCCGATCTACACATTATGTAAAACAAAAGTTAAATTTTTATTTATGGTAACCGCTGTTAACTATGACATTTGGACGTTGAACATCTCAGTCCCCCCGTGACTATGGGTGCTGTAAAGCGCTTGAAACATCGGGTATTTATAGTTAAATATACGCGATAAAATCCGTAAAAACTAGTATTATTTCAAGGATGTTACACTTGATTGATGATAAAAGAATATAAGCTTCTATAAGCTTACTTCAACATGTAGCCAATGTTGTCGGTAACACCTCTTACATAGATATCACACGCACTAATATGTTGAAGTCCGTGTAAAGATTGTTTTTATTTTAATAATGAGAGTGGAGAAACAAGCATGCGGCTCACTCGATGGTAAGTGACTACCGCCACCTATGTACAATTGCAACACTAGGGAAATTACAAGTGTAGTGCCATCTTTTTTAAAAAAGAGAAGGAGTTGCATTTAAATATGAAGGAATAAATTAAAAATAAAATATACAATTATCCCCTTGGCTACATGCACACCGTTTAAAATGCTTAGAGCTACACACTGGCATAAATAACCTTTTTTTCATTTTTAATCATTGAAGCAACGACGGAAAACAGCGTCAAGTTACGACACATTTGTTAATGCGCTCAAATTAGCGGTTACGGCAACTTCACCCTGAATGAGAAATTTAAACTTGTTTAAATAAATTTTCACACTCTTTTCCATTTAGAAACAAAAATAATATCCTCGTTTTTTACTCAGTCTAAAATATTGAAATGATTAAAGGTTTTTGATAACAACACTCGACAGCGCCTTAAATCATTGTTATGTATACAATTTAAGTAAAATGAACACTCTAGAAACTAATTTGTGTATAAAATTCACGTGGTATTAAGCTGGATAATGTGGGCCAAGTACGTGATGATGTTGCGCTCACAAAATTAGAAAAGCTTAGGACCAAACTCAACCTCACACGTAACAAGTTAATTTAAACTGCCTAAAATGAATAATTGTCACGGTCTTTTCAAGTAATTTGCAAAGGACCGTGACACTTATTCATTAACCAGGTAAGCAAATCACGCTGGAAAATGGGCTTACCCAGCTTACTTTCAATTCAGAGCTTTTTTAAGTTTTAAAAATTTGCTCTCAAGCAATCTGAATTTAAAGCAACAATATAAAAATAAACTTTAATTTAAAAATCTTAAAATTAAATGCTCTGTGAGATTTTATCTTTATTTGATGGAATAATTCATGACATCGTGGGCTGTCTAATTACGAGGTAGATGTCGTCAACAATCGTGCAAAGCTTCAAGTCAGTTTTCATGAATTTTATTAAAACAGGAGCAAAACATGTACGATTGTCGCGAGGACGGATGAAACTGTTGTAGGAAATGTTACGTTATAGACTAACCACATGTTTTGTGAAGTGGTGGAGAATAACTTCGTAAAGAAAGCTAGATGTCTGAGTTGTTAAAAAAGGTCGTGGAAGTGTGCAAGCAGTTCGTATGCGTTAAAAAGTTGTGATATGTTCTTTTCTGCCCACAAAACATCTAATTGGTGGGTAACGAAGAACTCTGTGCACAGCCTTAAGACGTATGAAAGCTGCTACAGTACTTTTTTTACTTTTAATGACACTTATAAATTAGTTCGTCATTAAAAATAGCTTTCAAATTTTGAAACATATTTAAGATTTCTGTCAGTCCAGATTTCATAGCTCACATTAGTATATGTAAATGAACAGGCTCTTGCGAAAAAATACTTTAATGGATCTGGGTAGTTAAAAAAAAGTAGTGGAAATGTGCAAAAAGTTCATATGCATTGAAGCATTGCAGTATATTCTTTTCTGCCCACAAAACATCTTACTTGTAGGTAACGAGGAATTCTGTGCACAGCCATAAGACGGATGAAAGCTGCTACTTTACTTTTTTTACTTTTAATGACACTTACAAATTAGTACGTCATTAAAGATTGCTTTCAAATTTTGAGACATATTTAAGATTTCTGTGATTTTACTTTAGTAAAGAAAGTCGCGTTCTCGGCGGTGAAGAAAAACATCGTGACGAAACCTGCATATCTGAGAAGTTCCCCAGTTGAGGTCATCTCGCGTTGGGGACAGCGCAGCGAACACTTTATCTGGCCCAAAACTATCTGCGCTCAGTGCCCAGTTCAGGAATTTATGTAGGCTGCTAGCTGCTGCTGATAGTTGTATGAATTAAGAAACTCTTGAGTACAGATTGAGTATAGAGCTATTTTTCTACCTACGTTTGATGTGATAGAGCCATGCCGTATTATGGCTGCAACACGAATGAGAATGACGTATGCTGCCATTTTTTATGCTAATGATGTTAAGTATAACATTAATCTTTTAGGTGTTGCAATACATCGGATACACTAACGATAGTTCAGTAGGTGTACCGCCACTTTCGGTACCAGTTTGGCCGTATACTTTGGATTATAAGATACCCCTGAGTGCAAGTCAGGCAAATGCCCCACAAAATCTTTCCAAAGCAATTCAAACTTTATATGCTTATAGTCAATAGTCTAGTAGCGCCGAACGAGAAATTATCAGCTCACGTCGAGGGATTTAAAAGAGCTGAGTATAAGAATCGTCAACAAGATCTTATAACAAGTCACGCGGAGCAGTGTCAAAGTTGTAAAACATGAGGAACCTACTGATATATTCATGCTGTCTACTGTGTGGAGTAATAATTAGTACACCATATTTTCGGACGTAAGGTGATAAACAAGTACATAGTCGAATTGGTGGTAAATGAACGCTGTGTCCCATAGACGTCTACATCTATCATAGATCAGGGATCAAAATGCAAATATGTACGAGTATTCGTATGAATGCCTCGTCACCAGCAAAAAGATCTGGTTTTTAGTAAAAAGAATAAAGAAGATATTATTAACACTCAAATTATAATCACTCAAATATCTAGACCGGCGACGGTGAGCAACAGCAACTGTGCGAGACGTTGTGACTAAATAAACTGACTAAATAATTATCGATGCACACTTTGTTTTTTTTGTTTTTTTCAAATTTAGTAAAATTAATTATGCATTAATTAAGAGTTATAAAAATTTATCACGTTACTTCAAAAAGTGCCATCAGTGGCTATTTTTGACTGGCCTTTTGGTCTAGTGGTTAGTAACCCTGACTGCTATGCCGGAGGTCGTGGGTTCGATTCCCACCCAGGACAAATGTTTGTGTGATGAGCACGATCATTTGTTCTGTGTCTGGGTGTAATTTATCTATAATATTTATGTATTTAGAAATATATAAGTATGTTTATCAGTTGTCTAGTACCCATAACACAAGCTCTGCTTAGCTTGGGACTAGATGGCGTTGTGTGTGATAATTGTGGGATATTATTGTGGGATATTATTATCATATTTGTGACGTCATTATGTGAAATCATTATCAACAACTCATTTTACATACTGTTAAAGATATTAAAAGTTAGAGCAGAAACAGTATTGAAATTTTTTATTTAAATCTAGTTGTGCATGAAACTGGGTTAATCAAACCTAAAAAAGTAATAGCCCGGCCGTAGACATTTTTAATGTGACAGATTTTTTGAGAAATGATATTTAATTCAATTCAATTCAGCTGAAGTTCCAGTTTCAAAGTTTTCCCCAAAACGGGGGTGTTAAGGAGAAATTAATTAAAATAATTTAAAAAAATTTAAAATAATTATTTATTAAAATATTACTTGTGGTTATACAAAATTATAAACATTTATTATTACAAATATTCGACAATTGACAAGATATTACAAAATATGTAGCTATATGCCCGTTTGCATACGGCTTTGTTTAGTATTTGTTTTTATCTGCGTGATAGACTCAGAAATGCGGATATCCGCGGTAAAACCAGAGTGACCGACATAGCCCAACGGATTAGTAAGCTGAAGTGGCAATGGGTCGGCCATATAGCTCGAAGAACCGATAACCGATGGGGAAGAAAGGTTCTTGAGTGGCAGCCTCGTACCGGTAGGCGTAGTGTAGGGCGACCCCCCACTAGATGGAGTAACGACCTGGTAAGATATGCAGGAAGTCGATGGATGCAGGTGGCTCAGGACCGTGCTTTGTGGCATACCTTGGGGGAGGCCTATGTTCAGCAGTGGACTTGTGAAGGGCTGTAATGATGATGATGATGATGATGATGATGCCCGTTTGAGCAAATTTAAATTTTATTTATTATTTATCACGTTTAAGTATATTTTTAATAATAAGAAAAGGGTTTGTAGCTATAGAAAAATAAAAGCCCGTTGTTGCCATGTTTCCGCAATATATTATCTTGAATTCATAACGCTGTATTGCTCTGGCAAACGACAACGTATGCACTTAATAATATTTTATTGGACAAGAATATTGCATATAAAACTATGAAAAAAGACGAGACCACCTGATAAACTGACCAATAAAGCGATTTTTCTATAATATTATAAATTACGATTATAATCTAATCTAAAGTGGTGGAGGCAAGCTGCAGATATAATATTATAGTTGTAGCATGAATGACTATGATTAGCTCGATCATCATCATCGATCGTGGTCCTACAACGCGTACTAGTGCGGATACCATCGTAAAAAAGCAGATTAATGCTGTTTATGCGTTTTGTATGGTAAGTGAAAGGGACCGGAGATCTTTTTTACTGATAAGGGGACATTCTATAGTATTCCTAAGGGGTGACAAAACGCATCTACACATTGAGTCTTAATTAACAATCTTCAGTCTTATATCATATCAGTCTTAATTAACAATAGCATTGACTCGCCAGATAGATTGTTTAAACAGAACCAACGTCCAACGTGTGAAATGCCTGATATAGCGATTGCAAACCCGCCTGTCAAGAATGGAAAGTGTGGCCAATTGTTTCAAGCGAGAGAGGGCGAAAGGCCTATATCTGTGAGTAGACTGCTTACGAGTTGTTAACGTAATTTTACATATTGTTCGTTGTTAATGAAAAAAAATGTCTTGTGCTTGTATGTTCATAAGAAAACAAAACTAAAGCTAAAAATTTAAACGACTCTAGACAGTCCTTGTGGTTGCGCCAAAGTATAACCTTGCATTTCGTATTTGTTGATTTATTAGTAATGGTGAACGTATATATGGCTCCAATGTGAGGCGCGTACCATCACGAAGAAAGGGAGATGGTGGAAGCTATAAGAAGACGCGCGCCGCCATCGCCATCACCAGTGCAATACACAGTTCATCGTGCAAGCCGACAACAGTTCGCAATTATCATCGTGCCCGCAAGGCCGTAGAGAGAGGCTGCTCGCCGCTTCCACAACGCAAGTGCCCATCCTTATTATGAGCTGTTTTATTTTTTGTTCCTTGATCCACAGCAGCGCATCTCCCGTATTGTCAGCCAATGTCACAAATTAATTTCAAAGCAACTATAGTGTCAAAAGTACGCAACGTTTTGGTTCCTTTTGAACCACGCTAATGCAGTCCACTTGATCGGTCGCCCCGACATACCTTCAGTCACTTTTCGTGAACCCATACTTTTGTTCCAAACGATCCGGATTAGAACAAGCAACCTATGGCCCAATCAAGTCAAATTGCTGAAGTGAAATTAAGTCATATATTGTCTACATTTCCATTCAGCTTTGGTTTAGTCACGCCTAAGTTCTTAAGTAGATTTTAATTTCGCTTCGCAACACCTGGGTGCTGTACGCCATATTGTTCGATTCTATCGCTAAAACGCAATAGTTTTACCTTTCTATTTAGTAGCCGCACAAGCATTATTATTGGGACATAGACGTCTATTTTATTTAGTTTATCCCGGACACCTGGCTCCCGGCACTAGATGTCGATTTACTTACATTGCACCGCAATTTATAATATTTTATATAAGTTTTATATACTACTATATTCTCGCATAAATACTTGCTTTGCTTAGTGCACGCTACAAATAGCCGCCTACCGCAGTCCTATTATATCGCTTACAATTACATTCGACTTATTTAAGCATAAATCGTTTTCTTTAGTTTGGATATTTATTATTGTATCTGCAAATTGCAACTGACCGCGATTCTTATCAGAATTTTGCGTCTCATTGTGTACGTACCTGCATAAGAAGTTTGCTTGTATTAATTGTTTGCTTGTATTTTGATTTAATATTATTTCCGTTTAATTTACTGTTCTCCATCACTACGCAATTTGCTCCTTTAGTTTGATATTTATACTCATACCGTAAAATGGCAGTAAATTAAATGAATTTCGACTTTTACGCAAGAAAACACATGTTGTTTTTTTGTATGCAAAATATTTGTGATCATGCAAAAAATATTCATTTAGAATAATTTTAAATGTTAATTGTCGAATCAATGAAAAATAAATACAAATATAAACAAATGTGAAACGAAATGGAAAATCGTGGTACCAGCATACCAACGTTCGACGTCTTAGCATCTTTCGTGTAAAACCAAATTAAAATAATACAACGCTCACCTAATGCTAATCAAAAAGTAAAAAATACGCACCGCCCAAGCTAACTAAATAAATAAAATTCACATATTTTCACACCACATCTTCATTTTCACACAACGCATGTTGGTCACGCGGAAATGATTCGTGTATTTATAATTTTGTTCGAGGGTATATTGCTCGTCAAGTGTTTGTCCTTCCTATAGCCCTTCCGTACACACTGAAGGGGGAGGGAGGTCAAATCAAATGAAATTCATTTATTTGCATAAAATACAGGTATAAAAGTTGTTACAATAACCTTGAATATGTACACTGTATTATTACCTTATGAGGTGTGCAAAGCCATTACAATAAAGATATAAAGATAAATAAAAATAAATTGCTATGCAGATGACAGCACTGGTGATGCTCTTTACACCGGCCGAGCGAAAATTTTTCGGGAAAACGTCTCCCAGTGCCGGGACAAACTTGTCACTGAAGTCTAGTCTTTGCTGAACAGAGTCTCGGATTGGGGGTGACTAAATCTAGTCCAGTTTAACCCTCATAAGACACAAGTTTGCGCGTTAACCGCTAAAAAGAACCCCTTTGTCGTAACTCCTCAGTTTCAAGGCACTCCCCGTGTTGCCTCAGCCAGTATCGGAATCCTCGGCGTCGACATATCGAGTGACGTGCAGTTTCGTGGTCACTTGGAAGAGAAGGCCAAATTGGCCTCTAAAAAGCTTTGCGTGCTCAGCAGAGCGGGACAGTATTTCATGCCAGCACACCGCCTGCAACTTTACAATGCGCAGGTTCTGCCGCATATGGAAAACTGTTCCCATCTCTGGGATGGGGCTCCCCAGTACCAGCTCTTTCGACTTGACCGCATCCAGCGCAGAGCGGCTCGAATCGTCGACGACCGAGTGCTTTCCGATCGGCTCGATTCACTGGCACTGCGAAGAGATGTTGCATCTCTTTGCATTTTCTTTCGCATATACCATGGAGAGTGCTCTGAGGAAATGTTCGGATTAATCCCAGCCGCCAAATTTCGTGAACGCACTACGCGGCAAACGTCCCGATACCATCCACACCATCTGGATGCTTGGCGGTCCACCACTGTAAGTTGCACAAGGAGTTTTCTTCCACGTACAACCTCTCTGTGGAATAGTTTACCACCAGCGATTTTTCCGGAACGATACGACCTGGAGACCTTCAAGAAAAGAGCTTACTCCTTTCTAAAGGGCCGGCAACGCACCTGCAATTCCACTGGTGTTGCGGTTGATCATGGGCGGCGGTAGTCACTTAAAATCAGGTGAGCCGCATGCTCGTTTGCCTTCTCTTCTATAAAAAAATTAAAAGTACACTTTATTATTTGGAATCAAACAATCGAAAATGTTTTCATTCGTGTTCATGTGTATTCTATTTGTTTAATAAGTTCTATCATACGTATAATTTATTTAACGTTACATTGTGTTTAAGAAACGCGAGGTAAGATCATATAGTTGATTATGTATGTAAATACCTTTCACGGTAACAGACTTAATGTGAATGATCTTGATATTTAGAATAATATACTTTCATGGCGTTTAAATATTTCATAAAGTAGCATCAGCTGAGACGTTAGATATTTAGAGCCCTAGTATTCCCACCAACCAAGTGGAGGCCACACAGCTTGTGAACCCGAATCCAATAGAGCGCGAACCGTTAAACAGTCGCCACTCGGGTTGTGCACCTTCACTGAGGCCGTCGGCAATAGAACAGTTTGACAAGTAGACTATTGACGGCTAAGTGGATTAGTGAAGGCGGCCGTAGTGGGAGCTAGGGCGGCCGCTACCTAGCTGAAGCGGCCTCCATCGGACCGGCACTTGAACCGGGGGTCCCGAAAGCGGCATTCCGACGGCCTCTCAATGACCCGTGGTTGAAGGACTTCGGAGAATCTTGGCCTTGAAGCCCGGGACAAATTCGAGGTTGCAGGAACCCCGTAGTACCGGTACCGACCAAAGGGGGGAGGGTGGTACTCCAGTCGCGGCCTCTCAGCCAACGGGGTTGAGAAGGGTCTCACTGACCGCTGAGGGGCCGCATAGTTTCTCTCCACACGCTGAGGGGGGGTGACGACCCCCCCACCCCTGGGGGAAAGACCCCCCGACTGGTCGGGGGAGGGTCCCCTTCAAAACCAGGGGCACGGTGGCCGGCAGGGGAGCAATGAGCGTCGCCCGACAGAGGGCGTGGCTGAGCGCTCCTGCCCGTGGAGGTTGAGGGCCCGGCAGAGCCCCGAGAGGAAGCGCCGTTCGTACCCAGGCGCAAAACGGCATGGTGATTGCCCTGGCAGTGCGGACAGGGCCGCTGGTGGCAGTCTCGTTGGAGATGCCTCTCCAAACACGAGTAGCACCAGCGGCGTTCCTTGGCGATGGTTCGCGCCTCTCCCTGGGCACGGCTCGGTTGGCAGTCCCTAGGTCGTCGACGGTGCCAACTGCGTTTTCAATCTGCCTGCACTGCTCCTCCAAAAACCGCAGCGGGTCTCTGAAGGGCGAAATAGGCTACATTGTGCCGTCCCCGCCGTACCTCTCCTCAAAATGAATCCGAAAATCGAGAGGCAGACGGGACAGCACAATGTGGAGCAAAAAAAAGGACCATTCGTCCACTGGTAAATCCAGCTGCCTCAAAGAATTACAGGCCACCAAGACTGGATTTACGATGTCCGGACGTAGTCTGGCCCTGTCCTTAAGCAGTGGAAGGTTTAGCAGCTGCTTGACGTAAAAAAAGTAAAGTTACAGCCTATATACCTCCCACTGCTAGTCACAGGCCTCCCTTCATTTCTGAGAAGTTTTTAGGACAAAGTGTTCGCCGCGCTGCCTCAATGCGTGTTGGCGAACTTCAAATGTCTTCGAAATATTATTTTTTCTTATTCCGCAGACGTGCAGGTTTCCTCACAATGTTTTCCTTCACTGCCGAGCACGTGGTAAATCAGCACTTAAAATTGCAATTAACAATTTAATTGGTGCCGGCGGGTATCGAACCTGGGTTACTCGCGTTCTGTCATATTTACAGCGAGCGTTAACCATCTGAGCTACCACGGCTCAACGGCTTAAAATATTTGCCGTACGTTGGCGTACTTTCCGGTGAGGAGGTCCAGAGTGGTCTGGTAGGCGTTGTCCGACAATTTCAGATGGCCGACAACGCCCAAGGCCTCCCCTTCCAGTGAGGCCAGGAGGTAAGCCATATTCTGGCTTGGTGTCAAGTCCGTTCGGGCGTCCACTAGTCTATCAAACTGTCCAACAAAGGTCAGCCGGTCGGAAAGAACCCCGGAGAACCTTGGCGGGTCAAGAGTTGGGAGTCGTCCCTACAGTTCCGGCTGAGTAGGCTGCTTCCGACGGTGACTCGAGCAGGCCACTCAGCCGAGCTTCACGTGCTTTATGAGCATACTTGGCCCCCGCCTCGGTCAAGTCGTCCGTGAGCGAAAAAAATTGCTCGTAGTCCGCGAGGCAGAAGTCTAGGACTCCCTATTCCGCATTCGAGGCCAAAAGCTCAGTACAAGATTCCTCCACTACGGCCCTTCAGGCCAGGACCTGTTGGAGCTGCTTCTCTAAGCTATGGACCCGATCGGGTCGCCCTATCAAGGTGTGGGCGTTCGCGACCCATCGCAACTCCGCCTGCAAGCGAAGTGCCGGTGTTGGTGGGATCACTACTCAATAAAATTACTATTAATTAAATTAACACAATTACACTACACGCAAGTACTCACTACAGTCGGTCAACAAAGATGCCACGCTGAGGGGACCGACCCTTAGGCAATTTTATCTACAATACAAATACATATACCTGAAGCGTAGGTACCTAACTCTAAACTACACTCCGTTTGCATCGCCTAACGGCGTGGTTCGGACCACTGATCCGCTAACAAACAACAAAAAAATTATTATTACAATTATTACGGCCGGGCGTGATTCTCGAGACAATCAACCACGCTCTGCTACCAGCAATGTTACGGCCCTGAGTTACCCCGACAAAGGTCACTTGAGCTAGGTCCCATTAATAACCCAATTCGACGAGTAACCGAGGGTCGGGCCACAAATGGCCTATGGATAATTAATTTATAACGGCTAGATACGCAAACATAAAACTTAGCGAATTCCAGAAGTAGGTCGACCACAAGGCGTCGTCAAGGGCAAGTAAATGATATGTGTGAGTGATGTGTGAGAAGTGTGTAATGTAACCTGACGTCTTCTCTTGCGCAATCGCTCCAGAGGACGTTAGCCGCTATCGGAACTAAAGTCCAACGTCACTTAGCACAAATATTATCGGAGGGAACGCGATCTACACCCATATCACAAAGTTTAGTGTTCCACACGAAAGCAAAATTCCTTCGTACAATTTAACTTATTTATTTTAACTTCAATTAAATACACAAGCCACCCGTCGACGCAAATTCATATCAATCAATGCTAAAATAGTCAATCATACCCAAAAAAGCCTCGTTGTCACGTATATTAACGACAAAATACAACAGAATGGAGGCCGTCGTTATTCGACGCAGTAATTCTTATCAAAACCCGCGACCTCTTATCGATACTGTCGTCGCGCAATCGAATGTTCTAGGCTAATCTCGCGATCCCACCGGCGCGGCTTCAGCGCTCAAGGATTCCTGCCGACTGTCTCGCTGGCAGCGCCGTATGCGCATAGCGAGCGCCCCCTTCCCGCACAACGCTAACCGTTCCTCGCTCGGAACTAGCGCCTTGCAATTGTGCGTACACAATTTATAAAATATTTAGCCATTAACGACTTTCAATATCATTGTTTATTCAGTAATTCACTTTTTATTAAAATCTTTCTTTCTTTGACAAGTACTAATAGTCCGTTTTCAAGAAAGTAATCTTCTATTTTAAATGTTAATCGGTAAGAAGAACTCCCTTAATTAAGATTATAAAATGTTTTAAATATGTATAAATGACTTTATAATTCTCACATACAAGAGGTATTTTTTTATATGAAAAGGGTGACAAGCGAGCACACAGTCCACCTGATGGTAAGTGGTTGCTGTGGCCCATAGACATCTACATCTATCTTCGATTACTAATCAAAATGCAGATGCGCTGACTCCCGTGATGACTAAGATGGAATACCTCGTTTCCAGTAAAAAGGGTCTCCGGTTTTCTACACTCACCATACGAAACACAGCAGCATTAAGCTGCTATTTGACGCTGGTATTCCGTGAGAGCGTGGTCCTTCCTCGGTCGAGCCGACCCATTCGTGATACAACTATACAATTAATATAGCTACAGCATGGCTCTACCACTTAAGAACCTGTTAAGTTTAAAAAAATAAAATATGTAAGACTAATTAAATTATAATAGGATTAGTTTAAATTGCTTATACGGGGTTATTTTTCAAAGAGTATTATTATGTGAGAACAGCTATACAGGTCTAGAAAAAAAGACGAATATTACTGTGACCTAAAAGATCTATTGTGATCGCTGTTATGGCTATAGTTCGCTGCTAAGCCCATCTTCAATGAATAGAAGGGGTTGCTTTGCTGTGAGCAATTTCACTTCTTCTGGACGGAGCACATATTTTCCCAGATGAGTGTTACGTTTGCGCATCACGGGTCTGCAATCAGTTAGAATTTGCGGAGGCGTGTCTTCCAGAATGGGCAACTTAAGTGATTTATTGTGCAAAAAAGTATTAAGGGTCAATCTGGCTAGGCTTTCTGAGATTCCACAAAATAGCTCAGGTCTAAATTGTGTACACTTTGAGCCCTCCCGTGCGATTCTTTCGGAAACACATCTCAAGAAAACCCTGTTGTTAAATTTCGAGGCGTTTAGACGGTTCACGCAGTTCCAACTAGCTTTGAGTTGTCCAACCGTCTCTTTTTGGTAAACAGTATTATAACAGTTTTATCAGCATTAGTTGATAAACTGTTACGTTTGCGCATTACGGGTCCGCAATCAGTTAGAATTTGCGGAGGCGTTTCTTCCAGAATGGGCAATTTATTTTTACTCAATCCCAGGGCTTCTGAAGCGAATTTACCATCAAAAAGCCATATTAGGATTTTAGAATGTTTTAAGCCTGGTATTTCAGACAAGATCTTAAGTGATTTATTGTGCAAAAGAGTTATAAGGGTTAATCGGGCTAGGTTTTTTGAGATTCCACAAAATAGCTCGGGTCTAAATTGTGTACACTTTGAGCCCTCCCGTGCAATTCTTTCGGTAACACATCTCAAGAAAACCCTGTCGTTAAATTTCAAAGCGTTTAGACGGTTCACGCAGTTCCAACTAGCCTTGAGTTATCCAACCTTCTCTTTTTGGTAAAGGGTATTATAACAGTTTTATTAACATTAGTTGATAAACTTTTATCCATTGAATACAAGTTACTTATTGTGATTAGGGATCTTTGTATGATTAATAATAAAGAACCGGAAAATGGGTTAAATCTAGTATCTCCAGTGTTTCGGTTTCACTAATAGTGAAGTTACCATCAGGATTTTAAAGAATCTCGATCTCATTAGGTTTAGCTTTTGATGGCATTTTGTGTAGTCTTGCACTGCAAGGCAAAACTCAACTTTCTCTCATAGCTTCCTTCGCGATGCTCTCTTGGATTTCCTAATTTATTTACTTTATTCGGTTAGGGCTGCAATATAAATATCCCACTATTTGGTTATTTTAGCACCATTGAATAGTATTCAAGTCTTTTCCCTAAGCTCTTTTAGCTTAATTCTCCACTAAGGGACTTTTCGTGTTGAGGTCTTGGTTTTGACAAGACAGTTGTCCTTTACGCTGACAACTGACAGCTGTGCACCTTCGCTAATACTTACGTTTACTCTCTCGTCGTTAGCTCCAGACTATTATCAATATATAAAGGTTATCTTTATATATATATGTCTCTGCCACTTGTTAACCAGAGAGACTCCGCCGATGGGTTTTTCAGAGAAAAGGTTACCAGAAACCCATTGTCCTCGTCCCTACGGCGGAGGATTTTCTAGATCTCAGCATGGAGTCACTTATTTTGTGCTCTAAATAGCACAACCTCCTCTTTTGGAGTATCAGCTTTACTGCAGGGCAGATAGGTGATGCCCAGCCGAGACTTAGGAAGTTCGCCCACCGGTATTGTCAAGAGCTCTGCCTCCAGCCAGGATTTTACAAATTCACCCACAATCCAGTCCTGGTTTGCCTTATTTAAGAACGTTACTTTCGGTAACGTTCTTGTTTTGTTCCCAACCTGGTTTGTGAGTGAAACTCGAAAATTTTGGCCCCATTCTCGGCTGCATCCCACAGGCCGTTATAGCTTTGGCTTGTATTAGTGCTCAGTATATCAGCCGCATCTATTCTACGCTCATAGAACTCTGATTGCGAATTCCTACACGTGCGGAGCCAGCTACGGCCCTGCAACTAACCTCCTTCTCCCCCTTTGCCAGCTTTGTCTTTGTTGGACTTTGTTGTTGTTGTTCCTCAAACCGACTTTGTTTTTTTGCCTTCGGAACCGAGGGAGGTTTGGGCAAAGGATTCTCGTCTCAGCGATTCTGGCAGAGAGAGACAGGGCCATTTCGGCTTCTACCTCAGCTGCCATCAGTCTCCTGTATATCTTCAGTGTTGCCCCAATGGACATGTAAGGCCCAGCAAACTTTTTTTTGTCCTTTCCCTGGTACTTTTCCAATTGAAATTCGGCTTCATACGTGCCCTCGACTTCAAGGCTCGTCCTAGGTTGGGGCGTTGTGTTGCGGGGTATTGAAGAGGCTAAAGTAGCCCCTTCCAGACCTACGAACAGTTCTATTGAAGAAAAATTAAATTTTTTAAAATGTCGATTTTTGTCCATTTTGGTCCCATGATTAGCTAGGGAAATATTTGGCCAGCAGAGCCCAAAAAGCACACCAAGGGCAAAGATAAATACTACTGGAATCGCCCTGGTCTCAGGTAGACACCACTTGCAACTGGGCTCCCTCCCAGCCACGCACCTATCGGCACGGTACGCTTAACATCATGGATTGGGTTAGGATAGGAAAAAAGGGGTGGAATAAAGAAAAAAAGAGGATCATCTGAGTGTTTCTGTTCTGTCCTATTGTACCAGACTAAACACAAGAGGTGGCAACCATATGAGGGAAGAGCTCCTCAGACTTCCCCTGGGGATCAACAGGACCTGCGCTCTTCTCCAGAGCCATTCAACAAACTGATCGCCAGACAGGAGAGCCGAATAGTTGTCAATTTAGCACTACTAATAATTTAAAAATGTGAGAACTCTCGCCCGAGTAAAGGCTAACTGAAAACCGAAGTTCAAGGCCCCAAGATCATTTATAATAATTATGACGCGGTTATATCGTAATTGATATATTTGACATTATTTTCTTCTTAAAATATTTCAAAATCAGCTTTTTTATAAAAGTATTAAGTTTCTTTCGACGTGCGGAACTCAATTTTTTTCATTTGGCCCAGAGCAATCTAACAATGGTATAAGGCCTATTTTTCGTAATTGATATATTTGACATTATTTTCTTCTTAAAATATTTCAAAATGAGCTTTTTTATAAAAGTATTAAGTTTCTTTCGACGTGCGGAACTTAATTTTTTTCATTTGGCCCAGAGCAATCTAACAATGGTATAAGGCTTATTTTTCACATTTTATACTGTTTCCTTTCACGAGCTGGGAATTTAAAATAAATGTCTGCGATAACAATGGTTTTGAGGGCTTTTATGGTATTGAATTTTCGTTTTGCATGTTCTGCTATAGACAACAAAAAGCAGGATTTTTTGTGTTCACCATTATTTATTTTATGAATTGCAGGAAACTTTTGCTCTGACGAATGTCGAAGGCTAACAAATACATTTCATCCTTGAACGTTTTGTAACCCTTTGTACATATTATAAAGAATTATCGTGACATTTTTGTAAAAAATTAATTCACAAAAAAAATTGTGACAATATTATTATTTTCTGCTTTATACTAAATTACTTGAAAATTGTTTTCTTATTGTTATTGATTATTACTGGTATTATTTC
Source organism: Parnassius smintheus behrii (assembly GCA_036936625.1). Classification (NCBI taxonomy): domain Eukaryota; kingdom Metazoa; phylum Arthropoda; class Insecta; order Lepidoptera; family Papilionidae; genus Parnassius; species Parnassius smintheus. Next base: position 23,204,592 of record JAUPFT010000008.1, read on the forward strand.
TTTATTTATTGTTAACTATTACTGATTACTCTACTGTTACATTTTCAATATTTACTTAATCAACCCGGTAATTCTGTGTCACTTTGGTAGTAAATAATATTCTGATACACGAAGACGATTGAAACTTGAAGTCATTAAAATATGACAACAAAAATAACAACAAACTAATTCAAAATTACGCTTCAACTGCCAGTAAAGTAAATGCAAAATAAACATTGTGACGCTACATTCGTGTCGGGTTTTCTCGGAAACTACAGGCACATCATCGATACTGAGTACAAAAACTTATTTTCGGTTTCTTATACATTTTTAATTACAATGAAAGTATATGACCTTACGACTTGTGAAAAGAAAGATTTTTTATTATAATACCCATTTCGTGAGCTTAATAGCATCAAACTTTTTTAGGTAAAACTAAAAGAATACTGTTTTGTTTTAACATTCAAGGATGGTAAATTATCTATATGAAATATTCATTACTATGTTAGCGGTCATGACATTGATTGGCCAGTGGGTGAGATTGGAAAAGTTTATCGGATGAAGCTGAAAAATATGAGATGACATTTAGTAGGGTTAAGTTAAGTACGCAGAAAGGGAGAAGAAACACTTAGTCTTTGCCAAGGAGCAGAAAGGATCCTCGTAAGAATGATCTTCATTGATAGAACGTATTATAGAACACACTGCAGTGTTGATAGAGGCACTATAAGTTGTATTGAAGTTCTACAAGAGATATAGCCGATTAATTCTATGAGTTTATGCCACGAGTTTGACACATGACCTCATCAGGTTAAAATTGTAATTTAAGAACGGACTACGCGGCAAACCATCCATACCATCCATACCATCTGGACTCTTTGCGTTCCACCATTGCACGTTTCAAAAGGAGTTTCTTCCGCGTACGACCTCTCTGTGGAATAGTTTACTACCGCCAATTTTTCCGGACCGATACGACCTGGGGATCTTCGAGAAGAGAGCTTACTCCTTTCTAAAGGGCCGGCAATGCACCTGCAATTCCTATGGTGTTAGGCATGTTCATGGTCAGCGGTAATCACTTAATATCAGGTGAACCGTATGCTCGTTTGCCTACTCTTCTATAAAAAAAAGAAAACATTTCCAAGGCCTTTCGTAACATTACCATGGTCCACTTCAAAGTCGTTACTGGGGTCAAACTAATGTTGTAATTGTGTAACGCTATGGCTTTGAGCACAGAAAGCACAGGGAAGCATTTGCCACTAAGTATACGCCATCATCATTATCGTCGTCACATCATTAAACATATTTGCCAGGATTGATAGGCGCGTTGACAACCAGAGCTCTTTCTTTGCTAGATGTTCAGAGGAAGACAATGTGCATCTTCTGGTTTATTTCCTTCTGTCACCTCTAACGACACGTACGGGAAGATATGTGGTAGTGAAAACTTATACACCACCACCACACAGTTCTTTATATCAGACACATGCCATATGATATTGCAAGTAAATACAACCGATGGGGAAGAGAGATTTTCGAATGGCAGTTTCTTACCAGTAAACGAAGTGTAGGGCCGCCCCGCCTAGATGTAGTGAAGACCTGGTAGACATGTACGAAGTCATTGGACACATGTGGCTCGATACCGTGCTTTGTGGGATTAAATCAGACTCAGAGTGTGGCCTATTTTCAGCAGTGGACTTCCGAAGGGCTGTAATAATGATGAAACTTAGTTAGGATAAGCAATATTTGGGAAACTTCATCAGGTTTCTTGTTTTTCAAATACAAAGCCTGCAGACGAGAGACTTCAATCAGTACATCTCGCTTGTACCTATGTATCAAAATATGTACACTGACTATACGGCTACTCTGTAAGCTCATATTAGCAAAGCTGTCAGCTAAAAGATCTATGGGTGAGTTGTCTGGTAGATACAATTCCCAAAGAAGAAAATCACCGGATAACGAAGATTATTTACCTAAATAACTTTCCAAGTTTGTAAACTATGATGAAAATGGACTGTTCTCGCTCGTTATACTGAAGTGACAGCCGTTGAGGTAGGTGTGTTATTGAGTGGAGACCGAACATAGAAAAACGTAATGTAGGTCTTCGCACGTTCCCTACACGGAATAACTAACTGCGCAAAAGTCAATTTTTAAGTTAAAAGAGAACAATCTGTATTTATAAAAAAGTACTTTTAGAGCATGGAGTACTTTAAGATTTAGATATAATCATAAATAATTTAGATAAATATAACAATTGAGACTAAAAATCAATTAAAAAAAATACTTTAACAAACTTTCCGCACTCAGCGACGCGATGTCGTTCCTATTGTAATCAGCCAGGACAATTTATTAAGTGTTATGCATTTAATAATTTGACCTGGACAAATTATTAACTACGTGACCAAAACAAAACAAAACAAAGTCGACATTAATAATAAAAGGACAAAATTTGATCAAAGCAACACCATTAGCCAATTTAATAGAAATGGGTGGAACATTAATCATCACTCTTCGTGACATTGGATTTTGATTACTGTTAAATGTCAGTGTGGATGGAAAAAGCTTTTAGTAGATTCATTCATGTTGAAAACCCATTCATTTTGTAAGGTGTAATAGTATGCAGATATTAATGTATTATGCGTAATAAATAAACTTGTACTTTAACCATGAACGAAAAAAAATATGAAATTTCTTTATGATTATTTCAATATTTATGAGACGTCTGTAAAATAAAATAAAACTTTGTTGGTGAATGTGCTTATTAATATTTGAATATTTTATTACTCCTACAAACAGATTTTTTCATAATGATTTCCTTTACAGCAGAGTATGCACTGAATTAGTGCGAAATGGGTGCCAGCGGTGATCGAACTTGGGTCGTCCGCATGCTGTGAAATATACAGCGAGCGCTTAACCCCAGTTAGAGAAGCTTAAAAAGTAAATAAGCAGCATGGTTGAGCACCATAAAACCCTCTCAGAAACAAGGAGGGACCAACTAAGAGGAAACACATCACATAAGTACATTTGCTTGTGATTTACTGTCTCTAAGAAATTGATGTCAGCAATAAGACCGCCTATTGCCACCACATTCCACCTTATGGTAAGTGGATGCTTTGGTCCATAGACATCTGCATTTATCTTAATTAAGGATCAAAATAAAAAAATGCAGATCATATGCGTCGTTTTCAGTAAAAAGGGTCTCCATTTCTCTACACTCACTTTATGAAACAGAGCCGCATTAAGTTGCTATTTTACACAGGAATTCTGTGAAAGCGTGGTCCTATCCTGGTCGAACTGACTCATTCGTGCTGCAACCACAATATATAGCGAGAGCGTAGCATTATTACGTATAAGACGGCTTAACATTTTAAAATATATATCTTTTAAATAAAACTATTCTTTACGACTTTTAATTCCCGTATATTACCTATAAACCTATTAAATATTACCGACGTTTTGAGCATTTTAAAACACCCATAGTCACTCCAAACATCGGGAATATAAAATAAGTTAATATACGCAATACAATCTTTTAAATCTAGATTTATTTAAATGTGTAGTTTTCGCGTAAATATAAGAAATCTTTACTATATATCTTATAAGGGCTGAAAATTGAAACATACGTATGAATACTGGCATTTTATTACGTCTTTTCAAATGAAAATGTGAAAGCACTTTCTTAAGTTGTCACTAACCATCGTTGAATTATTCGCATTCTAAATTAATAATTTGATATTGGCTTTAAACCTATATAAATCGTAAGCTGTTATTAAGTTCTGTGTTGATGGTCTTATTTAAACTGCGTCGCCTTAATCATTATTGAAACAAAAGGAAAACTGGTTATTATTATAAAGTAAATTAAATTATAATATTATAGTGGTTTGAAGATTGTGTTTGCGTTACCAGTTCCATGTTAAATTTAGTTTAAGTCTTCATTCTACGTTGGATAAATAGTTTTAATATTTAGATTTACCAATATAGATACATAATAAACATTTTATTTTCATAACGATTTCTTATATAAACGCGAACAGTATACATTTTAATGAAACTAATTTTTACTAATTTTATCGCGTTTAATTTAACTTTTTAATTCCCGAAGTTTCGGTTGCTTTACAACACACTCATGGTCACGGGGGGACTGAGGTGTTTGACGTCTTGTTTTCATGATATTTTCTGGTTCATTATGATTTTAGTGGTGTTAGCCTTTTGAAACTAACAGCCTTACGACAGTTTAAAGTGCACGAAAGAGTTATCTAACGCCGTCCGAAGAAGGAGTGGCGGGCACTGGCTCTGACGGCTCACTGGTATCGAATGATGTTCCAGGGACGCCAGTGTACGGTGTGTACGCGGTGTGGAGAAGTATGCGGTGCGCCCATGTGCAGACTCGCTCTATCCTCCATTGTCCTAACAGTGTTTGTGGCACTAGTTGAGTGTGTTGTATTGTGTGACGGACCGGCGAAATTTGGGTCGTCAGAATCTAGCGGAACTGGGGGTTCAATTAAGATGTTGTTGGATCTCCGGAGACTTTCCGTAATGTTTGGGGTCGGGGCGTAGAAGGCTACGATTACCACTAGCGGATTGGATGTGTCTCGGCCCTCTCAAAGTAGCGTCGAGACATTTCCTTAAAATATTCAGAGATTATTGGAAGTTGATGATTTTGGCACGGTTCCAGACATTGCAAATATTTTTCGCAAAGGTCAAAGCGTGATCGAATGTAACCCTTAAGTATTGGGCCATCGTCTTCCATGGGATCTGACGACTAAACAAGTGCTCGTGCCTAAGGATTTTTTCGGATTTAGATTCCGATGATTGAGAGAGGGTTTCGTTTGAAAGTAAATTTCTATACTTTTCTCAGTATCCAGCTCGATATTCCATAAACAAAACCATACACCTAAGCGATTGGCGGCTCTTTGGAGCATTCCTGTGAAAAATCTCTTGCTGTAATGGGTGATGTAAAGTGCCGTGTCATCGGCAAATAGAGCAGTGTGGACATCTGGGTCATTTGATAGCGAAAATGGTAGTTAGTAGGCAAGAAAGGCTCTAACGATGTGAGTGAGCCTATCAGGTTCGTAGAGTTTGTACAGCTTGTAAAGCAAGCCGTCGTACCAGAATTTGTGAAACTTTTTTGTGACGACGAAGAAAAGGGCACCAGTATTAGGTGTTAGTTTACCACTAGAGTGGACGAATGCCTGTAGGATATACTCCGTGAGGCGATGCATTTGATAAGTACACAAGTATTCGGGTCTAAAGTCAAACTGCTCGTGTGAAAGAAGCTTGTTAGCGAAGACGTGGTTACGAAGGCGATTTAGTACGATTCGCTCGAAATCTTTCCCCAGTATGCTAAGGAGAATAATAGGTCTATAGTTGCGTAGATTCCTTGATTCCGGGATTCCTATGACGTCTGAATCTTTTCAAGCGTCCGGGAAGGAGCAGCTGGAGAGAATAGCATTGAAAATAGAAGGAGGCAGAAAAGTGGCGCTGAGAGTGGTTTGATCACTCTGTTGCTAATGCCATAGGGGTCGGATGCTGTATTCTTTTTGAGGATATTGCTTGTTTCTGTGACTTCGTCAACAGTCAAAGGACCTAAGGTCCCGCATATAGATGTAATAGCGCAGACCTACGGTAAACTTGAGCTTCGATCTCTGGAAGATTAGCGGAATTTATGGGTTCGCTATGACGTCAAAGGCAAGAGCGGGGTTTCCTGGTCTAACAAGAGGCAGGATGGATTTAGTCTGTTGTGCTTTCAGAGCTTGACTCAATGGCTAGAAGGCAGTTTGATATGACTCGATATTCTTCAGAAGAGTATCCTACCTGCCCTCTTTTAATTCGACAATGTGCTTTTTCACCTCGTTTTCAAGGTTGAGTAGTCGAAATTTGTTTTCTATCGTGCGATAGTGATCGTAGCATTTTAAGGCCGTTTTTTTACTGTTATCAACTGTCTATAATCTCTCGGAAACTTCTTATGTTGATTTTTCGATATTCTAACCTTACGAGAGTGTTCTTCGACCGTTAAGGTAAGGTGGGCTGATAGGGCGCTACTCGCCTCCTGTGGCGAGTCTATCTCCCCTTTTGTATCCCCTTGTCTGGGATATTTTCTAAGTGCTGGGATGTCGTACAATCGAGTTTAATCTCGAGCTTACACCGGTCTACGATGGTTTTGGTCTGAAGGACCTCACCAGCGGACTAGTCCAGCTGTAACAAGACCAACCTGTGGTCCGAATCTAATTATGGGATCGTCACGATCGATAATATCGACAACGTGACATAGTACTACTACGTCAATATACAAAGTATCGTGTAATTAATGTTATTGGCAAGCGAGTTCTAGGGCAAGTGCTTACAGTTTAGGTCACCAGCTACTGTAACATTAGATCCTAGGTTTAGAAATTTTGCAACATCTGTTTTTAATAATTGCTTAAGTGGCGGTGGGCACGCCGATAAAAGGTTACATGTGGTTGGCCAGAGAGAGCTACTTTACAAATAGAAACTCCTTTGTTAGTTAACGGGAGAACGTCGATCGGTACTCCGTGCGAGCACCTTTTGTAGTAGATCAAGGTACCGTCTCTACGGTTGCTCAACCTATTTTTTTGCAAGATGTAGTTTGCAATCTTAGGATCGTGATGTATAGGCTTCGAGAAGGTCTCTTGCACTAGCATAACGTTTACATCGTGATTGCGCAGGAAAAGCGCGATCTCGTCTGTCTGGTTACAGAGGCGGTTCGCGTTAAATAACGCGAAAATCATAGAGCGTGATTTTATTTTTAGTAGTAGAAGTAGTAGTTGTGAAGTTGTTTTTGCTGTACACCCATTATGGTATTTTAGAGAGGTGTTTAAGAGTACTCGTAAGATCAGATTGCGTCGATGAGTCCTATATACTCAATAGGAGTGTTAAGGTTGTCTTGAGTACTGGTGGCTCCGCGTAATTTGTGGGCCACAGAAGATAATTCAGCAAATTTAATGTTGCTGGTAAAGCCGTAGACTAATGAGAAGGAAAGAGCCGTGTAGGAGGAACTTGGGTTTAAGGGTCTGGGTAGACCGCAGTTTCAGACTTTACCCAAGCATCGAGTTCCATCGTGGAAGGCAAATGAAAGCTTGCACCTTGCGCAAATACCCTGGCATCTGTTTGAAGCAACTTTGTGAAAATCAAAGACGGTGCATGTCAGGGAGCAGGCAGCCGAAAGCGGGATACGATTGATTGACCCGCGCGTCTGTGACGGCTTTTACTTCCGCCCTGTTTTTTTCGCGGTGCTTTGTAGCAGCCGCGATAGTTCGTGTGCGGTTATTAGTGCCGTGGTCACCTATGCACATAACGCATCTCAACTTGACTAGTAGTTTTCGGCCGAGTTGCTAAAAACTAGAGTTACGCGAGCGGAATATGAGGAGAGGGGGTTGTTTAAATGGACGATAGGCTAGGGCTCAGCTGCAGTTAAGGGTACGGCTAGTGGCACAGGCTTAGTCGCGGGGCGTGCGGGCGGTGATAAATACAGCTTAAATGTCAGGGCTGGCTCGACTGAAAAAGTCGATGAGTTCGTCGATCGTAATCGATGACCGATGACATCTTTTCTTAAAATGCTAAGTCTAGATATATATGGCGGCGGGTGTGTTTCAATCAACTTACGGTAGTAAGTTTGAAGGAATTCCAGTGAACATAATATCATTTTAATTGTATCTGCGTAGTGTGTGATACTTTAAGATAATTAAGTTTTCATACGCAGATAGTAAATTATCATCGTATCTGCGTTGTCTGTTACTGTTGTCTACGTACTGTTGTCATTCGCCATAAGATGCAAACTGAATCTTATTGTAAATTATAGATAGAAAAAAATTAGTTAAAGTTACTGAACTTAATTGTTCAATTCTACTCACTTGCAATAGATTGACATATAGCAGCGGTTCGTTTAAAAATGCTTAATGAAGGAACTTTTGTAGTTCGAAATAAACATACAGAAAAGATAAAGGCTATATACATCCAAATGTAGGCACAAACCACCTCTTACTTTTGATAGGACTATATCATCCCGTGGGTGTCATAACAGGCGACAGAGCAAAAAAATCAGGAGATTGGCAAAAGAGACCCTTCATCTCTTAAACAAAAATTTCACAATTTTCGCAATATGGCCGATATAGTTGACGATACTGTTGATGGTTTCCCGGTCGTTCAACAGACGCAGGCTTGGTTTTGGCCTCTTTTATTTAGATTCAAATATCTTCTATTTTAATCGAAATTATTCATAATTTTGAGTTAAATATTACTCTATATTATCTATTCTATTATTTTCTTTAAATTTTCTTCATCAAAAGACTAAACTGCAGCTGCACTCTTCAAACTAAATATGGCAACGTCTAAAAGTTTATATTTTTCTTTACGAAATAGAAAGAATAAGATATTTGTTTTTCTTTATTTTTATTTACAGCTTATAATATAATAAACTAATTAAAATCATAAAATTTACAAGTGTCATACAATATTTTTACACAACACATGTTTTCGAACTTAGGTACAAAGTTCTATCGCTCTGTGAGTCATAAAATGGGTCTCATATTACAGAGCTCTATTGTAAAAAGGTATGATTATTGCTAGCCCATATATTCCTTAGCATTTAAGTATATGATAAAAAGGAGAGAGAAATATTTCAACGGTTAAAATAGCGCGAAATGTGTCTTACTGGTCTGCGCTGGTTTCCCGGCGGGTCCACAGTATCGGCCATCTCGACATCCGTCGGGATACCAGCGCATCCGTCGGGATACCAGCGTGAACAGACGAAGGGTTAACTTTTTATTGCAATAGGAAAAACGAAATATATTATTGTGTTACATGCAAACAAAATATACTGTATATATATTTGTATCAATAAACTATAGTAAACGTCAGGTAATCGAGTAGTAGCCTCATACCAGTTATATAAGTGCAGAGCGCACCCCCTCCCCATAAATAGAGTGTGAAGACCTGATGAGACATGCAAGAAATCGACTGATGTAGGTAGCTTAACCATGTTTTGCATTCGTTTAGCAGTAACCTTATGAAACTTAGAATGTGGTGGTTTAGCACATCAACATCATTCATCATTACAGCCCTTCACAAGTCCACTGCTGAACATAGGCCTCCCTTAAGTTATGCCACAAAGCACGGTCCTGAGCCACCTGCATCCATAAAATTCCCGCACGTCTGAAAAGGTCGTCACGCCATCTAGTGGGGGGTCGACCTTTACTACGCCTACCAGTACGAGGCTGCCACTCGAGAACCTTTCTTCCCCATCGATTATCGGTTCTTCGAGCTATATGGCCGGCCCATTGCCCCTTCAGATTACTAATCCGTTGGGCTATGTCGGTGATGTTATAATTATCGAGTTTAGCACAATAGCTTATAATTCATTATTAACGGTTGTTCGTAACGTTGTTATATAATCCCATTAATACTGTATCAATTATACATGAAAACAACCTACTAAAATAGCAGATGAAATATTTGGAAAAGCTAATAACATTTTACTTTTATGGTAATCAAAACACAAAATTAGTTTACAAATTTCTATTACTGAGCTTCCTAAATTAAACTAACGTTAAAATAAATCATTGTAGACAGTTGAAGATATTTGGAAACAATTTACAACACGTACGAATTAACTTGAGATTCCGCTGGAATGCGACCCCCTTCCCGACTCCCCACACCGCGTCCCGCGCTGGCCGTGCGCGCTCAGTACCAATAGCATTTTTGTTACGGATACGCGTCTCGACTCTAGTTCGATATTTTTGATAATTGTTTGTTGTTTGGTTTGGATACTTGAACGTTATTTTATCTGTTTGTTGTTAATTGCGTAGACGCAATACAGTCTATAACGGCTTCCGATTGGAAGAAAGAAATTAACCATATCGAAAGATCAGAAAATGAATACTGGGAGAGTGATAGACTTGGAGAAATCCAACAGAGAGGATTAATTATATCCCTCGGAGGGGAAGGATCCAGCTCAGAGAGTGAAAGTGAGGACGATCTAATGGACGGAATAGAACCGATCGTATACAGTGACAATGATTAATAAATATAATAATAAATCCTTATTAATATTCCTTACTTCTATTCCTTGATTTTACATAGTTTGTGCTGTTCCGCTTATCCAAGATTGATTCACTTTAACCCTAAGGTTGCCTGGGAGAAATTGCTTTTTAGCAATAAGGTCGCCTGATAAGCTTTGTATTTTTATTGTGTACGAATCTGTAACACTTTTTATAGTGCAATAAAGTGTATAATAAATAAATTAATAATATTATAAATGAGAAAGTGTGTATGTTTATTTCTTTGTCCTTCCTTGACGCGTTAACTAAAAATAATATTATATATATTATAAAAAATAAATATTTAAAATATATAAAAATGGCAACAGTATATATATCACTTATTACTTCACCCCTTGCCAGAACATTTTAATTTGTTTTTATTATCTCATGCAAATCTCAAAAATTTCAATTAAAAAAATATTACGACGCATTATTTTGCACACCGTACATTGACAATTACGTCATCGGCCCAGGTCTCAAGTTAATTCGTACGAGTTATACGAACGCAACGTTCGCAAATCTCTATTACTATATATACTCTCAATGTTTAGCTCCTTAGTACCAAATCCTTTATTTTTGAATAACTTTTATTTATATGGCCAAAATAGTTCATTGACATTGCCTTAGTTACCATTTCAGGAATAATTTGACACAGTCTTCACTGTTCGTAGGAGGATTGGCGAATACATCGGTCCGGCACTGCTCCCCGTCGTTTATCTGGATATTTACATCTGTCAAATACGATGGTACAACACATCTGTCGGAGGATTTCAATAGACTTTTATAATCATCTTTAGATAGAGATAATTCCGCAACTACGTATATAAGCGCGTATTTTGCATGTGGGCAGGAATAACGTGATAATTCAAGCCAAGAAATCTCCCTTAAGATGTTCAGCAGTCCTTTGATGTTGCAAGCAACTTCGGGATGATTAGCCATGTATGAATTGACTTCCAGATATGTCGGCAACACGTGAGCCGCTGTTTCTTCCTGCATGCCCTGCACAGGGGCTATCTATAACACCTATGGTAAATAAAATTTTGTTAAAGGAGCCATGTTCTCGATATCCATTTTTACTATCCTGATCTGTGACTTGTTAAGTCTCATTAGAACCTTGGTTAGACGACTGTTTATATCAGGCAGGCCCTCCCTGGCTTATCTACAGTCTATCAGATTTTGTCAAAGCTGATTGTGTAGATTTTTGAAGTTTCTAAGTACTAGTGAACGAACGTAACGTAGTTATTGGTTCCGGCCCTATAGTGGCCGGAGCCGATCTCCTTCTGGCCACCCATTGCAGATTGATATTGTTGTGCTTACATACCTCATTAAGTCATCTCAGTATCATCGTTCGCCAATCATCTTTCTGAAATGCCAGAAAGTTATACTAGCTTTAGCTTAGTTGACTTTGTTTTCTATGTGTTTTTTCCAGTTTATTCCAGTTAACTTTTTGGGTGCCTTGCACTTACGGCTCAATCCACTCTAAGGTCCGCCCCGCGCTGTGAAACAAAAACCTTTGTAACAGATAAAATATAATAGCTACAGCAAAAACAAAAATATTGAAGAATAGTTAGACGTTTATAGATTGAATTTATCTATTTGAAAAATCGATATTGATAATCTATTATACTTAAAATAAGGTTCAATGTCAATTCCTGAGTGGAAAATAAAAAAAACTTTCCATAAATTTCTTTTGTAAGCATAAAACATAGTAAGTTTAACCAAAACAACACTAAAAAGAAAAAAAATTCATTTCTCTTTAATATGATGCTAATTTCTTTATTTTTAATATTTCTAACTAGCTAAACAAATTAAATCAAAATACATTCTCCTTGCAATTTTGCGGCGGCCTCTTGACAATTTCCCAGTCGTCGCGCGTCGTGCAAATTGAAGAAGATGGCCGTCCGGCTAAGGCTTTCTATACACGATAAGGTTGAATGAAATACGAATAAGTGATAAAATATTTTGGTGATATGTAATTTTGGCTTAAAACGACAAAATTAAAAAAAAACTATTTGCTAAACTGACGTCCCCGAAGAAAAAAGTCGTATTAAACAAAGTAAATTTTGTAGGAGAAACAAAAACTTCGTAATTTGTCGCATTAGTTCCGAGGAATAAATTGTTGACTTTTGAAATAATTAGAACAAAAAATATCATCATAATATTTTAAAAACTGTAAAAATGTGCAAATAGGATTTTCGAAACACGAAACAAGGGTGAAAATGAATCAATACAATCAATATAATATTGAAACAAAAATAAAATACGTAATAACATCAAGCAGTATTAAATATTGAAAACACACTTCCTCGTTTCTAGACACCCTTATTTATAACTTGTTGTAACGTCCCCGGATACCGCACTAGCCATACGAAAAAACCTGAAGAACACATTCCACACTCCTTTGACATTTTAATATATTTTAACTAAAAAGTGCATGAATATGTTTATAAGAAATTTAATCACTATTACTTCACTGAATAACACGTAAATCAATCATAAACAAGACGACTAGCAACTGTGAATTACAAAGACGTCATTGTTTTGGTAACAACAATATTTTGAGGTTCAAATTAGAGCCGACTTAGTACGTGAAACTTTATCGCCTAGGTATAATCACAAAGTACAAATTCTAAAGTTCATTTTGATGTACAATAATCTAAAAAAATAAATAAAAATTAAGTAAAACAATACGAAATACTTACGACATAATCGCTGGTGCTCCGATACAGTTCGTGACAAGTCGACTGAAGTTGTTATTTTTAATTCTATGCACCCAAACAATAAACACTGCTCTCTTCTGTTATTTCTAGTGAAGTATTTCATAGATAATCATTTTTGTCAAGCACAACGTTCATTTATTTCAGCATGTTTAAACCAGATGGAAATATTTACAACGTGTCGTTTTGGATAGTATACTATGCTGGACGGACGACGCCAGATTTTGTTTGGCTACTATACTCTCCACGGACGTGCTAGTGGATTCTTGCCAGATAGCGTAAGGAAAAGTTCATCTGTTCTTTGGGGCTCCGCAGGAGTTTTGCTACTCGTGGCCTCTTGATCATTTTTTCCGTCCAGCTCCTCGTGTTGTCCATATTATTTAAGTTTTAAGAATCCGAATTGGAATTCACACCCCCCCCCCTTCCGGTTTCTCACCCTCCACGGAGCTCGCACCTTTGGGAATGCCCTACTTTATTACTTTACTACAAAAAGAATTTCAGGGGGATATAGGGACGCGAAGTTGGCTCACAGCGCGACATCGGGAGCTCGATCCAGCTGGCAAATAGGGCCGAAAAGCCCCACTGTCCGAATCGAATATACTTACACTTGCTCTGTTAGCTTTACTTTTAGCACCACCCAACTCTTTTCGAGGAGACTAGGTAGCCCCCACATCCCTCGCCTGCGACCCTCTGACGGAACGCTTGGCTATTTCCCTACACTATATACACCAGTGACGATCGGCTCAACCCTACTACTCAGGACTCCTTAGTCCCACCGTACGGTGCTCAAGTGTGCAGGTCCTAGCATAGGTGGGTGTATTAGACCATTGAATAAACTTACTCTCTCCAGCGGAACCACGCCTCCTCTTTTATCCAGACTTGGGACCGGCTGCACCAAAAAGCACATACAGAGTTGATCACATGAATCATAGATTACCATAAAGCTACTTGCATGTATCCTCAGCTTATCACTTCATCTTTGAAGAAACTTTCTCTCTATTGGTTAGCTGTCCTTGGAGATACAGAGCCTGCGAATTGCTACTCTAGTTTTTTGATCTGTTGGACTATGTACTGACACACAGTACACACTCACTGCAGTTACTTTAGTGCTTTGGTTATTCTCGATAAGGATATTGTCATGCAGTAAAACTGCGAGTGTAATAGTGCAGTCCATAGCATGAGAATATGAGTATTCTTATAGGTTATCTGATTATAGATTATAAAAGATTACCATTTTTTATAGGACAGGGTGACAAACATGCACACAGTCCACCTGATGGTAAGTGGTTGCTGTGACCCAAAAGCATCTACATCTATCCTCGAATACGAATCAATACGCAGATGCGTTGTCACACGTGAGGACTACGATGGAACACCTCGTTTCCAGTCAAAAGGGTCTTTGGTTCTATACACTCACCATACGAAACACAGCAGCATTAAGCTACTATTTAACGCTGGTATTCTGTGAGAACGTAATCCTTCCCTGTTCGAACCGACCCATTCGTGCTACAACTAATAGTACAGTTGCAGCATGGCTCTACCACGTATAAACTACCATACTGATAATATGTAACGCAGTTATGGAGTGATTCCCAAAAACAAAAAAGTTTTACAATCGCACTGCAGATCTAAGTACCCGTTGAAAATATTGAAATTATCGCGAATAGCTGACTTTATAACTCAATAAAGTTAGGATAGTAAATAAGGTACTAAATATATTGATTTAGTACTCCAGTATTTTACGTCCCAACCAACCACTGACTCTATCCCATTCCTTTCTGCAAAATTTTTTTACTCAAACTCAAAATATGCCTCTGATTTTAACAAAACCATCATCTCGAAGAAGAATTTAGTCCTGTGATTGCAAAAAATAAATGTTAGCGACGTACAATGGTAGAGGCTTCTGGACATGTCCAGTAGTGAACTTTTACTGGCAAATGTAAAAAGAAGATTGGCAGTTTTGAGTACTTTTTCTGCTTCAGTTTGTTTTGTGTTTTACTGTAAAATATTTAAATAAGTAAATTTAGTGGCGATTATCTTCTTCTTGCGGACTTAATATATTTTAAAATATTTTATTCTTTATGCATGCAGGTTTCCGCCACCGGGATTATGGCAAATAGGCACCTAAAACTAAAATTTAATATTTTTATGGTTGCCGGTGTTCGTCAAACTAGGGTTTCTCGCGCACTGTGAAATTTATGACTAGCACAAAACCTATCTTTGCCTCGCTAACACAAAAGCTATCACAGCACGGCACAATTGTCACGGATCCATAAATGCGAGGAATTTTAAAATCATTACTAATTCACGTGTTACGATCCAAGAAAGTTAAAATTTTAGGAGTGATTCACGACAGTAGTCAAAATGTGGATTCGAATTCACGACTTTTAAGTCGCGGTCTCTCAACCATTTAGGCTATTATAACTTATATTTTATTCTCAAAAACTTTTCAAAAGCTTTCATAACTAAACCTCATAAAAATACAAAATTTGTCATGTCATCGTATTGGACATGATGGAAAATGTTATATAAATTCAAAAATTACCGACTCGAAATAACTCATGAAAAAGTGTCTGTTATTATTAGAAATAATTTAAAGTATAGATGTATATAATATTGAAAACAATAGAATGTAAAAATGAACATAAAGGTAACCTATCATTGAAACCTATTTTTTGTGAATGCCTTGTCTTTCAAAGGTTTAAACGTCCTAAATAAGGATTTACAGACTGATTTTTTTAACTTTTCCTTCATTTTAATTTAGAGAATCGTTATTAATGGGACCTGAAATCTTGGTGTGGGATTATTTTTATGTCAAAAAAGTCCATCTAGATAGGTACCACACTCTTACATATTTTGCCGCCAAATAGCAGTTTTTACATTGCCATGGTCTGGACTGAAAGGTATAGAGAGAAGTATAATTAAAAGCTTTGAGGCATTCCACCTTAGTTCTCAATAGTAGCAGTACATTTGCGGCCTTCCTTGTTGCAAAATGGCTGCGGATGTCCATGGCCTGCAGAAATCACTTGCCGTTTGAAGAACTGTAGGTTAATTTGTCTCATCAATAAAAAAAACTTCTTAATGAAGCCGGTTTCTGAAAAAGGTTTTATTACCTAGATCACAAAAATAAACAATAGACAGGTAATCTCATTTTACAGGTGTTACGCACGAAGATTCGCGTACGTACGCAGGCATGCACATACTCACGCACTCATACCATATCCACAATATTACAAGCAAAACGACAAGCACACACGTACTCATACCGTATTCTCAACATTAGGTAGTTATCAAAAACCACGATTTTTGAAGTTACTGTGTAATATTACTGAAATCGGAATTGATAAGTCGAATATAAATGTATATGAAGACAAAATCAGTAATTTGCGGTTCGCATTAAAACCTATTTCGAGTTCGATTTGAATTTACAATAACATATTAAATTTGTTTAGACTATACAAATGGAGACAAAATATTAAACGCAAATTTAGATATTAATAATGCGCAATGTATAATATTAAGCGCATTATTAATATCTAAATTTAAAGCAGGATATACACAGACTTCGAGCTATTTTAATAGAAGAGTATATTACTGTAATTATTAAATACAAACTATTTGTAAATACCTTTTAAATTAAATGTTTTTAACTGTATAAAAATTATGACATAATGAAAAATTAAAAATTCTTTCACTCTAGGCGGCATCAAACAATTTGGACAAGAGATTATATAAATCCGTATTACGCAGTTCTCTTTTCAGAGAGAAATTGATATGAACTTTTCCCAACAGTAATGATAACGGTTGCCATTGTTTTACTTTTTATGGCTTGGATACAATCCCTGTACAATGGGACGCATAATATTGTATTCCACAACCAATTTGCGTTTAATATTTTATCTCCATTTGCATAGTCTAAACATATTTGACATATTATTGTAAATTCAAATCGAACTCGAAATAGGTTTTAATGCGAACCGCAAATAATTGATTTTGTCTTCATATACATTTACATTTGACTTATCAATTACAATTTCAGTAATATTACACAGTGATTTCAAAAATCATGTTTTTTGATAACTACTTACAGATATTGCAAAATAAAATAAAATAAAATATGTATTATAATATGTACAATTTTGTCTCAAATGTTTGTGTTATTATCATGCAATATGTTCTTAAATAAATCCAATATTAATAACACTACCAATTACAAAAGGAAAGGTCTCGTTCTTCACCTCACACCCGTGACAATTACTGGCCCCCGTCGGGGGCACACCTCGTTGGGTTCGGGAAACAACGCTATGGACGTGACCCCTGAATAAGACGTTTGACTTTAAACCTGATAAATAAAAGGCGTGCGCCGAGTACAGGCATTTATTTGGACTGTCGACGGAAATACAATGCGCGCTTACCGGCTAAAACTCCCTACTACATTTTATAATATGCAACACCTCCACCCTTATTTTGTACTATACATAATGACCAAGAACGTAAGTTATACTTAAACATAATTATTTTATATTGTTACAAATATTCTACCTAAGAAAATAATATCAATGAAACTACTACTCAAATAAATATTACATACAATTTCTCTGTTTCAATTATTACTTGTAACCATCATCTATACCATATCGTCTGACTGGTTTACATACACGGCGAACACCACGCGATTCATTAGTGACATTGTTGTTCGAGCCATGATTATCTATTTCCTGCACATTGGGCACGTTAGACGTTGGCAAAGTTGCCGTTAATACTGTGTCAGTGTCATCGGTTGGGTTTGGCGATGCGCCCTCCGGTACGGCCGCACTTGGCCTGTAAACTGGCTCGTCGGACTGTTTGTCGTTGTTTACTGGAAACATAAGCGAAGGGCGGAATCGTTTTACAGGTGATTCGCGTAATGTGTGACTGTTACGATTGTTATTATTATTAAGTGTTAAGTTTACTATTTTGGTTAAATCGTTTGACACTCTTCGCTTTAGTTGGTCGATATGTCTGTGTTGCTCGGTTCCAGTGATAGATCTGACTTTGTAATCCGTACTACCTGTCCTTTATATTATTGTCCCTGCCGTCCACTTATCAACGCCGCGATAGTCTCTAAACCAGACCTTCTCATCTGCCGCAAATTGTCTAATCGCTCCCTCAGCTGATGTTTCTGCTCACTTCTGCCGAGCTTTTACTAATTCTTTCTGATCGGGTTTCAAACAATCTAAACGCATGCGTAAATTACGCCCTATGCACATTTTTGCAGGACTTTCACCGGTTGTGTAGTGTGGTGTATTTCTATAAGCTAATAGGAATCTACATAAAGACGTTTGTATGTCTGTTCTACACTTAATTGCTTTTTTATTATTACGATTACACATTTTAACGGCATTTTCCGCCGCCTCATTCGAAGCCGTGTGATATGGGGCTGAAAAAAATTGTTCAATTCCGTTGGAACTTAAAAATTGTCTGAACTCGTTACTGAAAAATGGAGGACTGTTATCACTAACCGCTTGTTTCGGTAAACCGAATCTCGCCCACATTTCTCGCAACTCCTTTATAACAGCTTTCGCTATAGTGCTATTCATTTTAATTGCCTCTATCCACTTTGAATGAGCATCCACTACAATAAGGAAAGTTTGTCCCGCTATTGGCCCCAAAAAATCTATGTGTATCCTGGTCCTTGGGCGGCTGGCTATGGCCATGAGCGCGGTGCGTGCGCTGGAGGGGCGATAGCTATCGCTGCGCACACGGTGCAGGCACGGCACGCTGCTTCTACAGCCTCGTCTATGCCCGGCTACCACACATAGCTCCGAGCCAGCGCCTTCGTTTTTACTACCACCATATGCCCCTCATGAAGCTCCGTAATAACTTTATCCCTGCAAGAGTCTGGAATAACGACCCTATGTCCCCACATTACACAATATAGTTCCATGTACAACTCATTTTTCTGTTAATATATGGTTTTAATTCTCTCATTTCGACGTCATTCGGCCAACCGTCATTAAAATAATATCTGACTACTCTGCTTAATATAATATCCGACGCCGTTTCTTTTTTTAATTTATGTGAATCCAATAGTAACGCTTCTGAAGCAAAATGTAAATATGTTTTTACTGGGGTGTCTAATTCTTCCTTAGAAACCCCTTCCTTATGCTCACTAATCAACCTAGACAAAACATCTGCTGTATTTTTGTCCGTGCGAATGTATTCTATATTAAAATCGTAAGCGGATAACTTAATAGCCCAGCGTTGTAGTCAACTAGCCACCGTGTTGGGAATACCCGCCTGCGGTCCAAAGATTGTGACTAAGGCCGGCTCCACACGTTGGTCCCAACGCTCGTACCAACGTTGGACTGCGAGTTCGGTGAGGCGTACACACGTTGGCTAATAAACTAGTTCTGTCCCGTCAGGGCCAATGTGAAGATGTCCGATACAGAAATCGAAACTGCTCTGAGCGCTTTTGTAGTACTGAGTGCACATTTATATTTGTTACTGAGAAAAAATAAAAAGCCACGTCAAAGAAGATGGTGGATGACGACACATCATAAAACACGGAATCAGTGAGTAAAGATCTTGTTATACACTCCATTTTAAATATTCTAATAACATCAACAACAAACTATAATTATATCAGCAGTTGTTTACAGGAGCTGTAATATTAAATTTCTTTTTGATTCTATATTTACATTTTCTTTCTTTTTTAGGTATGATGGAACCCGATTATTGAATAATTTGATTCAAGAGCCATCAGGACAGTTTGATAACTTTTGTCGTATGTCTTCGATAGATTTCAAATACCTTCTACAGTTGATTGGACCAAGAATAAAAAAGCAAGATACAGTATTCAGAGACTCAATACCAACCAAAGTACGCCTTGCTGTGACACTTAGATTTTTAGCGACTGGTGATTCATTCAAAAGTCTTCATTACCTATTTAAGATTTCTCCTCAAGTCATATCGTTGATCGTGCCGGAAGTATGTAAAGCACTATGTGAGGCATTGCGTTCTTTTGTAAAAGTAAGTATTTTTGTATATTTTGTAAAATAAAACCATAATAATAATAATCAAAAACACGTTTATTGAGAAAAATAATTAGAGAAAGCAATCGAGTCCTTGCATTAGCATTCAATTCTTATTTTGTATCTGAGAAAGAGTAAATGCCTGAGAGATAATATCATTTGATATAATTGTCACCTTTGGAGTAGATGTGGTGGAGGTGGATGAACCTGTCACATATTCTACTTGGCTATGATTTGGTGATACAACTGTATAATCACTATAATCATCAGCAACGTGATATGACGGGCTTGGCATCACTTGAGGCGAAGGGGATGTTATAGGTGCATAACGTACGGAATCTCGGGTAGACATATCGTACGCCAACATTTGTGATGAAGGGGACGGTGTAGGTGTAAAACGCACGGAATCCGGGGTAGACCTTACGTACGAGTAAGTGCTGCTACGAGCAGGGCTATTAATATTTAAGTAAGACTCATTTCGCTTCTGATAAATAAGTTCGTCTATATCGTGCATTATAACCTCCCTTTGTCGCTCATTAAATTTTTTAATTTTTTTGGCCAGTAGTTGACAGTATAAACCTACCTCGTCCACTTCAGTTCGTGGTCGGTCGGAGAGATTTTTTAGGAAATTTACAGCTGTCTTAATCTGAGCTCGTACTTCCGTGACTTCTGATTCTCGCCGTTTTTTGGCTGACGTGGAACTTCTATTTTGAATGCTGCCTTCATTAGAAAAGCTTCTATCTTGATTGCTGTCTTTATTAGGAAACTCCATAGTCTAAAAATTCAAACACAACAAGTAAATTTCAACCCTTATTTAAATTATTAACTATTACCTACACTGATATTTTTTTTCTGTTTTAGATGCCACAAAATGAACACGAGTGGCTTGAGATTGCTCGAGAATTTGAAATAAAATGGCAATTTCCACATTGTTTGGGCGCTATCGATGGGAAACACATTAAAATACAGTCACCCATTAATAGTGGATCAGAGTTCTATAACTATAAACACAATTTCAGTATAATATTACTAGCGGTAGCTGATAGTGACTACAACTTTTTATTTGCTGACGTAGGAACACATGGACGTATGAGTGACGGTGGAGTTTTTAATGATAGCATGCTTTATAACAAAATATATGGACCTGATTCCTTTTTTCCGCAAGACGCTCCTTTACCTGATCGACATCTTCCTGTGCCCTATGTTTTTGTGGCAGATGGAGCTTTTGCATTATCTAAAAGGATCATGAAACCTTTTCCTGGTACACCGCCAGTTGGCTCACAAAATAGAAAATTCAACAGTCGACTATCAAGGGCTCGTGTTGTGATTGAATGTGCATTTGGAATAATGACATCGGTATTTGGAGTGTTAAAAACCAATATATTACTACAACCCGAAAAAGCATCTATTATAACACTCACTTGCGTTGTACTTCATAATTTTTTGAAAAAGAGTCAGCACTCCTACCGTATGTATATGCCGGAAGGTAATATAGATAATGTTTTAGAAGAGCAACAATTAAGATCACTAGATCAAGTACCAATTAGAACAACAGAAAATGCTAGAGAAATACGTAATGAATATGCATCATACTTTTATTCACACTAAATAAAAAATCTACCGACCTACAAAATTATTATGTAGATTTAGGTACACAGAGCCACAGGTCAGATGTATCTATGTAACAGTTGCACTACGAAAACATCTTTTAATACGTAGGGCATAAAGGCGCGCTCAAGGTCATCATGTTACGTCTAGCCTGTGGTTCAGTGTACCTACCTACCCAGGTGATTTTTTCGAAATAAACAACTAAGTGCTTTAGATTAAGTATGTAATTTAGCACAGTTTGTGATTTTATCTATGTAAATAAATAAAGTAAAAATTAATCAATGTTTATCTTACCTCTGTGTTAATAGTAACTGTATCTGATTTATCATAAATCGGAGCAAGAAACCTATCCATGAGCTCATAAGCGAACCAATTTGGTTTAAAAATATCATCTGTTGATGATCCAGATCGAGTAGAGTCACTAATTTTCTTTCTGTAAAGGCGATATGTGCTCATTAATGATTCTCGCTTTTTTTTTAAATCTTCAATTGAGAAATTCATTCCCATATTCTGTTGAATGGTGCGCCATGCATCAGCTAATAAATTTTTATTCTTATGATCCTTTCGAGTTGCGTCCCATATTATTGGATGTGCTTTATAAAGTTCAATAAATTCTATGACTTTTTCAATCGTCCATTCCGGTGGCGATTTTGTGGATGAGGAAGCCATTCTCGCTTGATGTACGCACTTGCTGCGTGTTGCAACAGAACTGAGCAAAGTGCCAACGTGTGGACAGATCGCGAGCGTTGGCGCAGATTCCTTTGATGAAACCGACACGAGCCGGCCAACTACCAACGCTCGCCCCAACGTTGGGACCAATGCCATTTTCTAGATCCACACGTTGGACGAGTAGCGTTGGGACCTATATTGGGGCCAACGTGTGGAGCCGGGGTAACGGTTTATGGTCGGTACGTAAAGTGAACTTTCTACCAAATAAATATTGATGGAATTTGTCCATTGCAAATACTATCGCGAGGGCTTCATTATGAATCTGACTATAGTGTTGTTCAGTGGAGGTGAGCGCGCGCGACGCATACGCCACCACCCGCTCGCCACCGCCGGCGGGCGCGCGCTGCGCCAGCACCGCGCCGAGCCCACGCGAGGTGGCATCGCATGTTACTATGCTCTCCGACGACATATCAAAATGTGTCAACACTTCCGCAATACACAAAAGCATTTTAATTTTATAAAAACACTTTGTATGTGACATTGTCCATCTCGAATTATTAAAAAAGGGTAAATTTTTTAATAAGTCATAAAGAGGGGTAATATGAGTACTTAAATTTTTTATAAATTTCCCATAGAAATTAACCATGCCTAAAAATGATTTTAATTCCGATATATTAGTTGGATGTGGCATACCTAAAATAGGCTTTAACTTTTCCGGGTTGACTCGAACACCCTTGTTATCTATTATGAATCCTAAATATTTTACTTGGGGAGCCATAAACTTACATTTTTCTTTTTTTTTTTTTAATGTTAGTTTCCAAGATACTAAATACTTGTTCTATACGTTTTAAGTGCGAATCCCACGATTTACTTTTTATTAGTATGTCGTCGTAAAACACAACCACGTCCGGCACATGTTTAAAGAGATTTATCATTATCTTTTGAAAAATTCCGAGACTAGAAGCGAGACCATACACTAGGCGGTTGTATTTGAATAGTCCTCTTTGCGTATTAATAACAGTGTAGTTTCTAGACGTTTTATTTAAAATTAACTGATTATGTGCTTGTAAAAGATCTAGCTTGGTGAAGTAACGATTACCACTCAAACCACTAAATAAATCTTCTACTTTTGGAACCGGGTACCTATCGACCAACAAAGCTTTGTTCAGTGTCACCATTGATTTATATAACCCTAGATCAGTAATAATCGCGTCAAAGCGTTGCCACTGCACATATGGCCAAAGCCATATGCCTAGCTAAAGTGAGTTCATTGTTCAATGTGACGCCGACAGAGTTGAGCCGCGACAAAAATGGGTAAATGTGTAGTAAAGAATGCTATTCAAGGTCACAAAAACGTAATAAATCAAGCATCACTTTCAACACATAATTTTTAGTTCTTGTTTTCATATAAAAGTAAAAAACCTCAAATAATTAAATATAATTATCGAATATTGTCATTTAGGTTCAATGTTGCCACTTTTCCGCATTTGTGATTCTCCTACATTAATGGGAGACTATATAATTAATGGAGTAAGTTAATTTTTACCTCTGATTTTAAATATTTTGGAAATTATAATAAAAACTACGTTTTAACTTTCATACAAAATAATTAATTATTCTTATTTTAGTTTATTCATCAATTATCTATTAAATATATTTTATTACCTATTTTATATTAAAAATTTTATATTATTTATAATTTCCTATAAATTTTATATTAATTATATTTTATTAAATACCTATTTTATATTGTTTGATTTATTAGAACCATAAAAATACGTTTTATTTCATCATTATGTTTACTTCTATTCATCCGATAAGCTTTGTATCCCTTTTTTTCTCAGGGGACGTAATAAAGATTTTAAAATAAAATATATTTTTTTTATATTAAAAACAATTAACTGTAGCTTAAAAAACTCATTTTTATTGCGTATTTTAGGTAAAATTTCATATAGTAAGCCACACCAACCCGCCATTGCATGTTTGTGTGTCTATCTTTATCTAATCTTACGACGACGATATTGTTTTCGAAACTTGTGTAAGTGAGATAGATATATGTTTACTTAAAATTGTTATTAGTTTCAAAGCTACGTCGTCGCGTTTGGATAGTGGTTACACTTTTTTCGACGCGTGGTAATGTGGTTTGCTCCTCTAGTGTTGTATAACTCAATGAGTGTCACCTTATAATCCGCGCACAGCCGTATTCCGCCGTCCGCCTTCCTCGCTATAACCAACGGCGTGGCCCAGTCCGAACGGTCCACCAGCAGCAGTATACTTGCCCATTGTGCCGTCAAATAGATTCTCATGCCTGGAGATAATATCATTACGCGAGTTATTATTACATGGTACCATGTTATGTATTTCTGTAAACTTACTTAGATTAGGTATTTCTATACGCAATTCAGACAGCCACTGTCTCCCTAATAAACTAGTGCTACCCTTATTTAATACATATAAATCTAACTGTTTTACATTATTATTATACGCAACATTTGTCTCCAAGTACCCTATCGGATAAATAGCTGAACCATCGTAAAATTTTAATTTTAATTTACACATTTTTAAAGGTAACTCCTTAAATAATTTAATGTATGTTGAATAACTAATACAAGGTAATGCCGACCCTGTATCGACTTCCATTTTAAAGGTTTATTATTTATAATTATGTTCATACACACCGGTCTATACTTTGCTAAAGACATCTGATACATCGGTTCCTCGCCATCATCAGACGCTTTCTGATCATCCTCAGAGACGTCACCCATCGCCGGCCCGCTCAACCAGTGCGCCGCACCGGCCGCAGCATGGGTGCCCGCGCTAGCGCTCGCTCGAGCAGACATCCGCATACCGCATGCCGCCGCCGGCCCCGCCCCGCGGCGCTGCTTCCCGCCGTCCGCGCTGTGGCCGAGCGCGCCACCTCTGCGTGACCTTCCTCGCGCACCGTTTGAATTTGAATTATCCGATGTCATACGACGATCGAATTCCTTCTTCATGCATACTCTTCGCAAATGGCCTTTTTTCCACATTAACTGCATTCAAAATTTTTATACCTGCAGTTTTGTGAGCTATGTTCGTCGCCACCGCACGCTGAACAATTTCTGTTTCCTAACTTATGTATCTTCTCGCTAAGTTCCCGGTCCGGATCTTGTTCCCGCGAGCCCTCCACAGCTCCCACATCCCGCTCGGCTGCCTCTAGGGTGTTAGCTAACTGTAGCGCTTTTTTATAATCAAGATCATTTTCTGCAAGTAACCTCTGTCGAATAAAATCACTCCGCAGACCGCACACAAGCTGATCTCGTAGGTTTTCCTCTAAGTTAGTTTTAAACTTGCAATATTTAGCCATCTTTTTCAAGTCACCCACGTAGTTCGCTATCGATTCGCCTGCTATTTGCCGTCTTTGACGAAATCTGTACCGTTCTGCCAGAATTGATGGTGTCGGTTGCAGATGTGCACGCAGTAGATCCACCGCAGTCGCATACGATAGGCTTGACGGCTTCTTAGGACTCGCCTACGTAGACAACAATTTGTATGTTTCTTCACCGATGAGCGCGATTAAAGTTGGTAACTTTAAATCGTCCGTTATTTTTTTAACCACAAAATACATTTCTAACCGATACATATGCTGACCAGTTGCCGGTTTTCACATCAAAGTCCTTGATTTTGCCTACAGACATTGTTCGACTATTGTCTACGAAACGATCAAACAAAATTGTTCCACACCGAACCAAGTTTTATCCTCGTCGCCACTGATAAATAAAAAGCGTGCGCCGAGTACAGGCATTTATTTGGACTGACGACTAAATCTCCCAACTAAATTTTATAATATGCAACAAAACCTTAACCGTTCTCTTAAAAGAAAGTGGTTGAAATAAGATTACGGGTCCTAAAGGAATGGTCAGGTTCTTGGAGTTAGTCATGCACTTAGTGGACTGTATGTTCCCTTACTGCCCCACTTTTAGGGTGGACGCTGAAGGAGTCTTCAAATAAAGCAGTAATTGTTCATAAATGTCCCTTGAAAATTCAATACTGATATTTCACTACTTTCATTTTACTTTCCCTAATTTCGTTTGTTTTCTTGATTTGTAACTTTTTTAGCAAATTGAGTAACTTACTAACCTACCCCGGAAGCTAAATCATAAGAGGAACCGCGTGCGCAAAGTCATATTAAATTAATTTAATCGATAATTTTCACAAGCATATTGCCATTTATTAACCCACATCTTTATTACCCATGACAATACTTAGTCAGGTCATAAATTCTGTCAAAACCTAATTATTTAAAAAAAAAATTGAATAACTGCTTGGTAGATGAACTTCACCAATTTTAAAAAATATAACGTTTAGGCTTGCCGAAAATCAATTTAATTTTCATTCATTTTCAAATATGGAGTGATCGAAGGAAGAAGATAGAGTAGCGGTTGTCGCGTTGCACCGCTGTGGTTACGCGCCGAAAGAGATTTTCAATATTCTACAAAAATTTAAAATAACCCTATGATTTGTTTATCACACTATCAAACGATTCACTGAAGATTCATGCTTCAAAGATCGTAGGAAGACCGGCCGACCTCGTATAGTTACGACATTTTACCATCGAAGAAAGTTATAATAAACAAAATGATACAGCGTATGGCCACAGCAGTGAAAAGCCAGCACAGGTATTCCGAGGGTTCAACGAGCACATTATCCTTCGTCACTAAGGGTTTGGCTTGGAGTCTCATATTCAGGCTTAACTGAGGTTTTTTCTATGAAAAAGTTATAAAAGCTAGAAGAGCTGTATTCTTAATTTATTTTCGGTCCATGCAACTTGACTAGTATGTTTTTTTTTAAATATGCATTTTAAATATTCACTGCATTCACAGCCGTAATGTATACCTCTTTGCCCCTGTCTGCCCCTGTTTTCCCAACGACACCTCTTTATTAGAGTATCTGTGCAGAATTTTATGATGTACCATATGACATCCATCTGTACCACACTTTCGCGCTACACTACGACCACCCATGGTAGGGTGATAGACACTGAAAACATATATATTAACTTTCTGAATCGCCTCCCATTTCTCGCAGTTTTCCATAATTTTAACTTACAACATTTCTCTACGGAGTGCTTTTTGTCGCAGGTAACACACTTGCATATTACCCGACTTGTAGGTCTTGAGTATCTTGATTCATCGTAACCATTGTGCCTCTTATTTTCTTTACGTTCGCGACGCTTACAAAATGGCAAAATTTTTATATATGATATTTATATAAAAATTTAATCACAATACCGAGCTTCTCTATGTAAATATTGTGGTTGATGAAACCAACCATAACGCGGCTACCGAAAGTGCCGATATTTCTGCCATCTACCGCCAGCTTTGGAATTCTCTTCACATTCTAAATTTCGGATAGAATGAGCATTTCAACCCTACGGAATCTTCTTTCAAGCTCATTTATAATTTTATCCGATTCATATAATGTGAGCAACAATGATTATACGGCTTCCTTAGCGGTGCCTCTTAATGCTTTCCTAAGACGTGCCATATTTTGCATGCCTGAAAAATGTTCATGTGTGTCCTCAAACACCTTCTTGAAAATTATTCATTCACCCGCATCTCCATACAAGACCAGTAGATCGTATAAATGCACTTCAGATTAAAGTGCGGAACCTACCCCTCTTTTGTGTAGGTAATAACTGGCTAATATATTTTATCATTTATGTGTATAATTACGCCAGGAACTTGCTCAATATATCGAAAAACCAGAAAAATCTGGAATAGTTATCTTAAATTTATGAAAATTAGTTTTCCAATTTCGCAAACCGCCTAAAATTCGTCTACGTATCTTCCTTTGATCTTTTAACCTCATGCAGTTACAGACTTAAGTGTTATTACGGCCAAGATTGCGCTGGAACTTGACGCTTGTTGATAAATGCTGCTCTGCGCCGGCGTTGTGCTTCCTTCTTTCACTTATTGAACAAAATAAGGCCACCATTGGGCATGCCCCTGCGAGAAGAGAACGAAAGTGAAGGAAGGTTGTACCGGCTAATAAACTTACTAACACAAATGCAAATGTGTGTTTTTGGCCCAACCAATATTATAAGTTTTTAGACAAATAAATCATTTTTTCATAATAATTTCATTCTTCATTTTCTAAAAATATACATACTTTTTTATATTTTTATTCAATATTTGAAAATTTTAAAGACGTCCCATTGCCTCCTCTTAAAGATATTTTGGAAGTAATAAAGTAAAATACGTCACATGTCATGGAAATATATTATCCATTAGACATGCAGGTTTTCCTCGATGTATTCGTTCATCACAAAACACTTGTTGAACTTAATAAATATGCAATGGAAATTTTACTAATATTTGCAGCGAGCGCTTAGCCCATGAGATAAATGGGCTCTTTCATTTTTTTTTGGGATTAGCCCATGAGATAAATGGGCTCTCTCAAAACAATTGAATATGATTCTAAACAAACATGCTTTCACTTACAAAACATTAGAAACTCATATTACTTTATGTTTTTCTAACTTTTAACTAAATCTTTCGGATGTTAAAACTTACTCTAATTTACAACAATTTTTAATTCTGTTTTCTATCCAATTGAAACAGTTGATCACAATTTCAATAAAAAGGCAGCAAATTGGCAGTAGTCAAGCTAATGAGCAAACTTCGCATCCACCAAGAATGCGCAATTGGGCTATTCGTCTACTTTTAGAAATTGACTTTTCCTTACTTAATAAAAATCAGGATTAGGTATTTGAAAAAATTAAGCAAAAATATTATTAAAAATGGATGTGTTAAGAGAGAATTGTTCAATTAACGTTAATTGACAGATGAGGTATTGGTGACCAGTTGGTAGTAGAAAAGCCACAAAAAGTTATTAAATGCAAATTTTACAGCTCTAATCCCCTCAAGCTGCCTATATTGTGTGGAAAATTACTGTCTCAGATATCAAAGAAAAAATTAACGGTTGCAAAGCAAATGTTCAAATATTTTTTAAACTATGTCATAACAGTAATATGCTTTAAACTATCCGTCAAAAAAGGAAACTTGTGTGAGAAAACAGCAATTCCATATTGAACAAAACTAACTTAACTTCGTAAAATTAGAATTTTTTAGGTGTAGTAGTATTAAAAGAAAAATAAGGAAACATTAACATAATTGCATAGTTAGGGACCCAATACAAGTTGAATATACTTCTACTACGATAAATCAAATTAATTGTTCCATTACTTGTTAAATTGCTATTTAACGAGAGTTTGCTAAATTTTATTTGACAAATGGTATTGATTGCTATAAGCGGTACTTCTTATACAAAATTAACTACATATTATTAAAGACCAATAGAACAGCAGAGAGAGGAGTTATTTTATAACCGGAATTTCGTTTAAGTTGGTTAAATTAATGATTACTATATTATAACATTAAAACTTAAATGGCAGATGAAATAATACAAATACTGACTCTTTTCATTAAGCTTTTTTGCATATTTCTTTCGTTTGTTGCATTATTTTGGCATATATTTTATTTTATTTGCAGTTACCTATGAGCTGTACTGACCACTACTACCTTTAGAGAAACTGCAGTACCAGCCTACCTACCGAGCGTGGCAACAGTGGGAAAAATCTCCACTATATGTCAATACGTTGGGGAGGCATATTCTGTTTAGAAGGAGATTTTCAATGTCTATATATGTATGTATATCTTATGGATGGATCTTTTGATAAATGTAACCCAATTATTCGGCCATAGGCCTTGTGATTGCGTTGTAGGATTTATTACGTGGTAGATCTATGCTGTAGCTATATTACGGTTGTAGCACGAATGGGCACAACTAGGAAAAGCCCACGCTCTGAATACCAGTGTAAAATAGCAGCTTGATGCTACTGTGTTTCATATGATACTTGTGGAGAACCGGGGACCTTTTTTACTAGAAACTAGGTATTAAATTATTGTTCATAGGGGTGACAATGCATTGGCATTTAGATTCTTAATTGAGGATAGATGTAGATGTCCATAATCCACAGAATTGAAATAGCATAAGGTAGACTTTGTGCTAGTTTTTAACCTTTATTGCATAAATAATTATGATTTCTTCCAATAGAACGTGCTGTAACTATATACCTTATAGAAAATATAAAATACTTAGACTAGCGACGTGACGGGTAGCATCGTCAAAATGTGCAAAATGTCGGTTTTTTCCGTCGCCAATCTGCCTGCGAAGCGTTACGACTAAAGCAAGTCCTCCCCAAAACGGGAGAGGCACACATCCAACTGTGAACTTATAAGGGTTTTATAAAGAAGAAGAAAAAAGAATAATCCAGTGATTCTTCTTCTTTTTTCTTCTTCTTTATAGGCCTGTCATAGCCTAGTCCATCAAACAGAAGGGTCCACTAATAGTAGGTGAAGTTTATTTGAGTGGCGAGTTGAATGAGTTACCGACCGCACGTGTGTATACTTGAGATTAAGTTTAAAAATCATATCATACAGTAGTAACAGTATTTGTGCAGTAAACTATATATCGGTGTGATCCTTACAAAATTACCTATCGGTTTGTGTATGTGACGGTTCATAATTCCAAGTTATAGTGCGGAAATAAACGTTAAATAACTTCAACAATTGTGTTTCTGTGCTTTAACAATAGATTCATGCCGTGAAAGTTAAACCGGTCACCCGACCTACACCTGCCTAGTGTCTTTTATGCTTTTATTGGCTATTTTCGCTGCATTAGCAGTTGGTCGCTTGGCGTAGCGGTTCAACGTAGTGACATCATGTATCAACGGGGGATCTAGTGCCAATCCGTAAAGCTTCTTGCACTTTTTTTTGTTCTTTTTTACATTTTGCTGTTTATTAGCTTATTTACGTTTTTTTTTCTTTTTTGGCATTTGTTTGTTCAAATATAAGTATAACGATTATGCCGAATAAAATTGATTGTGCTGGTTGTCGTAACCCAATTGTGGCAAAGAAACATCTTCAATGAAGTAGGTGTCAACAGCCCTACGACCTCCAATGTGCAAACATTAAATTGAGCCAATTTAATAGCATGCCAGAAGATCAGAGGGCTAAATGTAAATGTTTGGTATGTATTAGTAAACAGCCAAAAACCGATAACACAGATATCCCGGTACGTGTGGGCGTAGAAGGGGTCAATAGAAATAGAGGTGCAGCAGCGGTGAGTCCTCAAGACTTATTAGACGACGACAGAGCGCAGAGTGAAACTATGCCAGCAAAAGATCTGCAACTGCTTATAATGTAGGTACGTCAATTCAAAGAAGAAATGAAAGCTACACGTCTCCAAATGGAATTACTGAATGGCACTTTGGCTGCTCTGGCGCTCAGAATTGATGAATCCGATAAGAAAATTGAAATGCTGGAAGCCCGTGTGGATCTTCTGGAAGATTGTCATGCTGATAGTAGTACGTTGACCAACGTTCGTTCTTTACTGGATACAATTGAGCAACTTAAGTGTGATTTGAATGAGCATGATCAGGATTTATTGTGTAATGATATGAAGATCACTGGCATCCCTGAAGAGAAGGGTGAAAACTTAATACACATTGTCACCACTTTGGCCGTGAAGTTGGGTGTCAAGCTTTCTGAGAATGATTTAGTCAGCGCCACACGTGTGAGTAGGGTAAATGTGTCCTCGGAAACTGTGCCGGAGTCACGTCCTAGGCCTATAGTTATGAAGCTCGGCAGACGCGCTCTTAAGGATCAAGTGTTGATGGCGACTCGCGTTCGTCACGACATCACTACCGAAGGCACTGGTTTACCGGCTCCGCACCGTCGATTCTACGTTAATGAGAAACTGACGAAAGTCAACCGGCGACTTTTTTGGCAAGCTCGTGAACTCGGAAGTAAACTGGGCTGGCGGTACATATGGACAAGGAAAGGCAGGATATACGCACGCCGGCACCAGGGAGCAGAGACCCCGCGTCAGCGTATTTGTACGGAGAGGGACTTGAGCTGGGTTTTTGGGGTTGATTCCATTAGTACATCTCTCATCAAAAATGATTAACTACATCTGAATTTTTAATATTTATATGGTATTACTTTAATATATATTTGTTCCATAAATCTATTACCATTTGCTAAACAATATTATTTATGTAGTACCCACTTGCTACTTGTTAGCTGTGTCTTCTTCTGGTTGTTTTCTAATAGGCTTAATATTATAGTCATTGCATTTTCATCAGTTTTGTATAATAATCTTAGCATTTTAAAATCATTAAATATAAATAAAATGCAATGGAACGTAACATATACTTTGCTAAGTGATTTGTATAACTTGTATGATGAAGTTCATAACATATTTTCAACTTTCTTTTATCTTAATTATGTATTAATATATGTGCCTTATTTGTCATTAACATACGGGTGTTGTGTGGGCGTTCTTGCAGTGACAATAGTTAACCAAAATTGAGAAAAAATACAGCACAATATGACATGTCCATCTCAAAACATTCTTATTGCACTTATCCTGCGTTCCCACTCACTTAGTGGGCAGTGTTCTTATAACAATAATTTGTTATTTTACTTTATAATAAAATTACAGTCAAAGCTATTTAAGTTAGGTCTTTATAATGCGGGATCACTGAATACAGGACATGATCATTTTCTTATTGCTATGGACCGTTATAGACCAGATATAGTTGCGATTAACGAATCATGGATCCAAAATGGGCAAGTGGCTCGTGTGCAGGCCGTGCCCGGCTACCGACTTCGAGTCACTCCGCGCCCGCTACACATGCGCGGTGGCCGATGGGGGGGGGGGGGGGTTGGACATGCTTTTTATATTAAACTCGACGTTAACGTGAGATATTTGATTAGACCTAATGTGCAAATTAAGCAGATGTGGTTATCGACTAGGGTCAATGGTTATAGTGTTGCTATAGGGATTGCGTACAGACCACAATGGATCAATATAGATATATTTATTGACGCTTTAACTGACTCCATTAATTATTTTTCAAAGGATGATTTTATTGTATTGTTGGGAGATTTTAACATTAACATGCTTGTGGAAAGTAATAGTAGTACTGTCAAACTTACTCAATTCCTTGATTACATGAACTTCCGTCAGGTTATTAGTGAGGCGACTCATTACATAGCGTATACTGAGACTCTGATAGATCTTGTTTGTACGAATGCACCAGTTCGTGATGTCACTGTCATCAATATGATGGATTCCAATGGACACGCAATGGTTAATGTTACATTATCGTTAAAAATGTTAAAATACCAACTAGAACTTTCAGTTTCAGGCCAATTAATAAAATAAATCTAAATGAATTCAAAAATGATATATATGCAATCAGCTGGAACGATGTAATTAAGTTACCTTCAGTGGATATGACGGTGGAAAAATTTAATTCAATGATTTGTCTTTCTTTGATAAGCATGCAGCAGTAAAAATCATAACTCTAAAACCAAAATATTCACTGCCCTGGGTAATCGATGTCTGTAAAATGATGATCGATGAGCGTTATATGGCTTACGATATCTATAGAAAATCCGGATCAGACGAACATAAAAAATATTACAAGGAGCTAAAAAGTCTAGTGTAACAAGTATTGCAGGACAAAAGCGGGCCTACTTAAATAGTTTAGTTAATTTTCAAGCTAAACATAGCAAAACATTTTGGAAACATTTGAAGGAAAAAATTTTGGCTGACCTCTTGAAAGACAAACCCTTGCCTTCCTATTTCAATGACCTAAACAAAATTAACGATCATTTCTTGAATATTCCGGGAGACAATGTAGTTTACATTGCAGATATAATATTTTTTGATCATAACAAATTCCATACAGTGGTATTTAAATTAGCTCTCATAGAATCAACAGATATTTCTAAATATATAATGTCCATAAAATCGAATGCTGTTGGACACGATGGAATTAGCAGAGATATGATATTACTCTCTCTTCCTTGCACTCAGGATACAATCACGGCTATAATTAATAAGTCAATTATGACAGGTATAGTTCCTGATAAGTGGAAGGAGGAACTAGTGACCCCAATACACAAAAATGAAAACCCGATCGAATCAAAAGATCTTAGGACCATCAGCATTTTGCCATTCCATGCGAAACTGCTGAAAAAAGCTATTTGCGAACAGTTGACGAAATTTGTTGAAACGACCAACATCTTGCCTCATATACAATCTGGGTTTCGCAAAGGACGTGCCACATCGACTGCTTTACTCGATGTCACAGACAATATATTAGCTGAACAGGATTCTGGACACAGTACGATTCTAACGCTATTAGACTATTCCCGCGCTTCAATAATATTCCTACGTGACATAATTACACTACAATAATATTAACGTGCAAAAATAGTTTTTTCCTTATTTCTTTCTGATTGTACTGTTGTGCTCATTTTCTTCTCGTCGCCTCGAGGGTAATAGCTGAAAATCTGTGTTTTCTCTCTGAGCAATATGAATCGCTGAGCTATGACCCATTTGTTTAACTGCAACACACATGTATATTTAGATCATAAGTTTATGTATATCTTCTTTCCATAATACCTTGATTGTATATCTAGTTTAATCACTGAATTTACGAAAAGAAAGCTTAAAAGTATATTTCTCCTAATATCTTTAACTTGGTTGTGCTGAATTTACCCACATATACATAATATATTGGGCACGCTTTGATTAACTAGTTGCTATAACATGACTGCCGATTATAATATATGCCCAGGCTTGATTCTGGGGTCGAGATAAAAATTTGTAATGGATTTTCTTGTAAAGTAATTTTTAATAGCAGACCAGAAAGTTGAAAGTTCCTCCCAATCCTCGCATGTAGACGTTTTAGATCACCATTCATTGATATGAAGGTGAGCGAATAGGGAGTGCACTCGTATTTCAGAAAACACTCCTCTAATATATAATAGAATCCTATTATTTGCAAATGTAACCAAAATTCGGGTCTGGAGAACATTATTATCATCGTGAACGGTTACACGAGTGGCTGTATTAGCACCTTAATTTGTTAATTTAAAGCTGCCTGTATTTGATAACTTTCGAAACTTTTGCGAAATCGCAAAATCGTCCAGCGAAATTTGAGAAAGGATTGGCCATAAAAATTATGTGTATTGCTAGTCGAGACAACGGTTCACATTTTTTATTATAAGTTCATCATATAATCCCATTAAAAAGTCAGAAATATCACAAGCTCACGTTAACAACTAGAATGTCGTCTAAATAGTTACATTTAAAACTTCACCTCTCTCTCTCAAATAAAAAATAAACCTATTAAACATAAATTAAAGAATAATTAAAATCAGTTAACAACTGACGAAGATATCAAGTAACATATATTGAATCGAAAAATCAAAACAAAAAAAAACATACTGTCGAATTCAGACGCTTTTTTAAGTTTGATAAAAATACGATATGGATACTATGTATGCAGTAAATTACGATATAAACGCTATGCATGAATTTCTTGACAGAAAATCTCAAAGATTTTTGAGACCTCACAACCAGCAATCGTGAAATTTAACACATTTCTAAAAGTGAAAAAGTGAATAATGAGTGGCTGGCTTATTTGCACAAAGTTGACAATATTGGCTATAAAGGGAAGGAGTAGTGATAGTAGCATGTTACTTGCTTTAAAATTAATATATTAATGTTCTTTGATTAATTTATTATTGTCTTTTTATTTGCAACCTTTTAATATTTTAGTAAAACATAAAATTTTACTTTGTAATAAAATATATTACTTGTCTTTGGAAAATGTATGGACGTTTAGAATTAAGCAAAAAAATTTAAAACAAATTTTCAACAAGAAAATATTTAGCAGTATGAAAGTTTTTGATGATAAATTGAGGCTGTAAAACTTGGAGGTAATTTCGTTTCTGTAGACCGCAAGTTATTTTGCAGTATATTGCGAGGAACGTCACGTACATTTTGATGAATGTGCATACATATATTCTGAGAATAGTAGAGTACACTATAAAAATAACCTTTTCGCGCCAAGTGGAATACTTTTTGTACAGTACTAAGTTTTACTCTTTAGTAGCTTAAAAATAATGCTGTAGAACTCCTTTTAAAATGGATATTTAGCCGGTTAAGTTTGAACTAAAAAAAGTACCAGGTGCTACATCTTTAGTCCATCCAATTTAGTACCTACCAGCTTCGTTTCGATTATTGAAACGAAGATGGTAGGTACTAAATTGGATTATTTAATATTTAACATAACTTTCATACACACACACACACACACACACACACACACACACACACACGCAGCTTACTTATGGTTGCGTAATTTTTATTCTTTGCGTGTTTCTAATGACTGTATTATGGCAATATCACGTAATGATACTTGATATTTTATCTATGGTGTACTTAAACCCCTTATTAATTAATTTAGTGACAGTATTCAATTTATATATTACAATACCAATCATCTGTGTCAAATGATATTGCGGTCACAAGCAACAAAATCTTATGAGATTAATACCTAGGTTTTTCTTTTTAAAATTATTATTGTTAAACTTTTACTACGACTAATAAGCACAATAATAGTTTTAAACTTTTTATCAGAATGTTTGTGGTTTACGTTCCAAAACTAATGTTTTTTTTTTTAACAATGTTTATACATCGGATATTGACATAGCACTTATTACTGAGTGGTGGTTATGCGACGGCATTCTCGACACTGAGCTCTGCAGCTGAGACAGGTATGATCTGTTCCGTCGTGACCGTGGGACGCTAGGCGGAAGAGTGATGGTCGCTTGCGCATCTAGGCTTGGGGCGTGCAGGTATACTGACCTTGACCGTGAAGATCTCGAATGCATTTGTATGACTATACCAGCGCATGCAATCAATTGTCAGCACGATTTAAATATTATTTGCACCTATATTCCTCCAAACCGAGCATTTTCAACACGAATTATTAAACTTGTTGAATTACTGACGTTCTTATTCAATTCTCAACCTAATGACTACTTTATTATAGCCGGTGATTTTAACCTATCCTGTATTAATGACTTCTTATATTTACGCGAACACTATACATTGATTTAAACTACTTTTACGGATTTTATCGCGTTTATTTATGTTATTTTTACTACCCGACGTTTTGGGTGCTGGACGTTTCGGTGGCTGGGTGGACGCGATAAAATCCGTAAAAGTAGCTTGAATCTATCCTGTATTGATTGGAATATTGAATACTCAACAATATTAAAAAAGGGATGTGAGCAAAATCAAAATTCAGCAACTGAATTATTAGACTTAATACCTTAATATGGTTTATCTCAATATAATTACTTCCAGAATGCATTCGGAAATGTAATAGATTTAGTATTTTCCAACGTGCCTATAATAATTGACAAAAGTCTATGTCCATTAGTCAATGAGGATGTGTGTCATCCAGCGATAGAGATGTGTGTTACAGATATACATATATCGATACCTCCAACAAAACCATGTAATAACAAAAAATATTTAGTAAGCAGATTACCACAAGATAAATTATATTTTTCTGATTGTGTTGGTCATTTTTAGATTCGCGATAGTATAGTATACTCTTATAAAATTAATAAAATAAAAAGCTAAGTATCACCTCTCTGGAAAAAATTCAATAATCCAGAAGATTATGCCTCTTTTTCCACAACACGATCTAAGGTTAAGAAACTCGAAAAAGAATGCTATTTCTCTCATATTAAATTATATCAAGATAAAATTAATTCATCGCCTAAATTATATTGGAGTTACAAAAAATCAAAAAGAAAGAACCGATTTAATTATCCTCATGTAATGCAGTTGCTATAATGTCGATAATGAATTTGAGATCTGTAATGCTTTTAATTAATTTTTTAGCAGAAATTTTAGCACAAAAATATTTGAAGAGAGAATGACTGGCTATTTTATAATAAGTGGTACACACATCTCAATTGTCGAGACAATGAAATTCCTAAAAACCCTTAATTGTTCCAAAAGTGCTGGTTTTGAAGAAATTCCTCCCCTTTTCTTTGCCGAATGTGCGAAGTCGTTGGCAAGTCCCACAACAGTAATATTTAATGGATGTTTTTAAGAACAATACGTTCCAAAAATTTGGAAAACTGCCAATATTGTACCAATCCATAAAAAGGGATCAAAAACAGTCATTGAGAATTATAGGCCAATATCAGTACTGAACGTGTTGAATAGTCCGTAGGCAAATATACGAATTATTCGAAATATTCCTTCCCAACAACATGGCTTTGTACGTGGTCGCTCAACCTGCACCAATCTTTCCGTCTTTAGCAACGATGTTCTTAGAGGGATGGATAATGGCCTCCAAAAAAATGCTATGTATACGGACTTTAAAAATACTTTTGACCACGTTGATCATATCATCTTTCAAGAAAGCTCCAGGAGCTAGAAATACGTAGAAACCTTTTCAGATGGATGGAATCGTATCTGCGTAATCACTGACAGGCAGTCGTTGTTGCTGTATATCACTCAAATGTTGTGGACGTTCCATCTGGTGTCCCATAAGGCTCAATATTGGGGCCCTTGCTGTGAACGGTATACTTATATAATGTGGGCACCTGTTTTCATTCTGCTAAGTTTCTGATATACACTGATGACATGAAAATCTACGTCTACATAAAATCTGAATCAGATACTTATAAGCTACATAACGACTTATATCGGTTCTGCAGCTACTGCCGTGATAACCGTACTAGCGTGAATGTATCGAAATGTTTCCGACTTAGCTTTACTTGCAAAAGGATGAAGTTTATAACTCAATACTATTTGAACAACGTTCCTTTAGAAAAAACTGAATTCAAAGACCTCGGAGTAGTCTTTGATTCAAAATGATTATGACTGATCATATCTCTGCAATAGTTGCAAAGGCTTATACAAATCTAAGCTTTGTAATACAAGTTTGTCAACCTTTCTTAGACATAGAATGTATAAAGATTTTATACTATTCTTATGTCCGTAGCATCCTAGAATATTGTAGTATTGTGTGAAACCCAAATTATATAACGTACATACAAGAAATTGAACGAATACAGAGAAAACTTAACGTCTTGAATTTTCGATGTCAAAATAAAACAAAAAATTATACAGAATCATGTAATGTTTATAAATAAATCAGTTGAAAGATCGCCACTCTCTACTCCAGATGATATTTCTTCATGGTATCTGCAGTAACAAAATTGATAGCCCCGAATTAATTTCCTGTACTTTACAACTACGAGCACCTACTAAGCGCACTAGACATACTCTGTTATTTAATGTTCCTTGAAGTAACTCAAATTATGCACAGAATTCTGTAATATGTCGCATACTTAATATCTACAATAAATAATTCAACTGACTTCTTCTACCAAAACAAACCAGTCTTTAAAAAAAGATATAATTATAACATGAAGTAAGAAATTATAACAAACACACATACAAATCACGCACTCTACTTCTCTTTCTCTCTCTCTCTCTCTCTCTCTCTCTCACACACACACACACACACACACACACACACACATGCGCACACACACACATACACACAAATATACGCACGCAAATGTGTCAATCATTATATGTGATGTAAATTTTATTTATGTTATTTATTATTGTATAGTCAGACAGTTGTTGTGTTATATCCTTTTTTGTCTCTATTTATTGTCTCTTTATTTTTTGTGAAACTTATTTTTGAAATAACTTTAATATTTCCAAGTACTTTACGTTTTATTTTATATTTTATTTTTACAAATTTGTGATATTGTTGATTGTAATATTATTAATTATAAACAATAACAAGCGGTAGTATGGACATTTATATAAAGTAAGAACCTGTTATTGGCATTATGGATTATATGAGAAGTTCTGTTAATATATAACGTGCTGTTTTCAATGATCAATAAGAAAATACGATATCATTACAAATAAGAAACAAATACTACAGACTAATAACTTGCAACAGTATTTCGTGTATTTTTGGGAAATAATGAAGAAAATCCATCATGTCAGTAAATCCATCATACCGTTGAATTATATTCATTTATTTAACACTTTTTTACAGTAAAGGTACAAACGGCGGACTTAATGAATTTTCTAGCAGACAATCGGAAAGTTATTAGGAGATGTAAAAAAAAAACTATTTAAAAAGGCAAAAGTGATTAGGCCACTGTTTAGCTAAATCAAAGAGCTCTTTACCTCAAATCAACTCTTGTCTCTCTATTTTATTTTTATTGTTATGTAGAATAAGGGAGATAAGCGAGCACACAGCCCACCTGACTAAAATGGGATGCCGCGTATATTGTGAAAGAGTTATCCGGTTCCCTACACTCACCATACGAAACACTGCAGCACTGAGCTGCTATTTTACACTGTTACTCAATTATAATAGACAAACAAAAACACTTATTAGTAGACAAATAAGGTGAAATGAAATAAACTTATTTCATCGACGTAAGGAAATAAGATTTCGTTAGTCAAATGATTTTTTTAATTCTACTACATAGTTTCCTCTGGCTGGAGAAGAAACAGCTGTAGAAACTCCGACAATATCCTTTCTTTGTCATTTTAAGGCTGAATTTTCAATCATGAGATAATACTTGTTTTTGGGAAAAATATAACCTGACTAAAAAAACTACTATTTTATTCATACTACAGTAGTATGAATAAAATAGTAATTTTTTGTTTTACTTGTTTATTTCTAAAGAAAGAAAAATTGCTTACGGAAATTTATAAAATATAATTTAATATATTTTTAACTTAATATTACAACATAATAATTTGAGGAACCTTTTAAATATTTTCTTGGCCACGGGACGCCTTATCTGTCTAGAGGTCCATATGGGCAGGTAACTATTTCTATTTCTGTCATCGAATAGTAGTAATTGCACTGATGTGTTCCTATCTGAAGGGCATAGAGAGGCCATATAACTACAAGCTGTGAGGCATTTCACCTTAGTCTTCAAAAGTAACAACAAATCGTAGCCATTTGTGTTTGAATTTGGCTGCAGTTGTCCATAGATTACAGTAGTTATCTACTATCAGATGGATTATAAGTTTATTTGTCACTTCACTTTTATGCATATTCTACAACTTCCTAAATCTTAACATCAACAAACTTCTGCAATAAATTAGCCACCGCAGAAGATTTTTAATATATTCGCTTAAAGTTTTCAAAAGTACAACGTGTTGTTTTCCTGGTTCAATTCGACGCACCAAAATATATATACAACAAATTTCTGTAACAACGTTAAAATATCTTTATACTACTAAACTTCTAATTACAGCTAATCAGCGAGAAAACGCAGTCTTTTCAAAATTTCAAAAATTTTAATATGATTATTTAGTTATAAATACTGTTATTCATTTTTTCCATGAGGTAATTAACAAAATATTAAATAACACAATTAAGTCGATTAAATCTTATCTAATACCAATGTCGACCTAGTAAAAGATGCAGGAAGCCGATGGTTGCAGGTGACTGTGGACCGTGCCTAGTGGAATTTCATGGGTGAGGCCTATGCTCAATACTGGATTTGTGAACGGTTGTAATGGTGATGACGATGATAACACCAATGACGAACATGTAAATGTCATCTAAATCTATCAAATTATCGTGAAGAGTTTGGTCTCCTTTTTAATAATTCCATTATATAAAATTTAGACATTGGCCCAATAAGA
The DNA here is from genome assembly GCA_036936625.1 of Parnassius smintheus behrii. Lineage (NCBI taxonomy): Eukaryota > Metazoa > Arthropoda > Insecta > Lepidoptera > Papilionidae > Parnassius > Parnassius smintheus. Next base: position 23,246,256 of record JAUPFT010000008.1, read on the forward strand.
ACGTGAAATGATAAATACATCTTCTTACTACACTGAAAAAGTTTTGAGATATGCAAAAAGTATTCTAGATACAAACAGTGGTAGAACCACGCAGCAACATGTGCTGTTACACGTATGGGCCGGCTCAAACCGCTGTGGTACCACGACCTCACAGAAGACCGGAGTGAAGTAGAAGCAAAGCTTGTGAGTAAAGCTACTCTCGGTGGGTAAAGCTCACTGCGGAGTTAAAAATAACACTACCCCAGGAGGGTACCAGCACCTCCGGTGGTGGAGAATCCCTCGCTGAGCACCCACGCCTAAACTCTCCTACACTTCCTGAGCATTGGTGCTCAGGCTGTCTCTCGTATTCTGGGGGGGGGGGGGCGAAATGCCGCTCGAGACTAAACCTGCTCGGGGCGAATGGAGCAATACGTCAAAAGCGACCCGCTGACACGCTATCCGTGGATTTCTGCAACATCAGGGGACTTCATTCAAACCTTAGCGCCGTCCACTACCATCTGGAAACGGCGAAGCCGACCTTGCTCTTTCTTTTATAGCGGTAAAACCAAGACAGACCGACTGATCGGCCACGTCATGATTGCTGCTGACTCCGTGCTACAACAGGTCCAATCCGCAGAGATCGTGATACTTGGTGATTTTAACGCCCACCATGCTGAATGGCTTGGTTCTCATTTTACCGATGATGCAGGTATATCTGTTTATGACTTTGCTTTGGCATATCGTCTGACACAACTGGTTACCTCACCTACGCGGATCTCAGATGTGGAATATCATGTAACTTCCCTGTTGGACCTTCTGCTGACCTCTCATACGGATGAATAGCTGGTCTCCGTTAATGCCCCTCTTGGCTCCTCGGACCATTATTTAATCCGGAGTACAGTGCCACCCATGCTCCCATCGCGGTTGCGTGCTGCAGGTTGCGCTATGTATGGCATTATGGATCAGTCGATTAGGACGGGATGCAAACTTTTTTTGCACTCTACCCTTGGAGGCGGGTTTTCTTCTCGCCGAATGATCCCAGCGTTGTTGCTAATTCTGTCGCTGATGTAGTGCTACATAGAATGGAGGATAAATGGATTTATTCCATCATCTGTGGTACCTGTCGGAGGCAGAACCCAGCCTTGGTTTGCTCGCTGCTGCAAAATTGCATTAAATCATAAGCAGGATTGTTATCGGGCTCGAGCATCGATGTCTTGGAATGTAAATACCAGCGTTCTTAAGAAGAAGTATAATTCTGCTTCCAGGTCCTTCAAAAGTGTCATTCAGGCAAGGCAGGGCAAACTCAGAGCACATCGGGATCACGTGCATTCTGGTCTCGTGCCAAGGCTGTCCAAGGGAACTTCTGCCAGCCATCTCTTCCCGATCTTGACCCGATTACCAACAAATTAGTTCATAGCTCGATTATTTAAATGAACAATTTTGCCTATCGTGCGAGTCGAGTATTTTATTCATGTTCCCTACAATAAAACAAAGTGGCAACCACATTGGTGGTAATCGGGTTGCGAGCTACTGGCGAGTGACGGTCTTAGGAGCGGTGGTGAGAAAACCCCCCGCGCTTCTTCAACTTTCTTTCTTTTCTTTCTTTCAACTAGTTTGGTGGTAATCGGGTTGCGAGCTATTGGCGAGTGACGGCCTTAGGCACGGTGGTGAGAAAATCCCCCGCGCTTCTCGTACTCCCCGCGAACACTCTCGGTGCTGTCGTAACGTTGCCGACACTTACTAATAATGTGTAATGCAGGGTTTCAAATTCAATATAGTACTGTGACCACTTGTTCTAAGAAAACCTCTGTCCTGAGAAGAACTAGCAAGAAACCCAGCGAGAAATTTCTTTTAAATAGAATTAATTTAAATAATATCACTTCATATAATCATGAAATACATAACTAATCAACTATAAATTGTACCGAGGCTAATTTATTTATTATTTTATGCTTTCATGCACAAAAGTACAAAAGTACATGTGGCGGACTTAATTCCATAAGGCATTCTCTCCCAGTCAACCATTAGGCTAAACAGAGATAGACATTATGGAGGCGCTGAAGCAATAATGAAATAGAGAGGATAAATGTATGTATATATATATATATATATATATATATATATATATATACAATAGGTTCGTTTAAATATTATCTATGTCAAAACAAACATGAAATATATACGAAAAAAAGAACTGAGTTAATTCAAACCTGCAACGATTTAATTATATACTTACGGACTTGATTTTTAAAGACGAATTTCTTGGGAGCTTTTTTAATATCAAGAGGGATATCGTTCCAGAGTCTGATGGCCATGAGGGCGAAAGAGTGAGACAAATTACAAGTACAGTGTAAAGGAGTGAGTAACTTAAGATTGGCCGAGGAAAGGAGAGAAAAATTATGAGAATCTCCCAGGTATTGAAATTTAGATTTCAGATATTCGGAAGTACATGGATCGTTCAAAATTGAGAAAAGGGTGCAAAGTATTCTAACATATCTGCGCTGACGGATAGGCAGCCAGTTTAGCTGTGTACGAAAGGAAGATACATGGTCGTATTTACGAAGATCATAAATGTATCTGTTGCAATTGTTAAGCAGACGATCAAATGTATTAAGATGAAGTTGAGACAGGTCTGAGCAACACACATCGACATAATCAATAATCGGTACAATAAGTGATTGGACAAGTAAAATCTTGGTATTGGTGGGAAGAAAGTTTTTGAATCGATATAGAGTTCGCAAAGTTCCAGTAGTTTTGCGATTCACCTCCTGTATATGTTTGTTCCATGTTAAGCAACCATCGATGTAAAGACCAAGGTTCTTTACATTACTAGAGAATTGTATGACATTATTATTTAAACATAATTGATGGTAGGGTAGGAATATCTAGTTTAGATAATAATCTTGAGCTACCTAAGATTATCGTCTGGAATTTAGATGGGTTCACTTTTATGCCATACACAGTAGACCATTCTAAGATATATTTCAAATCGTCATTTAACAGTGAGATAGCACTTAGGATATTTTAAGGTTCCACTTGAACATATAACTGGCGTCAGCATACAAATGGTAAGAGCTCTTGAGATTTAGTGTGATGAGATTTATAAAAATGAAAAACAGAAGAGGAGAGATAATACCTATATATATTGTAGATGCTCGTGTGTCCCGCTCTATTTATTAACATTCTCGTTAATAAATAGAGCGGGTTTGCTGGCGGGATGTTAACTGGAGAGCATACAATAGCAGTTAGATGAGCAATAAATAACACTTCTTGAGAGTTTCTTCTTATTTATTTTCTTGATTCCTTATGTTTTACCACAAAAATTGCCCGTTTTTTGTAGGCAGCTGTGACCAATCAGAATTAAGAAAATTTGCACGCGGCACTATGAATTTGCACATGACCCATCTACCAATCAGAGCACAGAACAACCTTTTCTAAGAGAAGTTTAAAATTTTCTTTAATAAGTGTGGTAAAACATACCTTATAACATTTTTATTTATTCCTGGCAATAGATATGACTTATCTCTATTATTTCGAATATAAAACATTCATAAAACCTTTAATTTATAATGATTTCTTATATTTACGCGAACACTACACATTGAAATAATACTAGTTTTTACGGAATTTATCGCGTATATTTAACTTTTTAATACCCGACGTTTCGAGAGCTTTACAGCACCCATGGTCACGGGAAGGACTGAGATGTTTAACGTCCAGATGTCATAGTTAACCGCGGTTACCATAGATTAAAATTTAACTTTTGTTCCGATCTACACAGTATGTACTTATGGTATCATGACGCCTTGCAGTTGTATGCTTGGGTTGGGATTTAATTTTATTTATTATAGGATCCCAAGCAGATGGTAGCACCCAGCCGTCTTCTCTATTGAAATTAGGGTGTTTTTTGATTTCAATAGCCTCGCGAATCATCCTTGGAAGGAATCGGTGTTCTTTAGCGAGGATTTGTGGTCTATCAAATCTGATGTAGTGACGGGGGCGATCCTGTACATGTTCACAGACTGCAGACTTCCCGGAGCGTCGATTCTTCACATCAGCTATATGTTCTTTGACGCGGGTTTTAATTGATCTTTTAGTTTGTCCTATGTAGGAGAGACCACATTCACAATCAAGCTTGTAAACTCCTGCATCTTGCAGAGGGACGTTACACTTGACTGATGGTAAAAACTGACCAATCTTCTTCGGCGGCTTGAAGTATGTTTTGATGGAAGCGCGCTTCAAGATGTAGCCAATCTTGTCAGTGACTCCTCTAACATATGGCAGTACAGCAGGTACACGCTCGACTGTGGCCGGCATCACTCGTTCTCTGTGACGTAGGCGCGGGACCCGAAGCTTGTTGTCATGCAAAACTTGCTTGACGTGTTGGAGCTCGGCAGCCAGGTGTTTACTGTCACAGATCCCTCGTGCTCTCTGAAACAAAGATTTACCCACGGTAGCTAACTGTGAAGGATGGTGGTGAGAATCACCGTTTAAATATCTATCTGTATGGGTTTTTTTTCTATACACAGTATGGCTCAAGGTGTTATCAGGATTCCGAATTACTAACACATCTAGAAAAGCTAAGGAATTGTTTGCCTCTAACTCCATTGTGAACTGAATTTTAGAATTTATAGAGTTAAGATGGTCTAAAAATGCAGTTACTTTATCTAAAGGTAGAATTGTGAAAGTGTCGTCTACGTACCGCTTGTAGAATCTTGGATTTATGGGAGAAGTAAGCAGGGCTTTCTCCTCAAAGTCTTCCATGAATATGTCGGCGACAATGGGAGATACAGGTGAGCCCATCGCCACACCATCTACTTGCTTGTAGAACTCCTCCTCTTCATGCTCCTTATTCATGGAAGACTTTGAGGAGAAAGCCCTGCTTACTTCTCCCATAAATCCAAGATTCTACAAGCGGTACGTAGACGACACTTTCACAATTCTACCTTTAGATAAAGTAACTGCATTTTTAGACCATCTTAACTCTATAAATTCTAAAATTCAGTTAACAATGGAGTTAGAGGCAAACAATTCCTTAGCTTTTCTAGATGTGTTAGTAATTCGGAATCCTGATAACACCTTGAGCCATACTGTGTATAGAAAAAAGACCCATACAGATAGATATTTAAACGGTGATTCTCACCACCATCCTTCACAGTTAGCTACCGTGGGTAAATCTTTGTTTCAGAGAGCACGAGGGATCTGTGACAGGTAAACACCTGGCTGCCGAGCTCCAACACGTCAAGCAAGTTTTGCATGACAACAAGCTTCGGGTCCCGCGCCTACGTCACAGAGAACGAGTGAAGCCGGCCACAGTCGAGCGTGTACCTGCTGTACTGCCATATGTTAGAGGAGTCACTGACAAGATTGGCTACATCTTGAAGCGCGCTTCCATCAAAACATACTTCAAGCCGCCGAAGAAGATTGGTCAGTTTTTACCATCAGTCAAGTGTAACGTCCCTCTGCAAGATGCAGGAGTGTACAAGCTTGATTGTGAATGTGGTCTCTCCTACATAGGACAAACTAAAAGATCAATTAAAACCCGCGTCAAAGAACATATAGCTGATGTGAAGAATCGACGCTCCGGGAAGTCTGCAGTCTGTGAACATGTACAGGATCGCCCCCGTCACTACATCAGATTTGATAGACCACAAATCCTCGCTAAAGAACACCGATTCCTTCCAAGGATGATTCGCGAGGCTATTGAAATCAAAAAACACCCTAATTTCAATAGAGAAGACGGCTGGGTGCTACCATCTGCTTGGGATCCTATAATAAATAAAATTAAATCCCAACCCAAGCATACAACTGCAAGGCGTCATGATACCATAAGTACATACTGTGTAGATCGGAACAAAAGTTAAATTTTAATCTATGGTAACCGCGGTTAACTATGATATCTGGACGTTAAACATCTCAGTCATTCCCGTGACCATGGGTGCTGTAAAGCTCTCGAAACGTCGGGTATTAAAAAGTTAAATATACGCGATAAATTCCGTAAAAACTAGTATTATTTCAATGTGTAGTGTTCGCGTAAATATAAGAAATCATTATGTAAACCAGTACGGACTGGTAATTGCAAATAAAATACGCCGATTAGAATATCTAAAGACTAAGCGCGCTAGATATCTAACAGCCTTAAATTTCTTGAAGAGATGCCGAGACCATAATCTCATTCCTACGTGTGTCAAAATATCCACCAAAAAGTACATTCGAGGAAGCGCTAAGATCTTAAATGTGGCGAGTAAAAAGTTGTTACGGGCGGTAATCCAACAAAAACGCTCCGATCTATATGACATCAATAAATCCATAGACACATCATCCAGTGAATTAAAGAAAGTTTTAACGACGTTTGATTATAATTTTTGCATGGAAACATTAAATAAACGCAAAATTAGTAAATATAACGAATGCAAAAACAAACATATAGAAAAATATCAAAAATTAACGGCCAAATCAAATGTCAAACATCCGAATCAATGCCAGAACCAAAAGCAACCATTGACAAACACAGATCATAGATTAATCGCGTTCTATAATCTGTCAAAACAAACACTGGATGATGCAACAATTAAGGTTTTATCCAAAGGACTCATTTATGCTGTAAGTCCGCGCAGATTACCGTACGAAGAAATTATCTGTAGCATCGAGGACTGTTTATTTAAAAACAATATGCGGAAAGAAGATTTGGAGGCGATACGTCAAGACATTTCGTCTATGTTACGTCGATGTTCAGTGCCTAAACCGAATCTTCCCAGAGACGAATTTATAGCGTTAAAGAACCTACGCAATAAACCAGAACTTACGATTCTCCGCGCAGATAAGGGAAACGCCACGGTAGTCATGGATACGTCAGATTATAATTCTAAAATACAAGAACTTTTTTCGGATGTAAGTACTTATAAAAAGGTTAAAAACGACCCAACAAATAGCACACTAAAAACAACTAGTGACCTCATAAAGAAACACTCCGAAAAATTAAATCTGGACGTAAAATGGATAATACCTACGTGCGCCAAATCACCAAAGTTGTATGGGTTACCAAAAATACACAAGCCCAATGCTCCATTACGTCCCATAGTGAGCCAAATCGATTCACCAACTTACAGATTGGCTCAACACTTAGCGAAAATACTCTCACCGCTCAGGGGACACACAAGAGCACACATAAAGGATTCCTACCATTTTGTCAGCGAGATTAAAGACCTGCGTCTGGCAGACAATGAAACTATGGTCAGTTTTGATGTGCAGTCATTGTTTACATGCTTACCTGTTGAAGACTGCATCTCAATTGTAACTAGGTAACATTTTTAACAGTGGTAGAGCCACGCGGCAGCTTTGCTGTTGCACGTATGGGCCGGCTCAAACCGGGGTGGTACCACGACCTCACAGAATACCGGCGTGAAGTGGAAGCTCTGCTTCCGCGTTTCGTCTGGTGAGTGCAGGTGGCCGGAGGCCCAAATCCCCCCCCCCCCATCAACATGGTAGCGGAATTAAATAATGATAGACTACCCCAGGAGGGTACCAGCACCCCTGGAGAATCCCTCGCATCCACGACCATGTTTCTCCACTTCTGAGCGTGGGTGCTCAGGCTGTGTCTCGTATCTCTCCTACCCGGGGTACAAACTGGAACACTCCTTTGTGCCTCGAGCTGGAGTTTGCGTTTACGTCAGAGAGGACATCTGTTCTCGACGCCTCGGCAGACTTGAATGTTCGGACCTGTCCATCCTTTGGCTACGCGTAGACAGCGACGACCATCCGCGCGTCTACGGGTGCCTCTATAGGTCCCATAGCGGTAATGCCGAAACAGACCGACTCTTCGACCACGTCCAAATGGCTGCAGATTCGTTGCTACAGCAGATCCCCTCCGCAGAGATCGTGATCCTCGGCGACTTTAACGCCCATCACGCCGAATGGCTTGGATCACGTTTAACCGATCATGCGGGGAGATCTGTTCATGATTTTGCCTTGGCATATGGTCTGACACAACTGGTTACTTCGCCTACGCGGATTCCAGATGTGGAGGATCATGCACCTTCCCTGTTGGACCTTCTGCTGACCTCTCACCCGGACGGATATCATATTTCCGTCGACGCCCCTTTAGGCTCCTCGGACCATTGTCTGGTCCGGAGTGTTGTGCCACTCACGCTGAAATCGCGGTTGCATTCTGCAGGCTGCCGCCGTGTTTGGCACTATAGGTCAGCCGATTGGGATGGGATGCGGTCTTTCTTTGCATCCTACCCTTGGGGGCGGGTTTGCTTCTCGCCGGATGATCCCAAAGTTGTTGCGGATTCTGTTACTGATGTGGTACTTCAGAGTATGGAACTTTTTATTCCATCCTCTGTGGTGCCCATTGGAGGCAAGTCTCAGCCATGGTTTGGTCGCTCCTGTAAAATAGCATCATGCTATAAGCAGGAGTGCTACCAAGCCTGGGTTGATGCATCAGCGTCCCGGGATGTAAACACCAGCGCTCTAAAAAAGAAGTATAATTCCGCCTCTAGGTCCTTCAAAAGAGTCATTGCCAAGGCAAAGTCAGAGCACATAGGCAGAATTGGCGAGAAACTAGTTCGCCTTCCTTCTGGAACCCGTGCATTCTGGTCTCTCGCCAAGGCTGTCCAGGGGAATTTCTGTCAGCCATCTCTTCCATCTCTGCACAGGGAGGACGACTCACTGGCCCATACTGCAAAGGAGAAAGCCGATCTTCTAGGCTCCTTCTTTGCGTTTAACTCGACTCTCGATGACGGGGGGAGTACGCCGCCGACCATCCCGCGGTGTGAGTGCTCCATGCCGGAAGTGCAGTTCACACAGCGCTCGGTTCGCAAAGCACTCCTCTCCCTGGATATCTACAAGTCGAGTGGGCCTGACGGAATCCCCCCAATTGTGCTGAGGACGTGTGCTCCAGAGTTGGCACCGGTTTTAACGCGTCTTTTCCGGTACTCCTACTCCCTAGGCGTAGTCACAAAATCATGGAAGACGGCTTTCGTCCACCCGATCCCTAAAAAAGGCGACCGCTCAGACCCGTCCAACTACCGGCCAATCGCCATCACCTCCTTGTTCTCCAAAACAATGGAGTCCATTGTAAACTGCCAGCTCATGAGGTACCTTGAGGATCACCAGCTGATTAGTGACCGCCAATACGGTTTTCGCCGTGGTCGGTCAGCTGGTGATCTTCTGGTCTACCTCACTCACAGATGGGCGGAGGCAGTAGAGTTCAAGGGGGAGGCATTGGCCGTTAGTTTGGACATTGCGAAGGCCTTCCATCGGGTTTGGCACAAAGCGCTTCTTTCGAAGCTCCCTTCCTATGGGCTTCCCGAGAAATTGTGCGATTGGATCACCAGCTTTCTTGCAGATCGGAGCATCAAGGTCGTTGTAGACGGTGCAAGCTCCGATTGCAAGCCTATTAATGCTGGTGTTCCACAGGGCTGCGTGCTATCGCCAACGCTGTTTCTTCTGCATATCAATGATATGTTGCATACCCGTAACATTCATTGCTATGCAGATGACAGCACTGGTGATGCTCTTTACACCGGCCGAGCCAAAATTTCTCGGGAAAACGTCTCCGAGTGCCGGGACAAACTTGTGTCAGAAGTCGAGTCTTTGCTGAACAGAGTCTCGGATTGGGGACGAATAAATCTAGTCCAGTTTAACCCCCAGAAGACACAAGTTTGCGCGTTAACCGCTAAAATGAACCCCTTTGATGTATCCCCTCAGTTTCAAGGCACTCCCCTTGTTGCCTCAGCCAGTATCGGAATCCTCGGCGTCGACATATCGAGTGACGTGCAGTTTCGTGGTCACTTGGAAGGGAAGGCCAAATTGGCCTCTAAAAAGCTTGGCGTGCTCAGCAGAGCGGGACAGTATTTCATGCCGGCACACCGCCTGCAACTTTACAAGGCGCAGGTTCGGCCGCACATGGAATACTGTTCCCATCTCTGGGCTGGGGCTCCCCAGTACCAGCTCCTTCCACTTGACCGCATCCAGCGCAGAGCGGCTCGAATCGTCGACGACCGAGTGCTTTCCGATCGGCTCGACTCACTGGCGCTGCGAAGAGATGTTGCATCTCTTTGCGTATTTTATCGCATCTATCACGGGGAGTGCTCTGAGGAATTGTTCGGATTAATCCCAGCCGCCAAATTTCGTGAACGCACTACACGGCAAACGTCCCGATACCATCCACACCATCTGGATGCTTGGCGGTCCACCACTGTACGTTTCACAAGGAGTTTTCTTACACGTACAACCTCTCTGTGGAATAGTTTACCACCGGCGATTTTTCCGGACCGATACGACCTGGGAACCTTCAAGAAAAGAGCTTACTCCTTTCTAAAGGGCCGGCAACGCACCCGCAATTCTCCTGGTGTTGCGGTTGATCATGGGCGGCGGTAGTCACTTAACATCAGGTGAGCCGCATGCTCGTTTGCCCCTCTTCTATAAAAAAAAAAAAAACTAGGAGGCTGGAGGAAAACAACATGCCCGTAGAATATGCAGTATTACTCAGACACTGCCTTACATCTGGCTACTTATTGTGGAAGGAGGAGTTCTACAAGCAAGTAGATGGTGTGGCGATGGGCTCACCTGTATCTCCCATTGTCGCCGACATATTCATGGAAGACTTTGAGGAGAAAGCCCTGCTTACTTCTCCCATAAATCCAAGATTCTACAAGCGGTACGTAGACGACACTTTCACAATTCTACTTTTAGATAAAGTAACTGCATTTTTAGATCATCTTAACTCTATAAATTCTAAAATTCAGTTCACAATGGAGTTAGAGGCAAACAATTCCTTAGCTTTTCTAGATGTGTTAGTAATTCGGAATCCTGATAACACCTTGAGCCATACTGTGTATAGAAAAAAGACCCATACAGATAGATATTTAAACGGTGATTCTCACCACCATCCTTCACAGTTAGCTACCGTGGGTAAATCTTTGTTTCAGAGAGCACGAGGGATCTGTGACAGTAAACACCTGGCTGCCGAGCTCCAACACGTCAAGCAAGTTTTGCATGACAACAAGCTTCGGGTCCCGCGCCTACGTCACAGAGAACGAGTGAAGCCGGCCACAGTCGAGCGTGTACCTGCTGTACTGCCATATGTTAGAGGAGTCACTGACAAGATTAGCTACATCTTGAAGCGCGCTTCCATCAAAACATACTTCAAGCCGCCGAAGAAGATTGGTCAGTTTTACCATCAGTCAAGTGTAACGTCCCTCTGCAAGATGCAGGAGTTTACAAGCTTGATTGTGAATGTGGTCTCTCCTACATAGGACAAACTAAAAGATCAATTAAAACCCGCGTCAAAGAACATATAGCTGATGTGAAGAATCGACGCTCCGGGAAGTCTGCAGTCTGTGAACATGTACAGGATCGCCCCCGTCACTACATCAGATTTGATAGACCACAAATCCTCGCTAAAGAACACCGATTCCTTCCAAGGATGATTCGCGAGGCTATTGAAATCAAAAAACACCCTAATTTCAATAGAGAAGACGGCTGGGTGCTACCATCTGCTTGGGATCCTATAATAAATAAAATTAAATCCCAACCCAAGCATACAACTGCAAGGCTTCATGATAACATAAGTACATACTGTGTAGATCGGAACAAAAGTTAAATTTTAATCTATGGTAACCGCGGTTAACTATGACATCTGGACGTTAAACATCTCAGTCCTTCCCGTGACCATGGGTGCTGTAAAGCTCTCGAAACGTCGGGTATTAAAAAGTTAAATATACGCGATAAATTCCTTTAATTTATACTTATAAAAAATAAAAATAGTTGCGCGGTCTCCTCACGGTTTAGTTCCGGAAAAGCTAAGCGTTTTTTCGCTCAACATACAAGTAGCGCCGCCAGCACAACACAACGCTTATCACGATAACACTATGCTTGAGACTCTACACAGAACATATTTCAACTTCTTATTAAATTAAAATCTATTTCTATAATAAGTAATTAGATTACATAAGAGATTATTTGACATATTATTGTATTAAATTACTATAAGAGAAAGACAATTAAACAAATCATTAAATTTACACTTAAATGTTAATATCTCTAATGCAACTCTTTAAAATTGTAATAACAGAAGATTCTAATAGGTAACTAGTCTCATATCTTGTTTTAAACATTCTAATTAAACCTAAATAAGCAATTAGATTTATATTTTCATTATGTACTTTTTAAAATAAGAATTTGAAGCTAATACGTGTATAAGTTATTATTTCACTCTCTTGGTATTAATGCTATTAATTTTCATACTTAGTTTAAATCACAGATAAGAAACAATTGAGATTAAACTTTTATGTTCACTTTTCATTTCTAACACTTAGTTTTATATCACAAATAAGAAACAATTAAGATTAATTGTTCTTAAATTCTTAATGCTATTAATTTTCATACTTAGTTTAAATCACAGATAAGAAACAATTGAGATTAAACGTTTATGTTCACTTTTCATTTCTAACACTTAGTTTTATATCACAAATAAGAAACAATTAAGATTAATTGTTTTTAAATTCACTTGTCGTCGCTAACATTCTCCCCCACGGTGCGTAGCACTGCATATTCTGGAGGTGACGACTCCGCTGGCACCAGCACGATGACACGTCGAATTGGACGGCGAAGTATTCCACCTGATGTCCGCACGTCCAGCACCCTGGTTCTTCCGTCTGGTCCGGGATAGGTTTTGATGATTTCTCCGCGAGGCCATGAGTTTCGTGGTAACGTAGAGTCCACTATTAATACAATGTCTCCTTCTCTTGGGTCTCTGGTTTTTCCCTTCTCGAGTTCCCTTGGCATCAGGAGCGGTAAATATTCTTTAATCCATCTTTTCCAGAAGTGATCCGCGAGTCTTTGAGTGGTTCTCCAGTTTGCTTTTCCGATGAGCTCCTTGTCACTGAACTTTCCCGGCGCCATCGCTCCGCATGATCTTCCCAGTAGAAAGTGGTTCGTTGTTAGGCTCTCGTCGTCTTCTGGGTCCATGCTGATCGGGGTGAGAGGTCTCGAATTGACGATATGTTCAACTTCGGTCATTAGCGTATGGAGTACCTCCTCGGGCGGGCTCTTTTCGTTGAGAACTACTGCTGGCGCCGTCTTGACTGTTCGTACGAGTCTCTCCCAGGCGCCTCCCATATTCGGTGCACCCGGGGGGATGAACTTCCACTTGATGCCTTTTTCTTGCGCGGCTTTTTCTAACTCCCTTTTTGCCCCGACAAAGTTGGTACCGTTGTCGCTGAATATAGTTTTCGGAGTCCCTCTTCTGGCTGCCATTCGTCGGAGTGCCATGATAATTCAGCTAGTGCTGAGAGAAGGTACTAGCTCTAGATGTACTGCTCTGGTAGTTAGGCAAGTGAATAAAGCTCCCCAGCGCTTCTCAGTTCTTCTTCCGAAGGTGACTTGCATCGGCCCGAAGAAGTCTAGGGCTGTGCAGGAGAACGGGAACTGATGATGCTGTAGTCTCTCGCTCGGTAGATCTCCCGTCGGAGGTATCTCTGGTGAACTCTTCTTTGTCTTGCACCATTGACAGCTGTGTGCGACCGCTTTTAAATTTGCTCTTAAACCCAAGATCCAGAACTTTTGACGAATTTCGTTCATTACTGTAGCAGTGTTTCCGTGAAGGAATTTCTTGTGATAATATTGTATTATTAAACGGGTTATTTTTGTTTCTCGTCTAATACGATAGGATTCATCCTTCTTTCGTTTTGGTCGTGATATTTCATTGTCCTGCTCCTTAATTTGATGATTTCATCGTCTCCAATGTAAACGTCGATTTTCTTAAGTCAACTTGAGTTTTCTTGAGGTTTTTCTGTCTTCAATCTTCTTATGTCTGACGTCAAACTGTCGCTCTGGCTTATTTTCATTAATAATTCTTCGGCCTTCTTTAGATGCTCTTCTTTTAGGGGTAGGTATAGGCGCTTATTTTCGTTTTTGTTGGTCGACGGGTTTGAGGCTTGTGCTTCTTTCTTCTGGGTTGGTGGTCGCTTTACGGCTCTTCTTTAATAGGTAGTGTGTAAAGGCAACCACTCTGGCTGTAGTGCGCAGTAGTCGCTCCCAGCTCGAGAACCTTTCCGGGTTTAAAGGGGTGTCTTCTGCTGCCATCGTTGCCAACACCTTTTGTTTGTTCTTCTCTTCTGGCATAGTACTTTCTGGTTTGAAGTCGTGAAATAGCCATTCTCCTTCTGGTTGACGGAGAAATGACGGGCCTTTGAACCATCTGGCGTTATGGTCGAATTCGGCTGGGGTTCCCCTAGTGGCGTCGTCCGCTGGGTTCTCCTTAGTTGGTACCCATCTCCAGTCTTCTGGTTTGGACTTCTCTTCGATCTCGGCGAGTCGGTTGGCCACGAAAGATTTGAATTTTCTCGGTTCTGACTTTATACACTGCGGTACCTTGCTGGAGTCGGTCCAGTAAATCTTTTTCAATATTTCGAGCTCTGACTCTTCTTCAATTGTAGCGGCTAGCCTGCTTCCGAGTAAAGCTGCTTGTAGCTCTAGCCTCGGAATCGATACTGGTTTTGTCCGCGTTACTCTTGCTTTGCCGGCGATCATTGAGACATGGACTTTTCCTCAGGGCTCGACTATTTTCCAGTAGATTACTGCTGCATAGGCCTCTTCGCTCGCGTCGGTGAATGTATGTAACTGTCCTTTTCTGCCTTTGGGCGAGACGCATCTTGGGATCTTCAGCCTTGTTAATGTTGATACTTCCTCTAAGTATTTCATCCAGGCTTCCTTTTGTTGTTCGTTAATTGGTTCATCCCAATTTATTTTCTTTCACCAGATGTCTTGGATTAGTTTATTTCCTTGTATTAGAACCGGCGTTGCAAAACCCATTGGATCGAAGGTGGACATAACTGCGCTTGTGATTTCTCTCTTCGTTGGAGTTCTTCTGCCATCAAGCAGGTCCTCCGGCGTGTTGCGTAACCCGACGTTGAAGGCTAACGCATCTTCTTTTACCAGCCATCTTAGTCCCAGAGTCTTCTTTTCTTTGGTCAGTTGTAAAGAGTTTTCTTTATTGGTGTCTTCTAATTCTGATATTACCCCTGAATTGTTACTGGCCCAAACCTTTAGATGAAAGTTTGCTCTTGCTTGGATGACTTTCACTTCTTTGGATATCTTCTTTGCTTCGATTGTAGACGCGAAACTCTGCAAATAGTCGTCAATGTAATGGTTTCTCTTAATTGCTTTCACTGCTTCGGGATGAGTGTTCTTAAATTCTTCTGCGTTCTTATTCATTACGTATATCTCTGTTGCTGGTGATGACGCTGCTCTAAAAATGATTGAAGACATTCTATACTCTTTAGGCTTGCCGGTTCTTTGGCTTCCGCGCCACAGGAACCTGAGACTGTCTCGGTCGTCCTCTCTAACTTTGACTCGGAGGAACATGTCTTGTATGTCGGCCATGACGGCTACTGGTCCCTCTCTGAAGCGCAACAGTAATCCAAATAGCGATTGTAGCAGATCTCAGCCTGAGAGCAAGGCGTCGTTGAGGTTATTTCCTTCATACTTGGCAGCTGCGTCGAACACTATTCTCAGCTTCTTCTTTACTGGATGCACAACAGCGAAGTGGGGTAAGTAGAACGTTCTTCCTTTGTTGGAGGTTTCTGGAGCTATCTCTGCGTATCCTTTTTCGATCAAACTCAGGATCTGTTCCTCGTAGTGCTTTCTTGCTTCTTGGTCTTGATCTAGTTTCTTTTCGATGCTAACCAGGCGTCGGACTGCCTGACTGTAATTGTTGGGTAGGGTTTCGTCTTCTTTTTTCCACAGGAGTCCCGTTTCATATTGACCGCTTGGTAGTTTCTTCGTAGTTTTCTCAAGGGTTTCTAATGTTCTTTTATCGCTGTCGTTGGATGGCGATCGATTCTGGATCCCGAGAGACTAGTTGAAAGTGTTCTCGGACGATATCTTCTATGTCTTCTTCGCCAATGGTCGCTCTGCCATAATGAATGAAGTTTACTGTGGCAGTTGCTCCTGTTTCACATCCGTGTAACACCCACCCTAAGTTCGTGAAGGAGGCTACAGGATCTGATGGTTTACCCTTCTTCAGCTTTCTTTTCACTATCAGTCCCCAATTGTCTTGGCCTATCGGTAGCTTGGGGCTTAAGACTCTACACAGAACATATTTCAACTTCTTATTAAATTAAAATCTATTTCTATAATAAGTAATTAGATTACATAAGAGATTATTTGACATATTATTGTATTAAAATACTATAAGAGAAAGACAATTAAACAAATCATTAAATTTACACTAAAATGTTAATATCTCTAATGCTCTTTAAAATTGTAATAAGAGAAGATTCTAATAGGTAACTAGTCTCATATCTTGTTGTAGCTGCCTACAAAAAAGGGGGATTTTTGTGGTAAAACATTCCAAATCCGGCAATGTAATAATAAGGAATCAATAAAATAAATAAGAAGAAACTTTCAAGAATTGTTATTTATTGCTCATCTAACTGCTACTGTATGCTCGCCAGTTAACATCCCGCCAGCAAACCCGCTCTATTTATTAACATTCTCACACACGAGCATCTACATTGGTCCTTCGAGAAGCCGGATCGGGTTTAAGGAAAACTAGGAATATGCCTTCAAATACAAGATCAAAATCAGTGCAGTCGAAGACTGCGAGTGAAAGTAACGCTACTACGGGTACCAGTACGACGGATTGGAGCATGAACAGGCCGAGTGATTCTACAAGCACGACGGCTACTAACGCATCAACTTCAGATCGATCGACGCTTACAAGAGCATGGCCCAGCAGCGTACACAGACAACCCGTACTTCTTAACAAGAACATTGCCGGAAAAGAATCAACATCGGGGGACGTAACCCATATCACCCCCCCGACCCGCATCATCGAAGCGTCAGTTCCTCACCAAGAAGAGAGTCGTCCAACGCCGCATATTCAAGAAAGAAGTGTCACAATAAAGACTCTGCAGAAGCCTCACCCTAAGAAGACGACCCGCGATCCAGACACGCTTTCCGTTCGCTCGTCGCATAGGAAGAGAGCAGAAGTGGAAGCAAAAATGACAATGGCATTAAGGGAACTAGAATTGGCAGAAGCTCGGTCAAAAGTTGCTCAAGCGGAATTAGAACTTCTCACCGCAGAGTCAGAAGAAGAAGATAGTGCCGGAGAAGAACTGTTCGAACGAACTCGAGAAGTCGAACGCTGGTTCATCCAGACCAGAGACGTGCCTAATAAGAACCACAAACCAATAGAGGCGGAAGAAAAGAAGAGTGACATCCAGGAACTATTTTCAGTCATACTAAAGCTATCCGAAAAATCACGTGACACCGTTTCACCGAAGCACCTCGAACTCCCCCACTTCAACGGGGCCTGTAAAGAATGGTCAGCCTTCAAAAGATCATACGAGGATACGGCCGCTTCTTTCAGTAACGAACAGAACCTAGCGCGCCTTAGAATAGCAATCCAAGGAAAAGCTAGAGAAGCCGTCGAAAATCTGCTGTTCAACGCCGAAGACCCACGCGAAGTGATCGAGGGACTGGAAGCAAGATTCGGAAGACCTGGAACACTAGCATTAGCAGAACTAGAAAAAATGAAAAACCTCCCAAGAGTCGGCGAGAACCCGAGCTACATATGCATATTTGCGAGCAAAGTAAGGAACGCAGTTGAGACAACCAAAGCCCTTAAGAAACCGCAGTATCTCAGTTCACCTGAAACGCTGAGAGTTATAGTATACAAGATGCCGACGTCAATGAAGTTCCGTTGGTTCGCCTACCACAGAAGCAGAAGAGATGAGGAAATTCAGGAGCTATTACTTGTTGAAGCGTTCCTAGAAAGAGAAGCCGACATGTGCGGAGACTTCGATCCGCCTGAAGTGTACTCAAACAAAGAAGAGGAATAAGAAAACCCATTCGATTGGTACAAGAAGCGTCAAAAGAAAAATATAAGAGGTCATGTCCGTTCTGTGAGGAAGAACACTTCGCACTAGAATGCAAAAAGTTCAAAGAAGGCAACCTGAATGTAAAATGGGATATGACCAAGAAGGCAAAGATATGCTTCGAGTGCCTTCGATTCAGGCACTGAAGGATCAACTGTAAAGCACCAGTCTGCAAGCTGTGTAAAAGATGGCATCATACCATCTTAAATTCCGACAAACCACCGGCACCGATAGAAAAAGAAGCAAAAGACATCAGTAGCACCTCAGAAGAAAAGGTCGCCTCAATTCATAACGCCAAAAGAGAAGAAAAGGCCTACCTAATGATGATCCCCGTGAACCTCTATTGCCCAAAAGGACAAGTTCGCGTATTAGCACTACTAGACGAAGGGTCAACGGTCACGCTCTTAGACGCATAAATTGCTGAAAAAATCGGAGTCGAAGGAAAGAAAGAAAAACTCACGAACGAAACCGTCGGCAGGAAAGTGTTAAGAAAAGATAAATCACAGAAGATCGAGTTCAAAATAAAAGGGGCTCATAGAAAAGAAAAGAGGACTATCGTAGCGAGAACCATCGACGACCTGCGAGCACCTGAAAGCAATTGAAAACCAACTCCTCTACGTCACCGAGAGACCCAAGCTACCGATAGGCCAAGACAATTGGGGACTGATAGTGACAAGAAAGCTGAAGAAGGGTAAACCATCAGATCCTGTAGCCTCCCTCACGAACCTAGGGTGGGTGTTACACGGATTTTAAACAGGAGCAACTTCCACAGTAAACTTCACTCATTATGGCAGAGCGACCATTGGCGAAGAAGACATAGAAGATATCGTCCGAGAACACTTTCAACTAGAGTCTCTCGGGATCCAGAATCAATCGCAATCCAACGACAGCGATAGAAGAGCATTAGAAACCCTCGAGAAAACTACGAAGAAACATCCAAGCGGTCAATATGAAACGGGACTCCTGTGTAAAAAAGAAGACGAAACCCTATCCAACCATTACAATCAGGCAGTCCGACGCCTAGTTAGCATCGAAAAGAAACTAGATCAAGACCAAGAAGCAAGAAAGCACTACGAGGAACAGATCCTGAGTCTGATCGAAAAAGGATACGCAGAGATAGCTCCAGAAACCTCCAACAAAGGAAGAACGTTCTACTTACCCCACTTCGCCGTT
The DNA here is from genome assembly GCA_036936625.1 of Parnassius smintheus behrii. Taxonomy (NCBI): domain Eukaryota; kingdom Metazoa; phylum Arthropoda; class Insecta; order Lepidoptera; family Papilionidae; genus Parnassius; species Parnassius smintheus. The sequence goes on from JAUPFT010000008.1 coordinate 23,265,296, forward strand.
GTGCATCCAGTAAAGAAGAAGCTGAGAATAGTGTTCGACGCAGCTGCCAAGTATGAAGGAAAGAACCTCAACGACGCCTTGCTCTCGGGCTCACACCTGTTACAATCGCTATTTGGAGTAATGTTGCGCTTCAGAGAGGGACCGGTAGCCGTCATGGCCGACATACATGACATGTTCCTCCGAGTAAAAGTTAGAGAGGACGACCGAGACAGTCTCAGGTTCCTGTGGCGCGGAGGCCGAAGAACCGGCAAGCCTGAAGAGTATAGAATGTCTTCAATCATCTTCGGAGCATCTTCGGAGTCATCACCAGCAACAGCGATATACGTAATGAATAAGAACGCAGAAGAATTTAAGAACACTCATCCCGAAGCAGTGAAAGCAATTAAGAGAAACCATTACATGGACGACTATTTGCAGAGCTCCGCATCTACAACCGAAGCAAAGAAGATATCCAAAGAAGTGAAAGTCATCCACGCAAGAGCAAACTTTCATCTGAAGGGATGGGCCAGTACAATTCAGGGATAATATCAGAAGTAGAAGACACCAATAAAGAAAACTCTTTACAACTGACCAAAGAAGAGAAGACTCTGGGACTAAGATGGCTGGTAAAAGACGATGCATTAGCCTTCAATGTCGGGTAACGGTAGTTTTTAAAATAATAATTTGAAGCTAATATAAGTTATTATTTCACTCTCTTGGTATTAATGCTATTAATTTTCATACTTAGTTTAAATCACAGATAAGAAAAAATTGAGATTAAATGTTTAAGTTCACTTTTCATTTCTAACACTTAGTTTTATATCACAAATAAGAAACAATTAAGATTAATTGTTTTTAAATTCACTTGTCGCCGCTAACATATAATATATATATATATATATATATATATATATATATATATATATATATATATATATATATATATATATATAAACACTCACGCCTGTCACCCAGAGGGGTAGGCAGAGACTACGGACTTCCATTTGGCACGATCCTGACATACCTCTTTCGCCTCTTTTACATCCATATATCTACGCATACATGCTCGTCGGTTAAGGGTACTTCTAACGTGGCCCATTTTCAAAATATCGCCACTTTGGTCGATAAACTTTTTCCTAGGGCGTCCCTTCCCGACTCGGCCGTTCACATCTGCCATATAAATTTGCTTCCTTTCCACATGACCAAACCACCGAAGCATTCCATTCTTAATCCTGGTCACAACATCATCTTGCATACCACATTTATCTCTTATCACGCAATTTCTCACCCTGTCATTCAGATTCAACCCTAGCATATTCCTTAAAGACCGCATTTCTACAGCATTTATTCTACTTTCGTGCTTCTTCTGCCACACCCAGCTTTCACTACCATACATTAAAGTAGGGACTAACACAGCATTATGAATTACCATACGTGCCTGTTTTGACACATTCTGGTTCTTCATAATAGAGTGTAGTGCCCCATTCACTCTATTCCCTGCATTTACTCGTCGTTCTATATTCCTATCATATCTACCATCCCTGCTAAATACACAAACTCATCCACTTGCTCAATTAAACTATTAAATAATATATATATATATATTTATATATATATATATATATATATATATATATATATATATATATATATATATATATATATATATATATATATTCTTTTGATTCACTTATTGAAACGCCATTTTCAGTATTTTTATTATTTAACTATTGTAATGTTATATGTAGAATTGCTCTTTATGAATCATTTATTTTTGGCAATAGAAATGAAAATAATTTTTTATAATTTCTTAATTCACTAAGCAAATAAAGCTAAAATAAGGTTGTAAGAAAAGAGGCTATCTGTTTTTCATAAAGATTTAATTTTAAATGATGACACAAATACCATTTTACGATTTCCTTATTTCTTTTCTTAGGATATGGGTGACAAATGAGCATACGTTCCACCTGATGTTAAGTGGATGTTGTGGCTCATAGACATCTACATTTAACCTCGCTTAAGAATCAAAATACAGGTGCGTTATCACCCTTGAGGGCTAAGATTTAATGAATCGATTCCAGTAAAACGGGTCTCCACACTCACCATACGAAACACAGCAGCATTAAGCTGCTATATTACGAGAGCATGGTCCTTCCCCGGTCGAGCCAACCCATTCATGCTATAACTATAATATCTGCAGTGTGGTCTGCTACGTATAATTTTAGCTATAAATAGTAAGGATCGCGTGCCGCGTGAGATTTATAATTCAATCCAGCAATCAGTGAAACGCTTAACAAGCTGACGATGGGGTATTTCAAAATGATTTCATCCATCTATTTGCTGATAAATATGGAAAGAAATAAAAGAAAGTAAAGTGTTTTACTTATATAAATAAATATTTACTATATACTATCTATGAAACAAAAATTAATGAAAAAAAACATAGTTGTAATAAGCTGCTTTATTTTAAAATAAAAACGAATGATATCTTAATAACAGTCCTTAATCATAGAAGCTTAAGGTTTGGCTGCGGCACTGCTTAAATGCGGGTTCAAGTTCCGTGCGAAACAATTAATTTAATAAAAACAATATTTAATGAACAAATAATTATTCCGAGTCTGGATGGTTATCCTAAATTTCTTAACTTTTAAAAATATTTCAATAATTGTTATGTATAACAATCTTTAATCAAGTAAATATATAATTGGTATCACTTAGCAATAATTACAAGTAATATTGCTACGTGATGCCAATATTACTCGGAAAGTAGTGACTAATTGATTAAATAGTGAGATCAGAGATATAATAAAACGCCATAATAACTAATAATCAATTTTAAGAACGCATTTATTTTGAAATTTCCATTTTATTATTTATTTTTTAAATTTATAATAAGTAAGTACCTTCAGCTATTCATTAATATTTTTTTATAGAATATGGTTCGATCTACGCACTAAAATGTTACTTTATCTTGAAGCCACCTTCTCTACTAAAATTGGGATGTTCATTAATTTCAATAGATTCCCAAATCATCCTGGTAAGAATTGAAGATATTTGTGGTATATCAAATCTTAAGTATAATAGCGAGGATCATCAGGGATATTATATATAGAGTCCGTATTTCAAGTCAACTATATGTCCTTTTACGCGGCTTATTATAGACCATTTTATTTTCCTTATATAAAGGAAACCACATTCAAAATCAAGCTTGTATGCTCCTGCATCTCATAGAATAATTTTACATTAGAAAGATGATAAAAGAACAAGACTAGATTGGCTACATGTTTAAGCTCACTTCAACATGCAGCCAATTTTGTTGGTGACACCTCTTATGTAGATAATACAGCAGGTACACGCTCTACTACGGTGAAGTATGTGTAAATAATGATTTTTTTTTTATAAAAGTGGGCAAACGTGCATGCGATTCACCTGATGGTAAGGAACCACCGCCACTTATGAACACCTGCAACACTTAGGGGATTGCGGGTGGGTTGCCGGCCTTTAAAAAAAAAAAGTAGAAATTATATTAAAATATGAAGGAAGAAAAAAATAAAATAATTTAATGAAGAGTAAACTGACAAATGTGACAGGTTACCTGGCGCAGCCTATTATTCCCTTGGCTACATGCACACAGTTTAAATTATTTAGAGTTACGCACTGAAATAACCTTTTCGTTTTAATCATTGGAGCAACGACCCAAAACAACCTCAAGATTCGACACATTTGGTAATATGCCCAAAGTAGCGGTTACGTCAAATTCTCCCTGAAGAAGAAAATTAAAAAGTTAAAATGAATTTTTACACTCCTGTTCCATACAAACATAATGTCTTTGTTTTTTGTTCAGTATAAAATATTAAAATCATTAACTATTTTCCATAACAACTCTCGATACCGCCATGTATCATGGTTATTTACACAACTTAAGTAAAATAAACACTGTAGAAACCGTTTAGTGTACACAATTCGCGTGAGATTAAGCTGGATAATATGGGCCAAGTACAGATTGATGTTGTGCTCACAAAATTAGGAAAGTTTAAGTCCAAACTCAACCTCGACCGTTAATTTAACAAGTTAATTTAAACTGCCCGAGTAATTTGCAAAGAACCGTGACACTTATTTATTTACCAGGTAAGCAAATAGCAACGGGAAATGGGCTCCCTCAGCTTAATTTCAGTTCAGAGCTTTTCTTAAATTTTATAAATTTGCTCTAGAGCAATCTGAATTTTAGGTGTGTTGTAAAAAATGTTGTTAATTTAAAAATTTGCGAATTTATTTTGTTGAATTTACAATCATTCATTCATAACAGCCTATTTTAAATTATTAAAATTAATTAAAGTCGCAAAATTAAATTGATAACCAAATTTAAATTCAATAAAAAACTAATAGTTTCTTGAACTCATATGGACAATGACGGCCTGTTTAATTAACAGTGACATTATGGTAGATTGTACTTATTTTAAATGTTATTGTAATGCGTTCCTTAAAAAAAAGGGTTGCCAAAGAAAAAATCATTGATTTTTTTTATTTATTTCTCAAAATCCCCTAGCGGTCTCATGAGACCGCGAATATATTCCGTCAAATCCCTGACGGTCTCAAGAGGTCGCACCCACCCACAGCACTTTAACCCATAAAAACTTATAATATATAGGGACTACTTTTCTGTGAAAATGTTTGGCATTATATAATCAATATAAATACTCTATCCTCTAGCACAATAAAAAATTATTTATATAAATATTTATTTGTAATGTACGTTTCTTTCATACGCCATTTTCGCGTGAATGTTAGTGTGTTTATTTTTGGATTTTTCTAGTACGTTGTTAGTGTCAGTGTCGGTAGTATAGAGTTTTATTATAAAATTGTAACGAAGGTTTTTGTGTGAATATAATTTATCTTTTTACGTAAATAATTTCGAGTAATATATATTGAAATAATTGTGATTTTCACGCTGCCGACAAGCGTTTGATGAGAATACATCGGCACACTTGAGTAACAACTTCTTCGCCTTGACCATTTCGTTCGTGGAAAGAACGCTGCGACAGTCTTCCAAAAGTGTGGTCACTCTCGTTTGTGCATCCTTGCTGGGGGTCCCACTCCATAGTAGGGGCCGCACCGACAGGCTGGGCACCGACGTAACCAATCCACTTCCTCACAAGTACCAACCGCCCGTGACCATGAGTGCTGTAAAGCGTTCGAAACGTCGGGTATTTAAAAAGTTAAATATACGCGATAAATTCCGTAAAAACTAGTATTATTTCAATGTGTAGTGTTCGCGTAAATATAAGAAATCATTATCTTGTAAACTTTACTAATACTTGTTACGCGTTTACATGTAAAATGTATACAATTTCAGAACACGTCAGTTCTAGCCTTGTATAATCTCTTAACTAATTTACTGAATCAGCGTTAGTAAGTATACGCGACTAGTACGTCGCGGATACTTTCCGGTACTTTAGGGACAACCATTTGCAAATGACACTTGCCTCCCCTTCCCCTTATTATGATTAACCAAGACAACACGAACCCTACTATGGTGTACTAAGAAACAACTTCAAGGGATTTTTAAATACATATTGGTTTTTAATTAAATACATGGTTCCGAACGCGAAAATTCTAGTCAAAAAATGTGATGGTGAAAAACAATATGCGTGCGAGCTGAAAGTAACATTTGTGATCTACTTAACAAAAAGTGAAAATATTACTAACTCCAGTCCTCATAGTATTTATTTTTCATATAAATTCGCGGACATAAGCAATATCGACTCCATATTACACGATGAATCCGTAAGTTATACGTGTCTTGGTAGCAATACGTGGATGCAACAAGTACACAATATCAAGGACTTACGCTTATTACATTTTAATATACGATCTTTAAAAAACATTTTTAATGAATTCCTAGTTACTCTCGGTAGTGATTTGAGCCAACTGGATATCATTGTGATAACTGAACCAGATATTAATTTTTCTGTATTATCTTTCTAAAAAATTCCTGGATTCAAAGTTAATATTTATACCCAACAACGACGTAACGGCGGGGGTGTACTTGTGTATTCCCGGGCGAAACTCACTGCGCATGTGAGCAAAACGGCTGAGCTCACGAGTAGTACCAGTGTTATGCGCTGAGCAGAGTGCGTTTCCATTACACTCACAACATTAATGGGGAGCAAATTTATTTAATTTCTTTTTATAGGCCGCCTCGATTCCAGATTCAATTTCTAGATTCATTCTAGATTCAAGACAGAATTCGAGAATTTTCTGTTAAGTTAAGAAATTTATTAAGCAAATTACTTGATTTAATTTTGTGTTTTAAATTATTTTTAAACCCTCAATCCTCCTTAAGTTCCCATGAGCGGTCGCACCAACCCACAGCACTTTAAGCCATTAAAACTTATATTTATAGACTACTTTTCTAGAAAGAAGTTGGGTATTATAGAATCTATACTAAATTATCTATACTGTGGTCTAAACAAAAGTCAGTAAATATGTATATTTTATTTTTATTCTCCTATCAATTTACGACATCCGCCAACTATACGAAAATGGCGCAATTTTACAGTAGATTAAAAATAAAAATTTATTGAGTAACTGACTTTTGTTTAGAGTACAGAATAGAGAATTTTGTATAGATTCTCTGGTCTCCAACAATAGATGCCGCTGGTGCCAGGTACCTGACGTCAACTTAGGCGCGCAACAATACTACGTGGAGTCGGGGCGTACTGATTCAGTTTTAGAATCTGTGGAAATGATTCGACCAATTATATCTAATTAGCCGTGTTTTCACGATCCCCATAGATTTTTTCCGAAAATTAGGTTTATCTGTTATTATCCTATGACTGGTATAAAGTACACATATTTATAGAAAATAAAATATTAAAATATGAATACAAAAGAAGAAAAAGATCGCGAAAATACAATGTCAGGCTATGAAATATTTTGTCATATCAATTCAAAAAAAAAAAATTCAAAATTCAAAAATGTTTATTCTGTAACAATAAAAATTAACAATCATAGCAGTATATTAGAGTTCTCCTTTTAAGTATTTTTAAATACTTGTGACAGGAAAAACTCGCTCTTCCTTAATTAAAATACAATACTT